>JAUMHF010000007.1:5852939-5918286 GCA_032359275.1 Microctenopoma steveboyesi | reverse complement strand
GGTTAGACCTAAACTGCATTTCGTTGCCTTGTACTTGTACATGTGTAATGACAATAAAGTTGAATCTAATCTAATAACAGATAACACATCTTTTAAAACTGGACTGGATTTTTGCCTCTGCACAACCTGAACAACAGCAAAAAGACGTTTCCACAGAGATTCAATGGCATGCAAGACACCCCGTCAAGGCTAGCTGCCCTCTCTTCAGCCCCTCTGTCAGTAACTGGTCCATGGTACTTGTTAAGAGTTTGACTTGATCTTAAGCAAAGAAACTATGCGACATAATTTCCTTGCTTTGGTCCACCAGGTAAATGTCTGGAGTAGTCGTAAATTGTAATAACAAAGCACATTTCACAGAGGAAAGCTTGCTACTATATGACTGCTTTATAAAATATATTAAAGGTTAAGAGCTAATTGTAGTTATAAACCCTGTTTATGTGTCTACGGCAATGCCAAGTCCTAATTCACAAAAAGCGGATGTTTTTCTTGAGGGTTTAATTATCATCTGTTTGACAGGCCCAGCACAACATTTTGAGAATAGTCTCTCGTTGGGAAAAGCATCCCTTCTTTTTTTTACCTTCCCACCATTGTTGTGGAAAAAACAAAGATTATTGTAACCTTTGCAGCTCGGGGACCTACATTTTCTGTAAAAAACTGAGCCTGTAATTAAATCTTCTCAGTTATCTAACCTGACATTTAACTTGCAATTACTGTTTGAGGTTTTTGGAGCAAGACGCAGCAGTTATTTCCACCTACTGCAATACTGTCACCTAATGAATTAAACAATGTCACAGATTTACAACCAGTAATGTGTGTGCGTGTGTGTATATATATATATATATATATATATATATATATTATTTTAAAGTTATTGGCAGCTTTTGCAACAGGGCATTAGCCCTAATCAATTCTAACAGCATTTATTAATACTTTTTTCCGGGGGGGCAGCGATGTGCAATGAACATTTTAACTTTTAACTTTTATATTTTTACATTGTTTCATGGAGTTTCTGTTTCTGTTTATTCCTCCACTGTCTGCCACTCCTCGGCTCTGTCCTCTGCTGCTTCTAGTCAAGGCTCGGTTCACCTCGGGTTTGCCCTGAATTCACTTCCTTAGCAACGCGTATCTGGACCCGGAAGTGCTTATGTGTGCTCTGGCTAACTAGCTGTGGATAGCTCGGAGGACTGAAAGTGTTCCACAGCAAAGTTTGTTTTAACTACATTTATGAGTCGAACGATTTACCATTTGCGTTAAAAACATTCCAGGTAACTCCGTGGTGAGCAGGGAGTTGTGACGCTGATGGGAGCGGGGAGTGATAAGTTGAGATTGGTTTCTTGGTATATTGACGAGCTGTTAGCCAGCAAGCTAACTATTACCTGGGGTGGAAATAACTTATTTATTTCAACATCGACTTTATGACAGTTGTTTAATAACGCAGATTTAAAACGGACACATTATAATTTGTTTGAGAAGATGACAACGTCAGGTTACATTAACGAGATGGATGATCTTTATGTTATGATTTGTAGTACTGTGGATCAGAACTATGGATAGCATGGTTTTAGATGACGTTAATTACAATATCGATGTTAGTCTACATGGGTTTAACGTATCGTGTTAATATGACTTTGATTTTCATTACTAGAGAGTCGAGTGATTCATATTGTGTGTTTTGTACAGGCCTAATTCGCCTGTAGCTGGAGTGTTGGTCTTTGGGGTTTACTGCCTAGCATCCATGAAACGTTACAGCCTGTGATCTCAGTGGTAGCTAGCCTACATAGCTGAGAAAAGCCGCATTGCCTTACGTGTTGTCCATGAAAAAGTCTGAAAAAGTCTTTCTTTGTCTGTCACAGATGTGCCATGATGTGCCAAATGATTTTCCATATACTATCCAATAGGCCATGATAGGCTTATCAAGGTATGCAGGGGTTATGGAAAGTCTAACAAATTCTGCCAAAGAGCAGCAACAGCCCTCTCCCCTGGACACCTCATGGTCAAAAAAAGAGGAACCAATCAAGAATGAAAAAGCAAAAGGTGTTGGTGGATTTGTTTTAGTGCATGCAGGTAAGAAAGGGTAAGCAGCACATGTTAATACGTGAACATAATGTATAGCTTTAGGGGATTTTTCTACCACTAGAAAATGGAGCATGTACCATGTGCTGAATTGTACTCCCATTGTGGTTTCCTTTTGTAAGGAGGTGAGCTAACATTACTTTAGTCACAATTGTCAAACATAACCTTTGCTGTAATGTTTTTAGGAGCAGGATACCATTCTGAATCCAAGGCTAAGGAGTACAAGCATGTGTGCAAAAGAGCCTGCCAGAGAGTAAGTTGAATTTTTTGTCTACTTTCTGCTTTACTTTACTTTGCTTGGCAGATGCTTTTATCCAAAGCGACTTACAGAGAGCTAGCGCTGTGTGTCAGGCTCAAGGACACACCTGGTAGGGGATGGACTAGGAGTCAGACAGGGTTTTGAACCTGTGACATTCTGCATGCCAGTCTGACTCTTAACCCATTGAACTACCGGGCCGTAGCTCACACGGTCAAAACTGTAGTGAGGTGGGCTCAATTGCAGAAGATATTAATACTTTTAATCAGTCAACAAGTAATAAGACATGCAAAGAGTCAAAGTATCATGCTTATTGTTAAAAAGTTCTGAAAATGTTAGTATTCCCACACATTTGTGTGTTTGGTTTTTATTTTTGGTATTAGATTTATTGCTATTATTCTCTCTCACATACACACCTAATTTGTACAGATATTTGGAGTTTGGCTGTTGCACACTTCTCTAGTAACAAGAGTGCAGATCACACATACGTGGGGCCTGTATAAAGTAGAAAGTCACAATTATCTTCCTTTTACAGTAAATAAAAAATATACCAACTAGTATGTGTTTTATTCTAGCCTTAACTGATGCAAAGAGACACTCATGGGCATTAAAACTGTGTAACTAGTCCTCAGTCAGCAGGTATCACACAGGTGTAATGGATGAAAAGTCTACTATGGTTTACTGTGAAACCGGTTATCATTATATTCCAATTAAAAAAAATATTTTCTCATTTGTTAAAGTGTGCTGTTAAATTCAATGTGTGAGAAACAATGTAAATATTGTAAAGTTTCTTGGAAAAACATCTGAAAAAATCACTTATTGATATAAGCTATACCTCTTCCTGGGAATGTTTTGACATCTTCAGTAGGTACAGCAGTAAATATAAAGTAGCTGGTGATAAGTTAACTCTGATACAACGGAATGTGCTTTGAAGTTAAAACTTTAAATAGCACATTTTTGCCACATTTTTAAGCACAGATCTGTTTTTAGTTGATCTTGTTGTTCTATCAACCCATCTGACCTGCTAAATATTTAGAATTATTTTCATTTAATCTTTAGTATGAAAAAACACAGACAGACGGTGGTATTTTTTTTCTTTCCTAGAAGATTGCTCAAGTTCGCACAGTTTGGATGTTCAGCATCTGTGAACAGCTGTTATTCCATATATTTGCAGAAGGACTCCAATCTGTGTTTTGGCTGTACCACTCAAATATTTTTAATGATGTTGGTTTGAACTCAATCCAGTTTTCATTTGGCTGTATTAGGAGCATTTTGCTTCTGGAAAGTAAGTCTTTGTTCTTTGGCACTCTGAAGCCGGTCCTTCTTAAGAATTTCCTTCCTTACTTCCATTTGTTGTTTCTTCCATCCTTCCAAGTCCCTTACTCCCTTATGACAGAATAACAACCTCATGGTGCTGCCATAACCCCTGCTTCACAGTAGGAATGTTTGTAGAAGAGCGCCCCGTTCCTTTTTTATTTTCTCCAAACTATTTTAAAATATTTTTTTATTAAAAAATAGTAATTTCCCACATACACATATATGAGAAATTGTTTTAGACTGGGACTACAGGACTACATGTTGCATGTTTTTTTCCTAGTTCTATCTCCTGATTTTAGTTTTTGATGAGACTTATTATTAATTGTCCACATTTTATGTAAAAGTAATACATAAAGCTGAAATGAGCTTAAGATGTATGTTGAGATGTAATAACTTCCTTAAAGATGTCTGTCTTTTCCAGGCTGTCGACCAGCTCAAAGCTGGGGCACTTGCAGTGGAAGCAGTGGCTGCAGCACTGGTTGAACTCGAGGTGGGTTGAATATGATCCAGATATGAGATTTTCCTCAAGTTGGAATGAAGAACAATGACTCTGATGATTCTATACTGTACTGAGCAATATCTGCAAGTGTTACAGACAATTACTCTGGAATGTAAGAAGGAATGTGCCTAGTATAGTATACACTATACTATATTATATTATAGTATCATATTTACTTTGGTTCAACATATTGACGTTGACAATATGGCTCACCACAAATTATTATATACAAAGTTATCTTCTAGTCTCTGCATGTTTTTAATTGTTCTCAGGATTCTCCTTTCACAAATGCGGGCTTGGGCTCCAACCTTAATTTGTCTGGAGAAATTGAATGTGATGCGAGCATTATGGAGGGGAAGTCGCTACAATATGGTGCCGTTGGTGCTATTAGTGGTGAGTTACTGAATGTCCTACCTAATCCTAATGTCCTCCGCTATTTACCTAGAGGACAGACAAGAACGGTGTTGTACTGATGCACATCACTGTAAGTTTTCTTCATTCCAAATAACACCCTGGTGAATTCTTACATTTAACAGTCCAAAGAGCACACATGTGGAACGAATTCTAGTTAACTCAGTAAATGAAATAGCTATGAAAATAATTACTAATAACAGTACATTGAAGTCAACACATGTGGTACACTAATCCAAACTATATTTGTACTATGCAACTTGACAAGCAGAGAAACTCAGACTCTTCTGTTTCCCCTTTTTAAATTCCATTATATTTTTTTAAACAATGGCTTACTCCTTTTCTTAAAGTCTAATCATGAGTTGAGAACCTTGTCTTGACACCTAACAAAGTTACATGGAATGAACCGCTAGCTCTGTGCTAATTCTGACTTTTTCTTCAGGTATCAAGAATCCAGTCTTAGTTGCAAACCGCCTACTGAGTGAAGCACAAAAAGGGAAATTATCAGCTGGCAGAATCCCACCCTGGTGATTATCATGGTTTGTAATTAATGTTGTAGTCATATGACTATATCTATTTGTAAAATGTTTTTCTTTTGTTAGCTTTTTAGTGGGGCAAGGGGCACATGAGTGGGCCATTACCCATGGCATACCACAGTGCCCTTCGGAGAAAATGGCCACTAGTAAGTATTGCTGCATGAAATGAGTTTTTCCCATATATGAAGTGGATTCTCAAGGCTTTGATCGACTTCTGTAAATGCAGTAGAATGAACAATATTTTATTACTCACAGAGTTCAGTTTATCTGCATACAAAAGGAACAAGCGAAAGATGGAAGTGGCAGAGAAGTTGGACACGGGTCACAATCAGACAAAGAAAAGACGACTATCAGGTGAAAATGTGAGTACGTCTTTCAAAGAATAAACCTTATATCCCCAAATACTTCGTCTCCCATCCCACCCCAAAAACATGACAAAACTATTCAAATCGTGTTAATGGAATAAAACATAGAAACAGCAACACCTCATTATGCTTCATGGACAATAATATTTATTCAGTTCAGTTACATCAGTCCTCATTATTGATGATGAATTCATTAAAAAGTTCATTCACACAGCAACTAGGATGGACTGTTTGCTGACTTTGGCTTATATATATGTGTGTTCAATCATCACTTGAACACGCCAAAGTCAACAAACAATTCAATTTATTTGGTATCTTTCCATTTTGTGTAGTTACGCTCACAAATATACCAGCAACTGGGGCATAAACATCACTCAAACTTTTACAGTTACCATGCACATTTGGAACTTTGTATTTTGATCGACTTTATCCTTAATCCTTATTAGCCACTCTGCTGTCTAAAGTCAGTTAACAGAAAGTAACATTGCATCACAAATTCTCTTTACATTTGTATGCATCTCATTAATACTTTTTTAGAGTCAAAGATTTTATTTATTTGTTTTAGAATGTAAATATTTATCTTCTCTATGGTGCCTTAAATCTATGTCTCCTTCCTCTCCCTGATATGATATAGGATTCAGGGTGCCTTGACACAGTGGGAGCTGTTGTGGTAGATCTGGAGGGGAATGTAGCTGCAGCAGTGTCCAGTGGAGGCCTGGCTATGAAACATCCCGGCAGGATTGGCCAGGTAGTCAGACATGCTGTTTTTGTATTTTTTGTCAAGGTGACATCTCTTTATGTAATATTTTGGCACTGTAGAATCTGCAATTCTAACTTGTCCTGTAAATGCGTGACCCATTCAGTTCATTGTTTTGATTTCACAGCACGAACATTTTCTCTGCAATGCAGTCTTTCTGATCATGAAATCTCCTGTATGCTGTTACAGCAACACAGCTGGAAATTTCAGTTAGCAGCCAAACTCAAGCGCCATGCAGCAGACAGACATAGTTAGCGAGCAGCTGGTGAATAGAACGGAACATCTCATGTGTTGTTCTAATGAGGTGGTTAAAACCAAAGCAGAGCTACAAAGACACCAGTGCTCAACATATTTGGTGTAGGAAGCTCACATCTTAAAAAGAGCAGTGGACTTGAGTGTCTGTGGAGATTATACGTCAGTGTGTTCTGTCTATGGGTCAGCGTGGATTGAAGCATTTGATCAAACGGAAACATATTTATTCTGTGAACCAGACAAGCGATGCTTTTGAGGATTATGTGTTCTCCTGAAAGGTCCAGAAATGCAGCTGATTTTGTCCGCTGGCCGTGTGGATTGGCAAACATCAATAATAACAAAGTTGACAATGTGCAAGTGCAGTGTGTTTTGGCATATTCTTTTCACCCTCTAGTGGCCAAAAATGTACTTATCAATTCAGCTGGAGTAAGACTTGAAGCAGCAGCTAAGAAATGTCAGCAAGCAGCTGTTAGCAAATAAAGCCACCTATGGCGTTTATTCCCTCCATTTGTGTTTTTTGTGCTGTGATAATCTGGCATTGCTGCTGCTTGATGTAATTATTAGTGCTAATCTTTGCTTCTTGATGCAGATAGTCTAAATTAATTAGCAACCTTTTTGCAAAAATAGTGATAATCCCCGTGTGCTGTTTTTATTGTTCACAGCAGTTAATAATAAAACAAAGAAAAAGGATGAATCAGTTGGAATTATTGCTGTAACCACATTAACACTTTTAATATAAAAAGCTTATGGTTATAGAGTTGTGAGTATAGGCTGGTCTTTGTGGCAGCTGCTGGAAGTTATGAGTTCACAGTAACAGCAGCCTAACTGGGCTTAAAAGAATGAACAAATCAGTGGAATTTACTGCCTTAACCACATTAACACATCTTCAAAAACAAAAACTGAAGCGGAACAGTGAGTATGTCATGCTGTTATTACTGTAAGTAATGCAGAAGAAACGAACCTGTAGTTTCAAATATTTATTTTCGGAAATGACTCTACTGATTTTTTTGTTTTGTTTTATAAGTTATGATTAACACCTAAACTCATTTACATCTAAAACATCTTTATGTTTTCTTTTCACTCAGGCTGCTCATTATGGATGTGGCTGCTGGGCTGAAAATGCCTGTAACATGAACCCTTACTCTACAGCAGTGAGTACCTCAGGTATATCACAGTACACCGTACCCTCACTACACCCGTTGTGGACACAATATCAATCAGAAACAGATATTTGATGAGATGTTTCTTTAGCTCCATTATGTCAAGTGTCCGAAAGCTTCATAAAGGTTTTCCATGCCCGCCAGCCCTTTCTAATAAGTGTTTCTCATCAGTCACGTTCCGGCTTGCCACTAACTGCATTCCAAAGCTCCTTGGATTTGCAGTTATTATAAAAATATAAACAAACGTCTTCTCACTTATGCATTTAGATCTGTATTACGCAACTGTCAGTTTTCATTGACAACTGCAATACCTAGAAATTCTGTGTATTAAGTACAGCATGTGTGTAGTGCGTTCATAACTCGTGTTGTGTGCAGACTCTTGTTTCATTTGTAGACAGCGTCTAACTCAACTTACTGCACCCCCCACCCCACCCACTGCAGTTACATAGTGCCATGATAATGATTAATAGTTGTCAGCTGTCACATACTGTTTGTCCTCCTCCCTCCCTCCCTCCCTTTTTTCTGATGTGTCTGCATTGTGAGCTTCAAAAGGAAGAGGAAGTAGGTTGATGCTCCTGTTGCTGTTTTTGTTGTGGTTAATAGAGACCATCAAAGTTTAAGATCTGGTAACTTTGTTGATTACTGATTTATTAATCAGTAGCTTAGACTGCTCTGGCTATACAAAATGTTATCATCACATTATAGGAGAGAGTAATATGAAAAATAGTTTGCCTTGAACCTTGAACCAACATGAAAAATAATCATTTTTCCAAATTCTGAACTCAGTGCATCTCAGTGCAGCGAGCTGATTTGATCAGACATGATGAAGCTTGAGTCAAAAAAACATACAACCAGCGTCTTGCACCACTAGAGCTTTCCTCAATATTAGATTAACTGCAGTGGGTGAGACATTAGATTAGGATTTAGGATTGTAATGATAATCATTTTTTCTTTTTCATTATTTATTTTATCATTAATTTTTTTTTCTATGAACCTCTGGGTTGGTGGTTCAACTGCCCACTCTCCTAATTCCTGGCGACATGTCAAAGTGTATTCTCATCATTAAAATCCTTTAAAAGACTCAAATCGTTGGTGCCTAAAAGGCCACAGCCTGTTCATGTAAATTTCCCCATGGGGATTGATTAAGTATCAATTATTAGTAATATTATGACCTTGGTGTTATTATTATATTGCCACTTTGGAATTAATGAAATAGTGCTTCTTTGTGTTGTGTTATTAGTGGTTGCTGACGGTCTCTTGAAGGTGTTGTCAAGTCTGCTCTTCAGCTGATCTTATTTATGATGTTAAACATCAATAGGAGGCCACTATCTCTGTGATATACTGTTCTACTTTTCATCACTCATCTTAGTAGCTGAAGCATTTGTTCTGTACGTCTTTGAAGTTGCTTTAAAAAAAAAACGCTTTCCTCATGGCTATGCAGAGCATTATGTGTGTTCCAGTACAACACCTGTTTTAAATTTCCTAACATGAAAGACATTCCCATCAAAAGAAACAGAAAAACAATCATTTTTATTTTGACACGAGCAGTATGATCTTCACCCTATATGTCACTCTGTATTCCCTTCACCTCACGACCACTTTGTCCGTCCACCCTCCCACCCTCCACCTCCATTCTAGTCTGTTCTGTAATATGTGGCTCATGTGGCTCTTGTGGGTCTTTGTTTTATACGTGTTGACGGCTTTGTTTGGCCAGTGAAAGAGCAGCTCACGAACTTCACTGTTTACTCCTGCTGCTGTTGGCTGTTGTCACATACTTTGTCTGAGTTTGTTGGCCTCTTTTTTTTTTTTTCTTTCTGTAACATTTCTCTTCTGTTGAGTTGCTACTTGTTAGTCTGTGCAGTTCCAGTTGACCTGTGTTTGTGCTGTCATAAGTTCCAGTTCCCCTGGGACAGAGCAGTTTATGAAACACAGTACAAAAGACATAGTACCTGGCCAATCTGACGTTCTGCTCTCGTTAAAGAATAGCTTTGAATTGCTGCAGGCATCTGGTCTCCGCAGTTACCGACCTGCATTCAGTATTGTTGTAGTTACCTGACGTTTTATGGGCGTCTTCACTTGTGTTTACAGAAACAACAAGGCTATATTCTTTATTCTTTATGGGTTTTCACTGCTGCTTTTGCCAAATGTGTGTTCTGTGTTTTGACTTGCAAGGAAGATAGAGCAAGGCTAGGCATCTGTACAGGCTGCATATGATTTTTATGGTTCCTAGTTCTCTTAAATGCTTAACAAAATGCTTGGCTGCTCTCCCTGGACGTTTCCATATAGCACATACAACATAATTTATTTGGGTGTTAATTGAAGGCAACTGTACCACACTCTGCTGCAACTGGTTTCATATTATTAAACACAACGGATCAGCAGTTTATACGCAAGTTGTAATGCATTTTCTTCACATTTAGGTTTTGTTATTGTTGTACGAAAGGTTATTATAGAATTCTTGTATAGCTGTTTTATGTCTTGTGTATTGGTACTAGAGCGCAGAGTTGACAGAAGTGGAATTAATAAAGGGTGGTTGGTGTTTCAGATTCCCAAACCAGCTGGGAATCTGGGCATGGAAATCTGAATGGGAAACTTAAGCCGTCCTTCAACATTTACTGTCAGTGTCCCCTAGAGCAAGGCAGCTGTTGTCCAAAGGAGCTAACAGCTTTAGCTAGAATAATTGTTATAAGTAAGTGTACATTTAATTACAGTTAGACGTATCGGCCAAAAAAGTGTGCATTAGTATTAGTAACAACATTAGTATTTTTAACTGTATATTATTACTAAGGGTAATCAGGAAGTGCCTGTACATACTGATCTCCTCTAAATTCACCTAAACATCATCTACGTGTGATGCCATTCAAAGCCAATGTTTTAAAGTCCGTTTTTTTACGTGCCTTTGATTCTTGGTCATAAGTGGTTTGGACAACATGTACTACAACTCTTTACACAGGTTTACACAGCAAACCTCAAGTGATTCTAAATGAAGAATTGTTACGAGTTACCATCATCGGTAACTGTGTGTGTGTGTGTGTGTGTGTGCACGTTTTTTGCCAGGCTGCGGAGAGCATCTGATACGCACCATGCTGGCACGGGAATGTTCTGCTGCCATGCAGTCTGAAGATGCCCACCAAGCCCTGCTGGAGGCTATGCAAAACAAGTTCATCAGTGAGTCACCCACGTGTATTCCCACTCTTTCCTTTGCATGCAGATTTGTCAGCCAGGAACGTGTTTGTGAGAAATAACAATTATTTAGAGAGAGAATAGAAGCAACAAACAGATGTTGCATAACTTAAGGAATGAGCTAACAACTGGAAACATGGCGAATAATAGAATCAGTAGAGACAGCTGGTGATTTATGAATCATTTTAACTGTTTAAACAGAGCCTTTAAATGTTCTACTCATTATAGCTGACAGCAACAGATAATTTTGGAAAACATAATTGTTTTGTGAGGAATTCATGTGAAGATGTAATCCCCCCCCACCCCCCCACCCCCCCTATTCCTAGAAGTGGTCAGTTGGAGAAAATCTTGTTAACTATGTTTGCTGTGCCTGTGAGTGACCACTGGGATAGCTCAGAGAAGACAACAGAGGAAAAAGGAACATGTGGAAATGTGGTGGTTTCTGCCTTGTTCTGGCCTCCTTTAGAACTCCGTCCCAGTTTGGCTATGTTATGGACATCTGTAACTCTGAGACATTTGTTCAGGCTGGATGAACTCAATTTGAAGTTAATTCGTCTGTTGTTGCCTTTCAAGATGCACATTAAGTTAAACAAAGCTCCATAAATCCATCTTTAGCAGGGGAACCGATTGCAGTATCTGTGCTGTGAGGCGTCTCATGCCACTGATAAATTTAAGTTGCCGTCAGTAAGTCGCATTCTGCTGATGCTGCCACACGCACTAACAAACACATACTCGAGCATAGTTTCATATCATTAGGCTGTTATTAGTATTATTACAGCAATCATTTTAATTGTTCTCATATTCACACATGCTAAGGTATATGAAATGTTTAACAACAGAAAGTTAAGAACTTTTTTGAAAAATTGTTATTCAAACTACAGTCGAAAAAAGTAGAGTAGAGTGAAGGGAACCATACAACATTGCACCTAAAATACCACTCAATAAAAGAAACAATGCTATTCAGACATGAACATTTTTTCTAAATGTATGCAGGTGATTTTTGTTGTCATTTTTTTTTCTTTGTTTGTGTGCT
The DNA here is from genome assembly GCA_032359275.1 of Microctenopoma steveboyesi. Classification (NCBI taxonomy): domain Eukaryota; kingdom Metazoa; phylum Chordata; class Actinopteri; order Anabantiformes; family Anabantidae; genus Microctenopoma; species Microctenopoma steveboyesi. The sequence continues at coordinate 5,906,444 of JAUMHF010000007.1, read as the reverse complement.
CAGGCTCACCCTTCCTAGCCAGTGAAGACCGTGTTTTGGGTGGAGTAATTGTCCTAAGGTGTTGCAGATGTGTGGAAGCCCAGCAATCTCAAAATATTCAGGGTATACTGGGTAAGACATAATAATATTAATTTCAAGCCTTGTCATGTTCAAAACCCCACATTACAACGATTTTTCTGGTAATATTGAAAAAATGCTTCTTCAGTATTCTGGTGCAGAGGGAAGAGGCACTGTGGCTTTCCTAGTGTCCTAGTGGGTGGTCTTCGTTTTAACCTGCACAATCAGGCTCTGGTTTCACACCCTTTGTCTCAGAGTCTAACAAAGCCCCCACCCCCACCCCTCCCTACAGGAATCTAATCTTGATACTGCTCATTTTAGCTGATTGTATTGTTGGATGTTGGATGTGAATGTTTTTTCTACCTCTGAGAACCTCTGAGAACAATCCTTCCTATCACAGGCGTAAATTACACAAAATCAATACACAAGTAATAGTTATTGTAAAAGTACTTTCCCAGAAGAATACTCCACTACAATAAGAAGTACCCTTTGTTTTGTCTACTTAAAAAAGTACTAATGTGAAACTCTAAACGTTAAAAAGCAGTGTGCAGACGTCTACTCCAGATCTGTAAAAACAGTAGTCAGGGCTGATTTTCCCCACTATATGTAGTGACAGGAGGTTCATCAATAAATAATAGTCCAACATTTTATTAATATAAAATTAATTTAACTGGTAACTAATGATTTTAAAATAAAACCATTAGTTTTAGAATTTCAATTCTACACTTAAAAAGTATAATACATTGATCAGGTTTACTCTTTATCACTTACATGCCCTATGTCCTTATGTGTTATTTTAACATCATGTATGAAGAGCCCTCCTTTCCAATAAAACCATGGGGGGAGTTCAAATTTGCTGGCAAGTTTCTCCAGTGTAGGAAGTTTGATTTCACACTAAACATGATTGCAAATACCAAGTAAAGTGCTAGCATAGGTTTTCTCAGCCTGAATAATGAAATGTTTCGATGCACCACTTAGGCAGTGATGTACAGGCCCAGTTGGATGTTGTTTATGGACCATGGTCCTTGTGTATACTGTGGACTACCTCAGATTACTGCTGACTGCAGAATAAACAGAATATCAACCACATCCTTCTGGAGATGTGATTGTAATCCAGTTTCTAATCCAGCTCATAAGTTCACTACAGTCGTACCACAACCACAACTCATGTATTTCCATAATAATGGGCGTGCTCTGTGTTTGCTGCAGTTTAACACTCTGAGTCATCTGCCAAACATTTCCTGCTGGCAGATGACTCGACTGTTGGTTTCTGTTTATTTCGTGTAACTGACCATATTTTTTACGGTTTACTAGCCTAGCATGGTCCTCTCTCTACTCTTGTTTTGTCCCCATGTTGTCCTCCAGTCAATCTTTTCATCTGTGTATTTTCACAGTGGAGTTCCTATGGAGTCACACAACCGAGAGCATGTGTGTTGGCTACATGTCTGCCCAAGATAGCAAAGCGAAGGTGAGCTCATTGGTTCAGAAGATGTTTTTCCTGGGTTATATGAGAATATAACCAGTCTAGCCTCATTATGTGTGAAGACCATACAGTACAGTACAGAAGGTATTCTGATATTAAGGAGTTAATAAGATCTACTGTATAATACAAATTAATCACCTACTAAAATGTAATGTATACTTTTCATAACTTAATTAGTTTGGCTTCATATTGCAGTTTCCAGGATAAATACTAAAAAAAACGATATTTTTAGCAGACAGATTAATACTCTAACTAATAGTTATGTCTATTTTTCTCATTTGCACTAAACTAAAATCTTTGCAAAGTCTTTAACACAAACATTTCATGTTGCAAGTGTTGCATGGATACATCTTGAACATTCAAGGTTGCCATTATGGCTCTTTTCCAGGAGCCTGGATCCTTCTCTCTTGTCCACATATTCCGAAGTGTGATAAAGTTTACTGAAAGTAACACATTACTGGGGATATTGTTATTAATCAGTCCTGTAATTAAATGTGATGGGCCAATGTGCATAGATAAGCAGATCATGGTGAACAAGTACAGTGCACTGACTTCACATTGTTGACTGAATATAAGAAAAGAATAGACACATCCCCAACTCTTCCTGTGCTCCACAAAATGTCTTTTTACTCAAGTAGTAATTCAAATTAAAGCACCACGAAAGCATCGATGTGAACACTGTTGAATTTCATTGTGAAGTTCCGATCACTCACCAGCAGTACGTTAAGATATGCATTTGCCCTGTGGTTGACATAATTAATGTGCTCAGTGTGTGTAGATCCAAGAATATCACCTGACACTAGTGATTTGTGGATATCCTGGGAGAGGATATCTACATCCTCTTGAAGGGTCATTGGTGACACCGTGATACTGGAGAGTGCAGAGATAACACAGCTGTTCCACCAGAAGTCATACTGCTCTATCAGAGGCTGAGCAGTTAGATGTGGTCCTGAGGCCCCCACGTTCCTTTGAGCTTTTACCATCTGCACACCAGAGAAGCTGTTCATCTGGCCTTCAGTCCAGATGCAAAACAATGTTTATGCCCACTACCTATATACCGTCCATAGGAGAGCATCTGTTTTCTAACCAATGTGGTGAAGTTCAAAAGTCTAGGAACATAAATGCATCCAGTCCCCAGTTACGATATCTCTAGATATTACAGACAACAGGGTGGTCTGCCCGGGGGGGCACACATGACTATATAATAATTAATCCAGATTTAAACACATGGACATGTTCAGTGCAATGACTTACATGGATTTCTAAGAGTTTAGTGCCACACCCGACCACAGCCTCAGCTGCTATTCACACACATTCCTCCCATTCCTATTAGCATCCCACTGGGCGTTTTCAGCCAGTCATCTTCCGCTGCTTTTCTATGATAAGGACATGAAAGGACTAATACATAGTAGCAGGAGTATTTAGGACAGAGATCAGACGGGATCTGTATTGCACCAAGTCTATTTTTCTTCCCACAATGTTATATTATGTATATATTATTTTGACAAATGACCGTTTCTCAAACCCTGGAGAACAATGAAAGTTAAACCGCAAAATAGCTAGAAAGTGGCAATGCCTTTAAACACTCACCTGTGTTTGCCCTGAATCAGCCACCAGAACATGAAACATTGGTTTAGAGAGGCACAGAAAGCTGCATCTACAGATTAGTTTCAGCTCCTCAGAAATGGTTAAACCATTGTTTTAATGTTAGTGATGATGGCGTGGATAAAAGAGAAGTGGTAGAGCTGCAGCACTGCCACCATGGCCCAGCTCCCTCCTCCTGGACACCATTACCACTATAAAGTCCAAAGAGAATCAAACAGCACTCAATTCAGACCTCCTGGTTATTGTCTGCTTTGTATATTACACGATAAATGTTTTTTATTGCAGTACATTTTGTTTTTATTATCTGTCTCACATGGAGAATAAATAGCATATGTTTTTTTGTTTTGTTTTTTTATTTTTATTTTAGAAAAATGTGAAAACCACAACACAGGAACATCGGCCAAGTCATGGAGCTACATTTATTCTTTGGCCTACTCTGTGGTGTTAATATGTGGTTTCTCCAGCTCCCTAAAACACATTCATATCACAGAAGAATGTTGTTTTTCTCTGACACATACAATGGTACTGTGTTTTTCACATTATGTTTTGAGCCATAGTCTTGTCATGTGGTCATTTTAGTCACTGGATAATAAGCTGACAGCAGTAGGTTTTTCCTGTGTTTGTAATTAAAGTGGTAAGTAACTTGTCATCCACAATCATCACTGAAATAACTTGCTCACTGGTTGTAAATGGTTCCGATTTTTCTCCACCTCTTATCTCAGACAATCTTCAGGGAGCAGCGTTGTTCCCCGCCTCCCACCAGCTTGCAGAAAGCACATGCACTGACCTTGCATCAGTTTGAACCACTGGGTTGAAGATCTGGGTTGAAAACCACACATGCTCATTGGTTATGGTCATAATGGAATTATAATTGCACTGTAACCGGGGATGGCATGCAATGCCATTACCACTGTGTTATAACTGGTGTTATTAGTAATGAATATTGTTCAGTAAGCATGTAACTCTTCCTGGCTACTCACTCATCTTGGAAGTCTTAGCGTGGTGCACGGTTTCGTGTAGGGGTGAACTTCAGGGCACACTGGTGTCACTGTCAGAAACAATTCTCTTGCGAAGTACGTGAAGTCGTACAGCTAGCCGCTAATTGTGCCCAGTAGTGCATTTCAGCTGCGTTTTCAATGTGGTAGAAATTTAAAAGAGCATTGCAAAGCTCCTTCCCCACTGACACGCAAACACCAAAAGGAAAACATTTGGCATGTCACCATTAGTTGATTAAGACTGAGCTGTTGACCTTCACTAAAACAGCTTAAACAAGGCCTTTCTTTCAACCTCATCTTTAGAAGATGAAGGGGAGCAGATGAACCCAGAAAGGAGTACTATGGGAGTAATAGTTCCTGAGAGTGTTGCCATGTGTGCATGGTCCTGTCTGGCTGTTGTCTCATTGTAGTGACGGTTGCCCTCAGGATGCTTGAGGCGATAGTTCGTGCCTACACAAAGCAGAGGTCCAGTAGAGATGAATGCTCCTCTGACTGGATAAGTGATGTCAAAACAGTTCAGCGCTCTGGTCAATGGGGGAATGGACTCGTCCCCTCAGGCTGGAGCCAGTGTTACCCTCGGTGAGCAGAGAGAGAGGAAGGAGTGTGACACCAGGGAGAGATGGTCACCTTTGATCCCCCAGTGGAAGTATCACTCCAGCCTTCGCAGCTGTGTTTGCCCCCTCCCTCCTCCTCTTCATCTGTGCTCAAACATAAAACACTGACATTCTGTTCCCTCTCTCCACTCGCTCTCACGCTGTATAAATACGAACTTGGTTTTAGACTTCAGGGGCATGTGCTATGATGCAGAATTGGTAGAACTATGCCTGTTAATTAACACTGGTTGTATTATATCACCATCATCTGTGTGTTTTTGTACTAATATTCATACTTTATCAACATCACACAGTATCTATTTACTAAGCAAGCGGTTCTGATCTTCATATTGGTTGTGGGGTTGGAAGTTCTCTCATACCATCTAAAGGTGGGTACATTGGCTCAGTTCTAGTGGACTGGGAGTGGAGAACAGGCCATGTCTTTGAGACGGTACACACAGTCTAATCTCACTTGTCAGTACCTTCATTCAGCATCTCTGCTATTTTCTCTTACCTGTTTCTGTAGTAACATGTCCAGCACACAACCATTGCTGCTCCTTCGTGCTTTTTTCAACCTTTAGGCTAGTAATATATAATAGAAGTAAGATGTTGTGCCATTTTAGTTACATTTATCATGGAACATTTCTTCCACCTATCATGTGAAACTGTACAGAAAGTTCATTTGTATGTGTCGTCTTTTATTGCCCGCAGACACACATATCCAGATTACCACCTGGGACCATCCCTGGACAGTCTTTGGCCATCGAGGGAGGAGTTTGTCGACTTATGAGTGTGGTAGAGTGAGCTGCATTCACACTTCTTCCGGGGTTCTTCAGCAATACTCCTAATGCAGACCCTTCCACTGATCACCATACACACACACACACACACACTATTCTCACTTCCCACCAGCTTTGTGATACCAGAAATTATAGGCTTTTGCTATTTTGTCCTTGGCAGAGGGAGGATGTTAGCCTCTTCTTAGTGCACTTACAGGAGTTCCCTTTGCCACTGTTTGCCTCCAGCATGTATGACAACTTACCCAAGCTCTCCAGTAACACCTGGATAAGACTTGATGCACCAATGCCTTGATGCACCATTATTTCTGTTCAACAAAAAGCGGCGTCCTTCCTTTTTTGTATATAAGCTTGAGGAAAACAGGGTGGATGTTCATGTTGTTTTGTATTGCTGAACAGATATTTTAACGTTTGATTATTTTAGAAATTTCAAATGCAAGACATTTATTTTCTTAAAACACTTTTCAAGTTTCAAAAGGTGTCAGACTGCACCTTGTGAAACGCCTGCTACTACAGATGATTGTTATGAATGAAGCATTTATGAATGTGAAAGTTGAAGGACGGCGATGAAAGCGATTTCGCAGTGTTAACCAGCACAGACCAACTTCCACGTCCTCGTACACACACATTACTATTAATCTGCGTGCTGTGTAATGTTGCATACTGCGTAGATCATAACGACTTTTATAAGCGGTTCAGTCATAGAATGCTTTGCTTTGATTTAAAATGGGATTACATAGATATTGCATGTCCAAAAACTACAATAAGCTACTTTCTGTTACTGTCTTCCAGACTGATGCTGATACGTCCATGTATACATATATATCGTCCTCAGGTAGCAGCATTCGACTCCACCACCAAACATGACTGTTAGTCATCACTTAGACATCCTAATTTATATTTGTATAATCGCATAGACAAAGTCGTGTATTTTCTTGTTGGATAGCTAAAAACTAATTTATGCATTAAGCCCATGAAATGGTGCTGTTGAGAATTGTACTTGAAGAAGTGATGGTCTAAATTGATCTGTTTGTTAAGATAATCAGTTTCTCTGGTTTTGCTGTTTTTTAAGAATTCCAGTCTCAACACAACCATAACAGAGCTTGTTTATTCTTTACTTGAAAGTGCAACTAATATAAAATGGTATAAGCTATGGAAATGCTAATACGTGCACAGCTCCTCACAGTGCTCAAAACTAAATAAAATCTATGTTGCTACATTCCTGCATCTTGTCTGTCAAGTTATTTAAATGCCATGACATGTAGCATGTTCTTTAAACTGTACATGTAAAATAGAAAGACACACATTGCTGTTTGGAGACGATATACAGATCATACTCTGTGAACTGTCTAGAAATAAATTACACGCTGCAAAATCACTTGCGGGCAGGCTTATACCTTTATTCACGTGTTGGTTGAGGAACCTCTGACTAAATCTGTGCTGCGTGTTCCTCCCCCACACACACACACACACACAGACACTGTTGTTATTCTGAGCCACTGGTTGCATTTTAGTCTCTTTTTTTTCCAACATTTTAGCAAATCTTCTTGTTTAAAAAGTGTGGATTTCCCCTGGTGTTTCTGAAAATGTTTTTTTCTTCTGAACTATTTTGATTAGTTAGTCTGCAACTAGAGAGTAGTTATTTATATCATTTGTATCAGTCCCTAGAGCACGAGCTTGTCCAGCTGCTTGCTCTGGATCATGGCCACTGTAGTGTCTGAGAGGAATGTGCAAGTGAGATGTTCAAGAAGATAAATATATTCACCGTTTGAAGAGAGACGCCTCCTTGTCAGCGCATCGTGCCTGGTTGCAGGATAGGACCACAAATTGACGGTATCCAGCCAGTTTGCCTCTCAGGTGGAAGATGTTACAAGATTTTGACATCACCAGCATGTAAAATGTATCTGACAGGTCAGGAGGAGCAGCAGGGTTTGGCTGAGGCAGTGGTGTGTGTGTTTATTTTCGTTCCACAGCCTCCTGACCCTTGCTTGATCTTCCCGTGCCCCTCACCCACACTTGTACCATTGTTTGGTAGCTCGATTATGTGTTATTAGAGAGCACTGTTCATCAGGGCCTCGTGTTGCTGGGAGACACAGAACTTTCTCCTTCTCCTATCATCTCTCTCTGTCCTAAATCCCTCTTAGCTTTGAAAAGGGATCCTGTGTCTTTTAAAAGTGGACCTGAGCCATTCAAGGTGTATCCAAGGCCTTTTGCTCAGCAAGGCTCTTAAATGCAAAACAGACGGTGGGGCAAATAAAGATCAAAGGCAGTAGCCTTGCCTGGCTGGCTTGCTGTCCGCACATGCCAAGCGGCGCTGTCACAGTGAATCACTGCCCTGCAGCTTCTGTGCTCATACTTGCCCTCCTCCCTCTGCACCTCAGGGCCACGGACCCCCTCAGTACTGTTACAGTCACTCTGTGCCAATGTCTAACATCACCACCGATACACACAAGACGCAAACCAGCCAGTGTGTGAGGCTTTATTTCTGAGACCGAGCCAGAATCATAAGGGATCAGTCCCTAGAGCATGAGCTTGTCCAGCTGCTTAAGGGATCATCGGAGCCAGACGTCTCTCACCTTTATGCACGTTCACATCTGCCCTTATCGTGTTCAGAGGAGTAAGCCAAATATCTTTACATCCGTATAAAAGCACTTCTTTTTTACTCTGCCATCCACACTGTGTCTGGCATGTTTCATAATAATAATTATAATATAAAGCTGAAGCACAAGGCATGGCATCTACCAGCCTCCTGACAACATGATGGTCATTGCACAGTGAAATGAAGTTCAGTTATGTGCCTCGTCATCTGCCATAGATGTTGTGGCTGCAGATCTCTGCAGCATCTCAGCAATGTCCCAGCAGCAGGGGTTAAGTAAGGCACTGTGCCCTCTCAGAGGCTTCACGGCTACTTGACCTGTTTGTTCAGCTGCACACCCAGGCACATGTTTGTTCGCTCCACCTGACTCGCTTTGCCAAACTTGCAAGCCTCAGTCGAGGCAGAGCACCAGCAACCCCACCCCTGTTTTGCCAGAGAGAGACTGGGGGTATTTTAAGAAGGAGGGACAGCGAGTCCCGATAAGCAACGTCCCAGTCCAGGTCAGCTATTTCAGATTAGAAGACGAAAGAAAAACCTTTTAATTAAGGTTGCCGTGCAGTTAGGTCCCTGCGGTATTGTGGCCCAGACACTTCCTGCGCTGTGCTACACCACCCATAAAGTAGCACAGCAAGGGAGCGAGCGAAGGAAAGTGATGGCGAGAGACTAAAAATGGCCTCTGCCACATCTGCAACACACCACAAAACAAAGAGATGTCTGATTGCTACCGAGCTCCGTGGTCACTTACCTTTGACAGTCTGCAGCGTGGACATCAGGTCGCCCGGACTGGATTTGAAATGGGAAACTTTTCTGAGCATAAAGCCGCAGACCTGAGCTTTCCCTTAACTTATTATATAACATGAAGCCATTAAAATGTCTTTTTAATTCCTCCTGTTTTCCCACAGTTAGCTCTTTTTTTATGGAGATCTACTGAGGAATCCCAGCCATGCCTGTCAAACTGAGCCTAAAACTGTGGAAGTGCGTTGAACATAATTTCTTTCATGTAGCAAAAATAGCGACAAAATACCAACAATCATATCTTAGTGATGCTTAATGAGCCCTTTCGAATCCTTGACAATATACCACTAATATGATGCTTTGCATCGTTTGAAACATACCAGAGTAGAGCCCTGGAAATAGTAACACAAAGGCAAAGCCTCATCGACGTGCCACAGCCAGCGGGAATAAGCGCTCTGCGTGCTCTCTGCACTCTCGGCTCTAAAGTATGTCTACCCTCTCATGCATTTTCACACCAGCCACACACAGCCTCTAAATCTTGAGGAGGCACCATTCCTACCTGCACCTTGGCACAGGAAGCTCGGTGCTAGTCGTGCTAGTGTTTGCAGGGGAGGGGAGAGACGAAATGAGAGATGAAAAGTGAGGAGGGTGTACGAGTAATTGCCTGCTCGTGAGACACGTGGAGCCTGTCTGGAGAAGAGATACTGGGTGGGAGGGAGGGAGGGAAGGTGGAGGTATGTCATCAATTTGAGTTTGGCCATAATGTTTCAAAATAAAGACAAGCACCTTGCTTTGATCTTCATCGTCTGCTCAGCAGACGGTCTGCTGAGATAACAACCCATGCCCGGTTGCTGTAATCTTAGCTTAGAACCAGGCTTTTTCTGAAGACAGAAGCGCTTTACACCGTCTGATAGCACCGAGGAAATTTAGAAAAAAGCGTATATGATTGATATACAGTTGATAAAAGTCAAGATAACTGAGTGAAAGGACACGTGTGGAAGAATTTTCTATGAACAGTGAAGCAACTAGCCAGTTTCAAGTAGCGCCGCAGGGGCGTGGAACGTGCTGGGGCCTGCTGCGTTATAAAGACAAGCCTTGCACCCGGCCAGCTGTGCCGTACACAAGACTGCAGGAATGAGGGCCCTATGAATGGCTTTCTCTGTGTGACAATGACTGTAGCACTCAGTAGAGAGGGAATGGTCAGAGGTCCCTGCTACGGACAGGCAGCTCCGAGTGTGTGTGTGTGTGTGTGCGTACACTGAGAAATTACTCAGGAATGTGAGGATACATGCCAAAGACAAAGAATTTGAGTCACATTCAAGGCCCTCGCCCTCTGAAGAAATATCACAATCCCATCAAAAGGTCTGGCCTGAGAGCCACACTGAATGGAACCAATGAAAGTGTGCACTGGCCTGAGCCTGTTGGACGAGTTTAACTGATGAGACGAAATGGGGGTTTTTTCCATGCAGATGAATTTCCTTTGACAACAGACATAAAATTCAATATAAATATATATTTATCCCTTTAAGAGATACTTGCCATGAAAACTGTACACAAAAAATGTTTTTCTTCATCTATTGGCTTTTTAAAAATTTATTTATAGGTTTGTATAAAAACCTTTCCGTACAGTTGAATTCACACATTCTTTGCATTCTATCAGGGTTAAATCCTAACTTGAGACAGAAACACATGCACTGATGGCAGTTAGAGAGGCATCTCAAGTTAGCATTCAGCCACATGTGTATCAGAAACCGCAATCATAGACACTTGCATGAAGACACTGCTAACACAGCTTAATAAATACTTTACAAAAATAATGCAGGCTTTTTACAATGAAGATCTGCCTCATAGACATAAAGGCCACGGTTGTAAATTACTGGTAAAAGTTTTTAAAAAATGTGCATGCTAAATAAACATACTTTCATGAAAACCTGAATATCTTAATCGACAAATCGGTAGAAAACAGGAAAGGTTTCGTACCCTGTCCGCACCTTACCCCTAACAAATTCCTGAAGGAGCTCCTTATGCTGTTACCACAGGCCTCTCAGATTCACCAAACATTAACAATCTAGAAAGATGAACATGGACATTCCTACAATAATAATTTCCCTTTTAAGAATATAAAGTCAGTTCTCCCTTTAGTGATCAATTCTGATCTATAATTTGCAGAAAATTACACGAAGCATATTTTAATAAAAAAGAAAACAACACTTTCTGCGCGGTTTTGGTGAAGCCAAAAAAGCTCCTTGTGACCAAGTAAGTGTTCTGTCTGTTGGATTTTTATTCCTCTCGGTTCAAAAGAGCAGTGAGTCTTGTTCCTTTGAGCCTAAACGTTCATGTGTTATTTGACCTAAGGCAGAATAAAAACACCTCTTCACTCTTCGCAGGGCTAGAACTCCCGCGCCTCTTCAAACTGCTTGTAGTAGTCCTCATCCTGGGGGTTGTCAGGACATTTCTGCCCGTTGTTTGGTGGTCTGGCCTGGTTGTACCGGCTCCAGTCTCCTTTGCAGATGATCCAGGGCAGGATATCCACCTTATAGTGCAGGTCTGCTGAGAACTCTGTGCTGATGAGATTGGGCGTGCCGGCGCCTTTGCCACGCGTGACGAGCTTCATGTGGTCGTCATAGCAGCAATGTTGTGCGGCCAGCGTGGTGGACTCGAGCGTCAGCATTGAACGGATGCAGTAGCGGGCTGTGGGCTTGTAGATCTCCAGCTTCTCTTTTGGCCCACTGGCGTCTTTCCAACGGAAGTCTCGGCGCGTTGGGGCGTCGTGCACGTCTGCAGTGCTGTAAGCTACCTCAGTTGGGTAAGAGCAAGGGCAACTGGGAAGGTCATTCGATACCTTGGTCATATACTTCTTCAAGAATTCGCTCTTGCAATTCATCCACCGCTCGCAGCTGTCTGTGTCTGGAAGACATGGAGACACGATTAAATGATATCTGATGATCTCTTTCTCAGTCAGATATTAGAAGATGAAACCAGAAGTGTGACAAGGTGTAATGTTCAAGATGTAGAGTTGTGTTTTCATTTGACTGATTGAGAACAAACAAAGCCAGAGTGACAGCAGCAAATGCTCAGTGTGTGTGTGTGTGTGTGTGTGTGTGTGTGTGTGTGTGAGAGTACAGAACATCAGATGGATGAACCGCCTTTGATATTGTAAGAACATCTGAGTGAAAGATAGTCTGCTAGACAAGCGTAGGCAGATTCTTACCAACACCAAAGAGCTCCGTGGCATTGAAGTCATCTGTTCCAGCTAACAGGCTCACTTCAGTAGCTGCTGTCTTGAAGGCATCTTCAATACCTTGAGAGCAACGAATTAACAGTGAAAGGAGGAACAAAAGATGACGGACTACTACAATAAAATGTCCTTTGATATCCATCGATTTCCAGTGTGGAAATCCAGACTTTACCTGGACAGCTGGGCATATCACAGGTCCTGGACTCTGTAGCTGTACAGGCATAACCACATGATCGAGTTCTCTTCTGGTTCCCATTTCCACAGGTGACACTGCATGGTGACCAGTTACTCCAATCCCCCTCGCCATCCATATAGTCTGGACCACGCAGAACAAAAAAGAGCGACGTCAGCTCTGGTGCATGCCACATGCTGAACTTACTCCGGCCTGTTAGCACGCGCCGCTCATAAGAAACGGGAGGACATAAACAGGGAAGCAGGGGAGCTCAGCGTCCGTTCGCCTGTATACGCGCATGCATACACTATGTTGCACATGATACCACAGTGTCTGAGGCAAACAGTGAAGTATATGTTTTCAGTATTTGTACCTGGCACAGTGGGCGTCACTCACTCTATCTGTGAATCATTGGTTTAGAATGGGAGGAGAAATGACCAGAAATCCTTCTAAACTCCAGTTATCATTGAGCAGATCACTATAATGGTTATACATGGAAACAGTTACACTAGATTTAAAGACCACCGCCATCACTACCACACACACACACACACATCTTGAAAGCAGTACTCCATCAAGAGGAGAATTAATGTGGGCATGTTGGGATGAAAGTATTTCTGGCCAGGGTCCAAATACAGCCCCCTGCTTCCATCTGCCCCTCATTATGAACATTTAGTAAGAATACAGTCTAGATAGCCATCTACCGCTGCCCCTCCACCGCCACCACAGCTTATTACAGCCAGCGAGTGGGTGGCCGCTCAAAACTCAAATCTAAAATTTAGTAAACTTGATAATAACGTGCCCTCAGGCCACAGATGAGACGACGGAATGTATCATCAGTGATGTGTGATGGATAACTCTCACTGCCTGTCCACAATTATCATTATTAGGTTTAAAACCAGGACAGCAATGATGAGAAAATGCTTCCTTGTCCATTAGTGTGCTATGAAATGAGGGATGAATGAGAGCGGACCACAGCGATAACCCAGAAACATTAAACATGGGTTATGATTTGACAAAAAAGATTATAAAAATCGCCCTCCTAACCACTGCAGTGTAAGTGCAAGTGGATAAAATGACATTTTCCACAGCACAGGCATTCCTGTTTGACCATGTTGGTTTGGGCATGCTACAACACGGGCCGAACGCATACTGTATGACAGCGAGTGTAAATTCTTCCGCAGCAGATTTATCGGTGGGGTTACTTTGGGAGAGTTTGGAGAATGGCGTGGCAGCGTAACAGCGCTTCTTAAACTGTGTCACGTAGCTAGGGGCCACACCACAGAGGAATCCAACTCATAAAAGAGTGTTAAAGGCTTCAATCAGGGGCTCCAAAAGGCTTTCCTGGGATGACTGCACTTATTATGGTGACAGCTTAAATCAGCAAATCTGCAAATTACAGATTCCACATCAGACTATGGCCATCTGTGGAAACGCTGTAGACCAGTGTTCAAGTAAGAGCCCATGGATTCTGCTAAATATCCTCCAATGGGTGTTGCACACACACACACGCGCACACACACACACACACAGCCTCTTGTTATTCTCACCATATTCAGCTTGAGCCTTGCTTGTTCCCCCAGCACCTCCTCTTCTGTCCCAGTCCGCTGGCGGCCTGAGGAAGTTGCTGTCCTCACCGTTGCTCCCGTAGGAGCGATCATGCTCCTCGGTTTGATGAGTGGTGGATGAGGATGATGAAGTGTGAGGCCACCAGTTTCTCCAGTTTGTAGAAGCCCAGCTGGGTTTGCTTTCCTTGCTGAGGCCTTTCTCTGGCTCGTGGCCCTCCAGTCCGTCCACCACTTCGATAGTCACCTGTATTTAAGTGTAGGCGTCAGTTTGAGGTCACACTGGAGCAGAGACGTGAGAGACAAGACATACTTTTACATAGAGCGGGTCGATTGGGTGGTGTGAGGTGTTGCCCCTACACACAACATCACCCATCCCCCTTTTGGTCCTAACACATGTGCCTCCCAGATGAGGGGGGACCACCACCCCTGCCCCACAGCCACCCTCCCACCTCTTGGGCTCTCTCCACCTAAACACAAAGTTCAAAGGGCTATTCAGCCTCCTCTAGACCATGAAAGCCAGATGAATCCCAGGATCAAAGACACCCCCTCCTCCTCAACCCCTTCTCCCGCAGCCTCACGCCTTTGCTCAATTGGTTGCTCTGCTCTCTTCCCACATCTTGAGATGTTAATACACTTTGTTCCTGCTTGGATTTACCAGTGATGCTCTCAGAAATGGAAAGACCCCCCTCGTTGGATTAGACAGGAGCATGATTTAAACATGGCAGCGGTTATTCATCCATCTGCACCACTGAGGGCCTTATGGGTAGGGGCTTGCCACGCATTTACATAAGTTGCCTGTCTCCCTGCCTTCCTGGGCGAGTAGCGCGGCGTTTCTGGTTAGCATCAGTCGTCAGTGTGATGAACGCGAGACCTCTGCGTCTACTTGATTTCACTACGAGTCACTAAGTGTGAGAGCGGACGGGGGAGAAGGAGCGTAAAAGGGGGAGAAACAGAGGGTAGTGGTGTGCACCAAACTATTCCCCTTCTTCCTGTTTGCTCTTCCTGTTCTATGTGCTTGGGCAGCCATGTCTTACAAGTGTGTGAAAGTCGCAAAGCATGCTGGTAGGTGAACACATGGTTACCTGTATGTTGGGATTCTGTCCATTGATATCAGCCTTGGAAAGGTCGGGGAAATTGTGCAGATCTAGGAGGAACGTTCCAGGGCCATCCCTGTGCACATTACTGCCTTGTGCCCAAGGGAGCATGGCGGGCCTGTGGGCCAGCCGGTGTTCTGGACCTGACCTCCGGTCCTGGACAGAGGAGCTGCTTTTTGCATTTATATTGTTCTGCTGAGGAGAGAAATGAACAGAATATTAATTCATTGACGGTTTGGTCGCGCGCTCTTGCTGCATATTAGATAGTTGACATATTTTCTTTTGTGGGAATGTCACACATAAGACCGATGTCTTATGTTGACAGAGGTTCATGTGGCGTGACCTCTGCCATAAATCTTGCAGACAGTGGACTCTTAGCTAAGAAGCTAAGAGTCCACTGTCTAGAAAAAAAGGAGCGACTGAAAGAACTGGAAAACGGAGTTCTGTGCCTGTCTGCTTCTCACAAACTATAATCCGTTTCGAGCCAATGTCACAGTTAGACTGTATATTTGTTTCCATTTTTAACTGACAGCACACTGCTGCTGTACCAAAGCAATAAGGACATACATATCATGTACTGGTGTTGGCTGGAAGAAAAGAGCTATGTGCGACGGATGGTTTTCCTGCAACGGGACTATACAGGGAAACCTAAGCAAACATTGCAAAATAATTACATCTGCCTCCTTGTAGACAGAAAAACATTTGGTCTGCTGACAGGAAGGTTGTAAATTCATCCCAAAAGGACAGTTGAGGCATATGTCCTATGTCAGGTATACACAGAAGGAACAATTACTCCTCAACTGGAGAGACAGCCATAAGTAGTCAGCAATCATCCATTCTGAGGTGGCAGAAAATAAGATCAAACAAAGCCATCAATCATGGTCCTTGTTTTCTTTTTTCCTGTCCCATTTCTTTCTCCCCAGTGTTTTTGTGGCCAGGCCGAGGCCTGAGAATATGGCAGCAGAATTGTTCAGATGCGGTGGCCAGTCACAGACAAAGTGTCAGATCAGCCACATTGTGAAGGGTATAAAAGCCCCCAGTGGAGCCGTTTGTGTCCAGCCGAGGTGCACTCTGGGTCAATAAAGGTGCTGTAAAAGCACAATCACAGGGACAGGAATATAAATGTACCTTTAACCTAAATCTAACCACGGACAGGGAAACAGCTGCACAGAAGGACATTTCCATTCAGCCATTCTTTTTATGAGAATTTATGTTCAAACATATCATTTAAACAACTGGAGAAAAAGATTCTAAAGAGGCTTATTCTTGTTGAACCCACACTTTTCTTCCAGCCAAACAATTGTATCTGAAAGCTGACTGCAGAAAAACCTCAGCAGCTAAACTCCCTCTTATGTGAACATCTCAGGACCCTTTCTGGTTCTATCGAAGGTCCTTGGACTTTGACCTTGGAAAACCATGTGACAACCCCGTCTTTCATGTTCTCAACCTTCAGAGTTCTGCCGAGGGAACGAGCCCAACAGGTGTAGAGAATCTGCTGAGGGGCGGATTACATTTTGAAGGATTAATAACATTTTAACTGTTGGATGAGGCTGTTTGCAGGCAGATTAATCTTCCCTTACCCAGCCTAAATCAATCTGAATCTTCTGTCGTGTATTGTGCTGTATTACACACGGCAGTGAGTTTACCTATAATCCTGCTTTATTTAATGCAAGTTTGAATAAGACTCATAATCCATAAAGACTAAATGGAACAACAAACAAATTTCACCTCCAGTACGTCCAGTAACTGATGTCGTGCTTTTCAAGTCCTTAGAAACCTCTGTGAGAAATACGTATGTTACCTGCGAGCTGAGGCCATTTATTGGAGATAAAAACGGCTACTGAGCCGATTCAAAACTCAAACGCACAAAACCGTTGGTTTTTTCTCTCATCTATGAACCAGCATTGTCCACCAAGGACCGGCCCAAGAACACGTTCATGTGATAAATTCATCTGCCTAAATGTTTCCTGGTAAACAAACATGTTCAATGCTGAAACAACAGATGCTGTGGGAATGTATAAATGGCGCTAGCCTTTTTATTCTCTTACTTTCTTCAGTGCCAGCCTGACAGATGCTGATTTCCTCACTGTTGTATCTACATCTTGTGACTTAAAGCTACGACGCTTTGCCCAGAAACACTCTATATTTCCATCTGGGGGCTCAGCAGCATGAAGGACAACCTGTGAAATGTTGTACATCCAGATGACTGGCTTTTAGATTTTTGTCTTCATCAGAATGACAGTGATAGAGTAGAAAACGGCGGCGAGAAGGCACTTGGTCATCAAACACGAACGGCAGCAGCAGTTGCATAATGGCGACATAAACACCTCTCTCCGTCTTTTCCAGATAACTCTCAGTGAGGCTTTTTAACGCAGCCTTATGAGGAAAACCTGTTGTTTTCCCATATTTCACTAACACGGCCCAGGCTGCAACAATGCACAGGAGTGACTCGTTTTATTGTCCAAAGATCTGCAGTGCTCCCCTTTAAGACGCAGTCACTCATCTGAGATCTTCCTCAGCGAGGAACATGCTTTAATTTGGAGATCAAAAGTGACACACCATTCCTCAGTTCATGCGAGGCCTCCCAGGATGTCACCCCCACACACACACACACACACACACACTCTCTCTCAAAAGCCATGAATAAACACTTGCGCACACAAGCCACCCTCTCTCTCTCAGTTTCTCTCCCCCCCTCACAGTATCTCCCCTTTCCCGCTTTCCCCTTTCTCACTTTGTGAGGGCTGCTTAAAGAGGCATGACTCCATTTTCAATTGGGAGCAACTCAGGGGTCCTTCCCCCCCAGGGAGGCTGGCAGGAAATGAAGGCAGTGCACGTTATGCCAGATGCTTTTCACTGCTACACTTCTGTAGGTGGAGGAAAACGATTCTTCCTCTGTCACACACCTCGATCTGGGGGTGCACATACGTGGTTATTTCCTTACTCCTGAAGAGACACAGTGACTGTCCACACCGTACCTGTACACCTGCACAGCCTCATGAAATCCAGCACAGCAGCTGTGCAGCTTCATTTCAACAGAAAATGGGAAATTATAACCTTGTGAAAACCAGTATTTGCTGTTGATTGAACAGACAGATACATTTTTAATTTTAAATCTGTCTTTCTGGGTCATTGCTGCTAAAGTTTGGCCCGAAGGCTTTTCTCTGCCCACTACAGGTGCGCGGAGCCACATCCTGTCATTTGTCTTTCTGTGAATGGCATTTTAAATATGACACCTTGGGATGACAATAAACCCCCTGGGACGTGACAAGGCTGGCTGAAAGATGACATCACCGTCTTCAGTGGGGGACCAGCGTTGTCCTACTTCTTCACAGGACAGGATCTCGATGTAAACAACTAAAGTAATGTTTAGGTTGTAATGGCTGATGTATTTATACTGTCAGGACAAACTCCCTCCTGATCCTTATCCTCCATCTTCAAAAACCAACGTTTGGCTGCGTGACAAATATTCCATAAATTCCTGGAATACTTCCTCAGCTTGGAGCTCCCTGTAAATCCACCTGAACTCAGGCACATACGCAGGCTGGTCCACAGTGACGGCAGTGATAGCGGAGATAAGAGAGACTACCCTCTGCTGAAAAGAAAAAATCTTTCCCCTAATTTACCCCCGAGCCCTACTAAAGCATTTATGAAGCGACGCCGTCCCAGAGGGCATAAATAACCATTTATCACCGGGACACGAAGAAGGTATTTCAGTAGCATGCTAAATATACACCGAGAGCAGCTCACGGATGCTCAACACTGAAACAGCCAGTTCATCCCAGACTGGACTTAACCCTGAGGTCAGGACATGAGACTCTGCTGGAGTCTGCATGCGGACGGCCAGTTAAACCATTAAACCTGTCTTAAGTGGTGTCATTTTGACAAATGTCCTCCTCGTAAAGGTTTTGTTGAGGCACATTCTAAATTAGACCACAAACCAACCACGACCTACCAAACCATCCAGCTCTGACAACCGAAGCCAAACATTCCCAGAAATCTGTTTGTTGATTTTAATATCTTGTCTTTTTCACTGAACACTGCTGGCTGACAGCTTTGTTAGTGCAGGGAAACAAACCTGATTTGGGCTTAAAGCTTGACTGGAAGCAGAAGTCAGTTTGCTGCCGGGCCCTCTAAACCCTGGTGAGTGTATACTGGTTGAGGGCACCTTCAGCTCTGACCCTCCGCCACAGCAACTGAGCGCTTGGATGACAGTGATGAGCCCATGATGACAGAACTGCCTGCAGCCAGCATTTAACCTCCAGCAACAGGGAGGTGTGTCAGGGGAAGGGGACTGATCTGACCCTGCCTCATCTTCCACCGCGCTGCTGGCTCGCTGTCACTCCCTGGGGACACCCTAAGGAGACCACATCCCTGTGTGTGTGTCAACAATCCCCAAATATTCACCGAATCCCTGAAGAACTCTGGCGTTGACTGATACGATTGATGATATGATGTATGTAAGATATTTCTCCTGAAGCATGTCTTTCTCTACTCACCTCTGTAAGTGCTGTGTCCTGATCCAGGCTCAAAGTGACATTGCCCTGCGGCAGCGGACTGCTCCGCAGCACCGTGATGTGCAGCGTGAGGAGAAGAAGTCCCAGGAGCAGCAGCAGTTCCGCTGCCAGGCGCACCATCCTTTTGACGCGGCCGCTCTTGGGAGCCTGTGCTGTGATCGGAGCTCCGACTCCGCCTCCTCCCGGTGCAGAGACTCCAATCTCCGGATCCGCCGGGGACGAGGAGCCGCAACACCACTTCGGAGCCACTTCGGGAATCAGAATTGCAAAAACGAAGGGAAAAGAATCGGATGGGGAGGGGGGGGGGTGCTGACTCGAACAGTTTGGGAAAAGTGCTGTTAAGAACGGCTCCAGTGGGTTTCTCTTTCAGAGCGTCTAAGACTAAGTTTTACGGTGTTCAGGTCACGTTGACGAGCCACATAGAACACGCGTTAACGCGCAGATTGGCCAATCAATGCACTTTAGTGAAAAGTGCAGGAACGAGCCAGCGCACACTGTCCGCTCGCGCGGCGCCCTCGGCAAATCTCCAAGCTCGACAAACTCGCAGTGCAGTTGCTCCGCGGTGTCCCTGCCACATTCTCGGGCTCCGGCTCACACTTGGGGTTCCCTCACTTCCACTTCAGCCGCGTTCCGCGTGTTTTGTCTTGTCCGCATTCTGCCCTATCAACGCGTTATTCGGCGACACTAACTTTAGAGAAGAAGTACAGGTAGCAGAAAAAAAACCTTGACGGTATACTTCTACTACTTCAAAAACAATAGTCGTTCCGTTGTGCTGCAGGTTGTGAGATCACTGAGACACGGACGCAGGCTGGAGCGCGTCTCCAACGATTCCTGCTGGAGGAAACGACTCAAACGTTTCCAAACTACACACGCTCCTCTGGCTGTGCGCTCTGGAGGTAGTTTTATACTACACGCCCCTGTGCAGGCGCCCTCCCACTGGTTAACCCTTTCTCCCCCTCCCCAAACTGAATTCCGTGGGATTCCACAGGATCACATGCTCTTCAGGAAGTTCGACTCGTGGATGACTTGCACCTGAAAAATGTAGGTCTTATGGTAAAGCCCGCCACATATCGCATGTATGTTGACTAACTCATCATTATACAGTGTAGTGGTGAACAATACCACCAAACATGCACAATAGAGACTCGCTGAAACGACTTAACCCCGCTTGGCCCCCGAGGCGCACTGGGCACAGGAGCGCGTCGCAGCGCGGAGGAAGACAGCCGGAGGAGGTCTGCCTCCTGTTCAGCAGTAGCTTTGTCTCAGTCCGATTAAAAAGGAAGGTTTTTGTAACACTTCAGTTAAGGAAGACAAATGGTACGTAGCTAATGTGATTAGAACCTTGTTTTTATTGCCGACTTCAAAGCAGAGGCCGCCGCGTCAAACGATTCACCGCGCAGGGACGTGGGCACGAGTGGAACCGCTCTGCTGATTCGCTGGTGTCACAGCACACTCCTCAGTGCCACGACATGCCACATAACGAAAAGGAGTTGAGGACATGTCAGCAGTGTGAACACACCTGTTGCTCGGGTGCGCGTGGATAATGATGGCGCGTAACGCACAGCTCCGTCAGGCCCACGGCAGCGAAACTCCACAATGTTAAACGTGCACTTATTTTTTTACACTGCATGAGTGATTTCCTGTAGTTTCTAAACGTACCAAACGAGGGTCATCACTAATTTCACTCCCAGCTGTGAGCTTCATCAATGATGTAAAGTAAAATGAGGAATAAGTCGGAGAAGTTTTGGAAATTCAGGCCCCAACCCCTGAACTTATTTCAGCTGAGATGTAATTCTCAAGAGCCCATCTGATATCCATGTGTGCCAGAAGGCCCAGCGAGGAAACTAAGCTCTGTGGAGTGGAAAGTTAAAGAAAGCCAGTGACTAACAGCAGATACTGCAGGATGGAGTCGTTCAGCACATAATGATGTTAGGCAGGATCACATTTCACTCATATATGCTGAATAAAGCTGCCCAGATTAGCTCCGTATCATCTGATGAGGCTGATCAAAACTCTGAATTAGGATACCGTAGATGCTCTCAGCCAACCCCTGCACTAATGACATATGTATTGACAATATTTGATTATGTTGCTCATTAATATGTTATTTCCAGTATGAAGCTGTGCTGCAGCGCTCACCTACTCCAGACACACGCAGCATAGCTGTCTGAACCAATGAAGGTCTGTCCTTTGTCTGCTTCACTTCAACATGTTCTTTCCAGAATAGAAAAATCTCTGTCTAAATGGAAAACAGAGAGCCACGAGAGTGGCTCGCCTGCTTTGGACGCAGTGCTGGACATCAAAGGCGTAGCAGAGGATCCCCCTTCAGAATAGCAGCTACATGCCATTCCAATAAGTGCAGCGTATTTGGATCGGCAGTTCAAAAGAGGCTGGTGCAGGCAGGCAGGCAGCTCTCTGGGGCCTTGCCACCAGTAGTCTGACTGCACAGATGTTTTGAATGCCAGCACAGGCCATTTGCCACTACTGCTGGACCTGAGGGCAGCTACAGGGAAGTTTGATCGGACACGTGGGATGTGTACAACCAAAACTTACTTTACTTCACTGACCAAATTTAAAGCTGACTGACAACTATACCTGTAGAATATACACAAAATTCATAAATGAAGAATAACAAACAGCAGCATGATTGTTATATTATTAAAGGTCTATTTATTTAAGATATATTTGTGTGTATAAGTGTGTAAACGCCACAGGGGGTCGGAGGTGTGGGAAATAGAAAGTTGGCCCCCCTCCCAGTCGTTGAATTCCTTCCCAATCTAAAGGAAACAAATGTTCTCCACTCAATATTCAGTGTTAGACTGACCCTCAGCTGTCCCGTGAGCTCATCGTACCTCATGTTGATTTATATCAGGGAGGAACGTGGGCACACCATCGATCACTCAGAGGTCCGCTACACAGGCTCGCTTCTGACAAATAACATCGTGATTCAGATAGTTGCGTTCTAAAGAGTGAAGGTCTTATTCGCACTGTTATGTCTCAGCACGGCAGAGCTTAGCGTTTGAGTTATGTCTGAGAGCAAAAGTCATGCTTTTGAGTTTGGATTTCCACACATCTGCCTTTTGCTGTAAACCCACAGTGATTTAACAGTGTCTGCATTTAGACAAAAGGTGAACGTCATCCTGAGGACGGCAGCATTTGAGGCACATTTTGATAGAACAGTACCTTAGAATGATATTGCAGATTTAAGACTCGAATGTTTTTATTATTTCTGGCTATAGAAGGCAGATGTGAACAGTCCCCTTCAGAACAAAGAGATGCATCAGAGCATTTCAACTTTTCCTTTAGGGGAAAATCTGGTATGTCTTTAGCTCGCGTTTCACTACGTTTATGTTAACGTATCATGTTGTTCCAGGGCAGCATATTGTACTTTAGTCCAACTTGTAAAATACTATCACTATGTTTATAGCGAGCAGAAAAAAAACACAACACAAACACGGTAACGTCTCGAGGGCAAACAAGTGCCGACTAGACCCAATCTGACACATTGTGAAAACACATTTATCATCCATCTATAATCCTTCCTGTGTTAATCAAATGATTACCCCATACCACAAGAATTTAAAGTTCAGTGCTAATTGCTAGGTTAGGTTTCTGTTGGCTGAGGTGCTGCATACCCTGCATGCTTACCCTCACAGTTTCACGCAGTTTGTGTGTGCGCAAGAGAGGAGCACGTCTTTAAAACGTCAATATTTCGGCTGTGAAGACTTTGTGATATGGACAGTCTCGCCACAAAACAAGCCGTAACACCTTTTTTATTCTGTGCAGGGATTGTTGAGATTTAATTGCATGTCAGTGAAGTAATTGCTGTATGATCTATTATTCACAGGAAGGTTATTATTTGCTCTGGAGATGAAAGTGGTGTTATATTGATGACATGTTTAGAAAAACTGTGCGCTATGGAACAAAAGAAAAGGCGTCTCGTCATCTTATCGGTTCAGCCATAGTAGTGTAAATAAAGTAGTGAGAAAATCAACACTGCTCCACAGGGAAGGTTCAGTACATTTAGAAGTAGAACTATTTACATCAGAGGGTTTAGATTTGAGCAGTGCAGCCCTATATGCATGTTACGGATGTAAATGGGAATCATGATGCCGATGAAGCCTTTGGTAAAACGGCCTGGATGCCTAACCATGTAAAAATATTTCACATCATACCCGAGCTTGACATTTCATGCAAGTATTCACAGAAAAATATTTCAGAAATATACTTTTATAAATATAATCTCAATAGTTTCTTTAGGTTTAAGAAACACAAATGCGTGTCCTGGTAAATCAATCTTTTATGAACATATAAAAAACAGCGGCCTTACATTTGGCCCCTTTTCTGCAGCGAGACACAAAGGTTGTGCGTTTATGCTTCGGCTCTAGCAACGGCACTTAGGACTTTGTTTTGACATTGCAAAGTGAAGGTGTCACGGGTCATTTCAGCTGTCCAGCTCAAAGTCTTTGTCATCACAGAGGAGAGGCGGAGCGGAGCATTTCCGCCGCGAGAACTTCAGACAGAGTCTGTCGCCCACCTCGTTTAGATGCTGCAGCACCTAGGTACAAAAGAACACATCTCAAAACTTGTTTATACGTTTGATTCAGGTACAAAAAGTCCTCTCTGTGTGTTTGTCAGTACCTGGTTCAGCATGTCTCTGGTGTGCGCTGCAGACAAACAGAAGCGAGCTCTAGCCTCTGTAATAGGTGTTGCTGGAAAGCCGACAACCACGACACCAATTTTCCTCTCCAGCATTTCTCGAGCAAAAGCTCTGGCCAGCAACACAAACAGAAGCAACTGTTCATTCTTATGTGTCCTGAGACACAAATGACTGTATGTACAAAAACTAAAACCCATTTTGGTCATTTTGGTGGGATTGTGACGACAATTCTGATTTCGTAGACATCAAATTCCACCTTATATGCAACTGATTGTACCTCAGTGGCTTAGACAATCCTGGGGTATAATTAATCAATACCTGATGATGACTCATGGGTGGTTATATAACGTTGCACCTGCTCTAGACAGAATGTTTTGGATCTTGAACCAAACACTATTGTTTCACGCAAACGTTGGAGCACATAAAATGACAGCCATCCAAGTCACCTGAAGATGCACACACTTGTCGTCAGGTTAACATTTATCATCAGACTTAGCTCAGGTATATCATGTTAGTCTTACTTCACTCTACAAAATGTTAAATGCACTTACACCACTTTGCCTGGCATGTACAGCAGGATTGGAACCACGGGTGAGTCATCATTGCCATAGATGATGAAGCCCATCTCCTTCAGTCTGGCCCTGAAGTATCTGGTGTTTTCTGCCAGTTGGCGAATTCGTCGAATGCCTCCAATTAAAACAAGGACATCACCAGATGTACATGAGTAAAGCACTAACTCACTGCTTTCCCCCCCGTACTCCCACTGTCCCCTGCAGGGAAGGACATTACTTGTCAGCAGTAGCTAATGTATTGCTAGTTCTCTGCGGCGCTATCTCATCTCAGATCCTGCACCTCCATCTGGGCCACTCCAGCCTCCACTATGAACTTGCTCTGATTACAACTCAGCTGCAGAACCAGATGGTTCAGTTTTGTCTGCCTGACGGCATAGTATACACACTCGTGTTGTCAGAGTGAGGATTTGCAAATTGGATACGATGGATTTTGCACAAAATGAGGGTCTATGGACTCCTCCACTGTAGCATAGCCATGACTGAAACCAAGTACAAATAACGCCTAAGTATCACATGTATTTCCAATAAATAGATAAAAAAAAAATCAAAGGCAGTGGTCTGGCCTGCTAACCCCCGTGTGCCCTAATGATGTGAAGTGCTGGGGAGCCTGGCTGTTATGTGGCTGCAGCAACATTTGGCACGGCCGAGCCCTGGAAAACAGCACTGTTTCCCTGTGATTACCTGAACAGATTGGCAGTTCTTTCAAAGGGATGTAAGAGAGCACTTTAAATCCCCTTATCTCAGCAGAGAGAGAGCGAGAGAGAGAGAGGAAAGAAAACATTACATTCGGGCATCTGCCAAAAGGCACAGGGCCCATTTTGAAAATTGTTCTTCTCTGCTAAGATAGAGGGCACAAGGGTCAAAAACCTACTGCCAGACACAGAAATCACATAAGTGAGAATGTGTGGGTGTCTGTCACAGTTTTTCCCCACATCAGAGCTGTTACGAAGTGCGAAATTCAACATTAAACACAAAAATGAAGAGGACACAGAGAAAGAGAAATAAAAACGAATCAGGCATTCGTGTAGACATGTAGATGATTCTTCTCGCCTCGCTTCTAATGTTTTAACCGATGCTGGAGCAGTGGGTTTTTTTTTTGGTTGGCTTCGCTCCCTTTTATTAGACAGGGCATGACTGATTTTTACACAACAGCTATTTCACCGGGCTACGTCAGACACAAAGCATGTCTGGTTTGGAGCCATATGAGAAAGTTACTCATCTCTGAAGCTATGATCTACTAGAACTGTAGGACGCCAGATTTTCGTTAATGAAGGGACGAACAAATTACAGCACTCTATGACGGATTGTTTTTATGTACGCAACATATTTTACATTTCGATAAATTGCAAGTATCTGCCATTCGTTTAACACCACTACCTTCGTCACACTGCTGCATGTACTAGCAGTACTACCAATAATACTCCTCGAGTCCCGAAGAAATGCTCTGGCAGTATCATAACTGGTCTGGCATTGACTACTTCCCTGCCCTAGTGTCTGATGCCATTAAAGCAGAAACTTTTCAGAGGTACAGCATTCCTCTCAACACACACGTGAAAATGATTTCCTCTGTGTTAGGGTCACGTGTGCTCAGGGACTACACGTACCCCCTCTCTTTACCGCTGCAGACCTCTGTAATTGCTATCACATTTTCTGACCAAGCAGCTGTTTGTCTTTCCCTGTAGGTCTGAACTTTTTTCCTCGTGTTAACATTGGTACTATTCTCTGGACTTGGTTTGCTATCGTTTCCATAAAAAATTATAGAAATGTGTAAAAATGTTTTATAAGCCAGACGTCCCTGTTATGTGTCAGCGTAAAGAAAAATACGCTTTAACAAGTATTTGGATAATACGACTCAAATTGAAGGTGACATTCACTGGATAGAGACGCAGTGTTCTCAGATACTCACCCTCTGTGCTACCATCTTTTCCCATGAGGCACTTAATGGCGCGTATGACCTGCTGAGTGACAGGGGGGGACATGGCAGTGGCGTAAACTGCACTGTGCGAGTGCCTCCGTAGATAGTCCACCAGCTCCTGCAAGGACAGGACACAGTGTCAAACAGAAAGGTAGCAGAGATACTATATAGTCTGGTTTTATAACTTACAACAGATCTGTCCTGGTCCTGCACTTTTCTTTTAACACCACTAGAGGGAGCTCATTCTCACCTGAGAATCAATTAACATACCTCAAGTCATTTCTCTATGGTTGTCTTGGCAACGACTGTAAAACAGCTCTGGATTCGATCCTGGTCTCCGCTCAGGAGCCAACGCACTAATTTGAGAAAGAACCAACACTCAAACGAGCCAGAATGAAGACTGTCATGCTCATTATCCCTAAATGTCAGTAGGAGATTAATTCTGCTGGTGGCTGTCAAGAGAAGAGCAGGATTTCAGGAAACCGATTTGGCCGTGGCTCCCTAGAGAACGTATGTGTACGTGGTCTGAGGCCGGGAACTGTGGTGGGCTGCTGCTTGGTGGCTGTGTGGCGGCCAGCAAGTGCAGGGTGATGACACATAGCCGGAGATGCATTCTGGCCACCAGTTCCACTCACTGCCATCTGTCCCCACTCGGCGGTAGCTGCGGCTTCCTCACACACACAAATCACACAAGGGGAAGGGATTTTAGGGGAAAAGCTCAAATGGAGGATGAGAACCCTGAAACAACATCTGTTCCCGTTTAAGGCGGGGGATTTTCACCACTTTAGGGCCCCGCTGGATTTTGCTACAACCAAGATAAACTAGTTAAGAGAAAATGTCCGAAATCCATCTGATGTCTGCGAGTGACAGCTCCGAGTGTTTGCTCAGCCACACTGTGACCACACTGCAGAATAGGACCGGTGCCAGGACAGCACACATACGTCGCACTTCAAGTGATGTATTCAATCAAATCAATCCCATTTCAACGCAATCCAGGTTTTGAGTGAAGGGTTAATAAATTAAGCATCGTTCATACTGGCTGAATGAATTAGAAGGATCTTGCAGTGTATTTATTTTTGGTACACTCATAAAATAGCTATAACATGACTGTTTTCCAGAACACATCTGCAGAATCTTTTGTCGGTCAACCCGAATCCACTTAGTGTAGGATTTGGGGGATTTCACCACAACAACAAATACGTCAAACCTAAAGGCTTTCTCTCTCTTTTCCTGGCTGTTTCTTTGAGGAGTTTACTACAGCCAGCTGTCAAATCAGGCTGTGTTCATACTTCAAACATTATCATGCTTGTTAAAAGTCATCCTGTTAAATGTGGAGCGCAGTTCCGACGCCTGCCACAAGAAGGGGCTGGCCCTCCGCCAGCTTTACCTTCTTATTATGGCAGAGCAGGGCTGAGCCAACATAAGGCAACGACAGGAAGGGTCCCTCTCCGAATACCTAATTCAAACAACATGGCCGTTTCCTCTGTAGCTTTCTAATCAACTGCCACAAAACCCGTGTGGTTATGTACTAAAGTGTACTTTTTAATGGAGTAAAAAAGATTTACAAAGGCCCAGAGTCACAGCCTGGGGAACATTTGTTACACACATGAGAGCTACAAGAGACGTGGGGCGTGGTTATGCGTGTAGGATTAGGTTCCACACAGCTTTAAAAACAGACCTGGGCGACTGCTAGTTCAAAATAAATTGCAATAAAAATCGCACAGTGGGATTCAACCTGCTGTGGAGCCAAACGTGCTAATGCTATTACACAAATGATGGATGCAAGGACCTTAAAACAGGGTCAGTGAAGTTTGCTTACAGCTATTGGAATTGCTTCAATGTGATTAATCTCTGATATGTTTATCTTGAAATTTATCTTGATGTTGCTTGGGTCCGGGAGGATTAATACTGCATAGCAGCTAACGAGTTTCTGCCTGACAGGCCTACCGGAGTGTTTACATGATCAGTCATTTACAGGTGTGCTACGACCAGTTGATAAATGCTTTTTGCAAAATTTAATTTAGGACTATTGATTAATACTTTACTTAAGGCACTGTGATTTCCATTATCCTATTTATTCTTTAAAATTTCTATTCAGCATTATCTTCCTGTAATATATTTCATTTGAATCTTTTAACCTCTCCTGAAACTGCATTGTTTTACATGAAGCACTTTAAACTGCCTTGTTGAAATGCACTTCACAAATAACCTTGCTATGCTTCCTTCTTCTGATTTTATCTCTCACTCTACGGTATGATGTCAAATATATGATGAAATCTGAAAAATAAGGTGATGTCGTCCGACTAGAACTATTTATGAAACTGTGTACGTGTGGAGGAAAGTCAGGTATAGAAAGTACAGAAGACACAGCAAATGTAATACTATTCAGATTCTTTCAGGGTTATTTCATTATTATTTTCTACAAATGATAAATGAAAGCTAAAAAAGAAAAATCTAAAGAACAGAGGAACCTTTTTTCCTGCAATATAGCCTCCAGAAGCCCCAAAGCTCTTGGTGAAAGTGCCCATCATCACATCCACATCAGCTGGGTTCACATCAAACAGCTCGGTCACGCCGCGCCCCGATGGTCCCACTGCTCCAATGCTGTGAGCCTCATCCAGGTACAGATATGCTTTATACTTCTTCTTCAGAGAAATTATCTCAGGTAGTCGCACCACTGAGCCCTCCATGCTAATGACACACAACACAAATAAAGAATACCGTCACAAAAAATCCAACAAAAGTATGTGCAATGAATCAATAAAAATCTTCTTTATGATTTAAAGATTTATTTTAATTTAAAAGAAAAAGAACGTGACCCCCAACTTCACTTAGCGTAGCGGCTCTGTACAACTGCAAATGCATATTACACAACACGACATCCCCGAATCTTCCAGGAATCCTTCTTCTGGTCTCTTTCATTATACTCCCACCTCCCTCCAATCTCTTCCTCCCTTGTGATACAAGCCTTTTAAGGCTACAAATAACATGAGTGAGTGAGTATATGGCTGGGGAACGGAACAATCCCAGACCCTCAATTCTCACTATGGCTGAGAACATCTGCAGTCTAAATGACATAAGACAGAGTTTCACCAAGACAACGATATTAAAGGCAGGTCCAGAATATTACTGAAGTAGGCTCTTTAGCAAATCTTCTGATGTTACCAGGAGGTGCTGCTGTAAATTATCTCTAATGTCATTAGATGTCATTATTGCCTGAAGATTGTTGTTGAGTTACTCATTACATTTACAGCATTTCTTCTTTTGTTGATAAATCATTGTAATTAAAATCAAGAAGTAGACTCTGCAACTGAAAAAAATATATATATTAAAAAAGTAAAAAGTCACGAATAAGTTGTGTTTTAGTTCAGAGGCTGAAATCTAAGGAACGATTGAGGGCAAAAAGAAGGAAGAAAGGAAAAAAGAAAATGGCTGTAATAAACAGTTGGAGCTGGGGGTGTAGCCAAGTCAATCTCTGCGGCTCCATTTGGCCTTGATTTGGAGCTAATGAGCAGATGGAGAGGGTCACTAAGACTTGGGATAGCTCACTGCCGGGAGAGACACACAATACCTTTCTTCCCTCTCCAGTAATCAAATGATACCCAACACAAACCCTATTTTTCAAGGGTAGAGGGGGAGGCAATTGAAAGAGAGGCCATTACAAAGACTGCTAAACACAGAGTGAAAGCCCTCCTCAGGTTATAAATTAGGATTTCTACCCGAGTCCGACTGTGCAAAACTCTGCTAAAGATCACCTTAGAGCATACTTCTAAAGACCGATGCAACGTGTCTGTGTAAGAGTTTGTGGGTTGTATAATGATGGCTGACCTATAGATGCCTTCTACCATGATGAGGATCTTCTTCCAGGGCCTGTGGGTCCGAGGCTGCCCTGAGCAGATCGCCTCCTTTAGCATCTTTTCCAGACTCTGCATGTCTAAATCACAGACAAACACAGGAGAAACATGAAAGGTAGGCATCATAAATCTAATCTAAATACAAATCTTGTCAGGGGAAGAAACGTGATCTTAAAATCTTTCAAATGGTAGTTTTTGTTTTTGTCACATGTTCAAAAGGACTATAATCGTTTGAATGCTTGTAAGGAAAACCAAATAACAGTAGGAACATATCAAAAATCCACAGGGTAGGGCAGTTCCTATAGTACACAAAGGCCTTTTTATCTGACAGAACCACCTTCAACAAATGCCACAAGGAAATAGATTTGGATTTGCACTCCAATGCTAATGAACACCAGCAATGTCTGTGAGAGGAAAATGAGAGGAGGGTGCAGCTAGAGGTCTCTCTAAGGCCAGTCTGTACAGTTGCTTAAAATGCTATTTTCCATTTCATCTTCACATGTAGCGCCTATATTAGGTGCTGGTGACTGGGTTGGTCTCTCGCCCGATGACAGCAGGGATGGGCTCCAGCACCTGACGCAAGCCTTACGAGAACAAGCAGTTAGGAAAACGGATGGACGGATTGACTTGGTTGGTGATGGTCAGCTGAACACCAGCAGATGGCAGTATTGAACTGCTTTATTTAATGAAAATATTGAAAACGTGACTGCAATTCAACCATTTCATCAGAAAGTAAACTCGTCATAATTATCAGTTTGTCGAACTGCTGCTCCAACACGCACAGGTTTTCTTAAGAGGCATCAGATGCTCTTCTGATAAAAGTGGAAGTTATATATCTAATGTTTATGGCAAAACTGACAAATCCAGACAGTGAATGAGGAATCCATAGTAGCTTGCTGTGAGCACAGACAAGAATGACGGAAAGATTATTTCCCAGTTAAGAACTGATTTAAGATAAGCCACAGCTTGATATGAGATACTTTATAACTGAGACGAGGGGGATGGTCATCCCTGTTTTGACACGTTCATCACAGTTGGGAATATCCATAAAATGTTATCTTATTTTGGTACTAAGCCCAGGGGAAAACGCATGATCATGAACACACAATTGTAGCTCTGTAAACAAAGCTTCACATTGCAACTTAGAAAC
Source organism: Microctenopoma steveboyesi (assembly GCA_032359275.1). NCBI lineage: Eukaryota > Metazoa > Chordata > Actinopteri > Anabantiformes > Anabantidae > Microctenopoma > Microctenopoma steveboyesi. The sequence continues at coordinate 5,874,843 of JAUMHF010000007.1, read as the reverse complement.
ATACAGTTAATAATCTAAAAGAGGAAGAATGTTGACCTTCGTGTGACATGTCCTTTATCTATTTGAAGTATTTTCAGCATCCAGGCTTGACATGAGTTGACAAAAGTGAACAAACCGGTTTATCTATTCTCGGCATGAACTGCTCTGGTACGACTTACCAGGCGGCCTGAGAGCAGAGTGGATAAGGCAGAGGGCTGGGATGCAGGAACAGTGGGATCGATTCCCAGCTGAGTCACCCAGCCCATCCCCCGCACCAGGTGTGTCCCTGAGTGAGACACCCAGCCCAAGCTCCCTGAGTGACGCCTGTGGCTGCTCACTGCTCCCCCCAAGGGGGGATGGCTCAGATGCAGAGAAGAAAATTCTTGTAACAACAATAATAAAGTATAATGATATAATAATGTAGATTCTTCTTTTACTTCTGTTGTACACATTTGGAACATCGTAAAACAAGACTTTTTTTGAGAGGCTGCTGTTATATTTATTTTTATTTATTTATTCTTATCTTTTGTTTTGGGTAAAGTTGACATTTTTAACCCCGTTTCTAAATGATGAAACTGATGTTTAGCTAATAACAGACAGTATGAGTCACTGGTGCTGGAGGTATAGAGACAGGGAGGGGGTCAACTACTCAGGTGCCTGAGGGTTCTTAGCCTTTAGACGGGTACATGGGATTTGCTTGGAAAAACCACAACTAACTCTTTGTACCTGTCAGGACACATTTGCTGCTAGAGGACTGACTCAATTGTCCTGTCTCCTGAAAAAGTAAGGAATGTTTCCAATGCTAGCGCAATGAATGTTGTATCATTCTTGCTTAATAATTCTCCCCTAGCATCTATTAACAACATGTGTTTTGACAATATACAGTAACAGAGAACAGGTAGCATGAGATGACATTGATATTTAAACAAATCCCCTGCTGCAGGTGGACACTAAACTGAATCTATTTCATTAAAGTTTCACATTTGCTGCTCTAAACACAATACTAAGTAGGTCGTTCCTAAGGCCTGTACCACACAAAAGTATTATGTTTCTCACAGCAACAGAAGACAAATGGAAATATGTGTATACCCCAAAAACTGCTGTCCAGCGACAACTGAACTCAGTTCTTGTAGAGCTTTGTGGATGGAAGGTGAAACGGCTAAAGGTGGGTTGGAACTAGCGTGACCTGAATAACTGAGAATCTTCACGGACTCATGTACTTGTACAGGGCAAGAGCAATGACCGTTAAGCACAGTTCTGTGTATTGTGTTGTATTATTGTCAGACGGTTGCACAATAGCTTATGAATAAAATACTGGACTTACTGTTGTGTTTGAACACCCGGATGGTCGCTCCAGACAATCTGGCACCTAAGATGAGAGATGTGTGATTGAGCTCATCACTCAATATCAAACAACCCTGGAAAGAAAAGGGACAAGATTTAAAACTTCTCAAATGAAATAGCTGCAATGTTCCTTTACATACACGATAAAATCTACATGTGTATAGTGTATGATGGTTACCCCAAAAAGTCCCAAGTTATTCAGTGGGAACTGGACTTGTTTTAGTTCCTTGATTAGGTTTAATACTGAATAACCCTTAGTGGGATTACAACGACCTGCATGACTAGGAATGTTCACATTCATTTAGTGTATGAATTTGGAAAACTCGCCATGCACATAATTTCATTCATTCCGTGAAAATCTCTCTAGTACATAGAATATTTAACATCGCAGCTCTAAGCATCTGACTGCACTAGTTTGAATGAATTGAACCCTTGCAGAGTGTATATTAACACCGTCTCAGTGACAGATACTCTCGGTTTGGCCTCGGGTCCAGCTGGCCTGGTCCCTTGTCTACCAGCAGCTGTCACTCTAATGTAGCTCTGCCTGCACAGCAAAGCCTGTCCTGGCACAGCCTGTCCCTGTAGGACAGAGTTGGCAGTGTGGTTTGACCTCCAGTTCCTGCAGGGTTACTGTGGGGGCTGCAGCCTAAAGGGCTGCTACACCTCTTGAGCTGAATAAATGACCCCATTTTCATTACTTAAACCATCAACTTTTCCTTCTTCCTGTCCAGTGTAATCACAGATATTCATGCTGAGTGTTGCCCCCGGTAAGGCCAGAGTATGGGTGATCATCCCCTTGGGTGTAGCTCTTAACAAAACCTGCCCTTCCTTGTCTATGTGTCTGAAAGCAGCTACATATGCCCAGAGCCTCATCCTCCTGGCTACTGCAATGTTTAATTATCATTTTAATTAATGAGGGTGGATCAGGAGTTGTTCACAGCTGAGTTTAGTTGACTGTTATTCATTAATTTAGGCTATATGCAGGAACTGAACAAAAGCTCGGCTAATTAGATTAGTTTCTGGTGCTCTGTAAAAAAAAAAGCAACCATTTACAGTGCAGTGTGTGGCATTTAGCATGTAAACCCACGCACCTTGCCAACAAGTGCTGGAATGTTCATGGAGTTAGTGGCAAATCCCATCCCAAATGTCATGGAGGACTCAACTCCAAGGTAACTTGCCACATGTTTCTCCAGCTCTTCGTGAATGCTCAGGTTGCCTACAAGACAGAAAACACAAAAGGAGAACACCCTGATCAAATTCCTTGTACCAGCTGGTTTATCTGGTAGATCGTTAGTCCGTAAGGTTTGCTGGTCTTTGTCATCCAATCACAAGTTTTGACAGAGATGAATACCTCTGGATAAAAAGCACAAGACTCACAGGCAAAAGCCTGGACTACAAGCACACACAGTCTCAGCGTTTCTCACTGGGGAATTAAAAAGATTTATAGAGATTCCAGAAGTGGTAAATGTGTAATTTTGTTCGACTATTCTTTTCTATCTCAGGTAATATAAAGGCAAGTCCTACAAGGTCCAAAACTGTTCTGCGGTACATTTGGGACCAGGGCAGTTGGTTATAACCCAGTGTGACATGTGGGGACCAGAACTCAATTAGAAAATTGTTCGGATTGTAATCTCTCACCTGAGATGGTGTTTTTTTATTTTGAGCAATAAAGTGGGACTCTCAGGTATGCCTGGGTCATTTTCAGCAAGGCCTTTGAGATCAGTCGATATAAAAAAGAAGTCCTGTTAAAAATGTGACCAACAGATAGGTTGGCAGTGAATATGTATACAAAAAACTGACAAACCCAGACTGTAGTCAGTAGTTTTTCTATAAATGCTTTCAGTTTTTATATATGTATATTTATTGCTTACTTCTTCTTAACTACAAAATGAAAACATAGATACATTAAATTACCATCAGGCATATTCACAAGGGATACTAACTACTGTGGTCATAATCAACAACAATCAGTAATCTCCAGGAGTAGGCATTAAAACAGACACTAAATCATTGAAGGAGGATCTGAACGTGGCTTTTGAGCGATGTGTATAAAACCATAATGCAGTGGACCACCTTTGTCTTAATGGTGATTCCCATTCAGTGCTTTCCGTCAGGCCTAGAGCCAAGACTAATCGATTTGTACATTTCCCCAACCACTCAAGCTCATAGCCTCTGCTGGCATGTGCATCTTTTTTATTTTTTTTAATGAGACTAAATCGGCACTTGCTCTCTTTATAGAACATTTTAGTTAGTGCATGACTATGAAGCCACAGCTGTCTTCTTATCGATATATACTGACCAGAAAGACTGCTCTTTGTCTAGCTACTATAGCCAATATAAAATCATACCCATTTTACACTGTGATATGAATCTCATTAAATCAGGTCACTTGTTCTCTCAATTACCAAGGTCACCTTCCTGCCACCACAATCTTCCGAGCTAATGAACTACTGCTTGTGGGGCAGGTACTGTATATAAAGAGTCTATATTTATATTTAACGTCAGAGCTATACACTATTCATTTATATACTGTCAATCATTATGCTGTGGACAAACAATAAAGGTGGCTAAAGTCATACTGACCTAAAACGTCCAAATACATTTTAACAGTGAGTTAGGGTGAAATATTAACTTATTATATTAATATTAACAATGATTTATTGGTAAATGTGTAATTTAAATTAATGCATGGCATTATCTAATAGACTATGTTAATGACTGAAGTAGAAGTAAGAGCAATAACACAAATTGATGAATGTTTGTTTATTTAAAGGGTGTGCTTTCAGTGCACTTTGTATCTGCCTGCTCATACCTGTTCTATAAAGACACCGTCTACTCTGCACACACCTACTTTGTAGTTGTTTGACAATGATTTACAAGTTTTAGTTACTTGTGAACCAGAGATTGTAGAAGTACACCCACTCAATACTCAAGCAAAAGTGTAACACTTCTAATTCTTTGTGTATTATAATAATCTATATCTAAAGGAAGTAAAGATGTAATATCAATGTAAAATTAAGAGTAAAAGTAAAATATAAATGCTTCAAATTGTAGTTCAGCTCCTCGCTGTACTTTAGTGGACGCACTTGTTTTGAACTTGTGAATACTCGAGAATGAAACCAAATTGAGAATATAACATAAGTGCAAAGAGGACGTCACAGGCATAGAAGAAAATAGGTATTTGTTTTTGTTTAATTTTTTGTGCGTCACTGCTATAAATTGCTGCGTTACTGAAACACTGGTGGTGATGGCGTTTCAATAACTGATTCTTAATAAGACCTCATGAGACAACGGCTTTTCATTTTTTAACCCTTTCAGTGAACAAGCTAAAAGATTGATCATGAACCAAAGGAAAACTACCCCATTTTGAAACAGAATCAAACATAAATAAATGACACCGATGAATAACAGATGACGAAGCGGTGTGCGTATGTGTGGGCGGCATCTAACAAACTGTGGATTTAACTAATCAATACACGCCCATTATTTTCTCTGGTTATCTCTGTTCTTGTCAAACTTTTATCATGCAAAAATCAGCAGCTCAGTTTACTCCTGGCCCGCATGTCACCTCTCTACATATAAGGCATTGTGGTTACAAAAATGCCATAAACAAAATTCTCTAACAGGGTTTTCACTAATAAATACTGCTGCAACAGTACAATGCATCAGAGGACAGGTTTAAAACATCACATGCAAAATCCTCATGAAACCACAGATCCTGATCATACAGTATTTTTAATTTGCAACGTGCTTAATACCCTAAATGTTTCATAATATTCATTTCTACCACATCTTTTCTCCCACGTTTTAGTGTGGACCAACATGTAATGATCTTCGCTTATGCCCAAATTGTACTTAATTTAACCAAGGCTGAATAATTCATACAGCACTGCTAAAGGATAATTAAACATGCAAGCAGTATAATTCACAGGAAACATACATGGTGGCATGTGTGGTGAGGCCCAGGGGCTAATCAGTGTCATCAGGGTCTGTCTCAGACTTTTGTAACAAAGCCTCACATGCTTTAAAATACTGGAAAGGCAGCATACCACCATCTTTTAATCTGAATTATGCAGAGGAGATTGTTAAGATAAAACATTAGCGTTTTTGCAACAACTTCAGGTGTGACATGTTTTTCGCTGTATAACTGCACAATGACCACAAACTCACCCATTTCCTGTCTTGTGCTGCAAACTCCAACACCATACTGCCGAGCTGTGTCTGCCACAGTTCTCAGGAAATCAGCGTTGTTCTCAGCGAAACCCAGATAATTATAAGAGCCCACGTTGATGACGTTGTGTATTGTCTTCCCGGTTAACCTGCAATCATGTAAACATTAGGAATCAATTAGCCCTTCTATTTTTCTGCAAGTGCACACACTCACATAATTAATTACAAATATTTAAAAAGTAATCAGCATTTAATTATATGTAATTGCTAATCATAAACGTGTTACTCCATCAGTGCAGTTCTGTTCATGATAAGTGCAATTACAGCAATGTTTATTTATAGTTAACAGCCGAGATGGCATGCAGAAGCAATATTTATTTTCATTTCCATTAATGTTTTTAAGCACATAATCAAATATTCAAAAAGTCATTTTAGTCACAATTGACAGATTATTTTTCCCTATAGCATGTGTCCCTATTATGAGTAAAAGAAGATGAAAAGCTATATCCAGTTAAATCTTGGTTGACTAGTTTCTAAATAAAAAATATGCTTTTTTAGGAAGCGGCATCATTTATAGATGAGTAGTTTATGGTAATCTTACACAGATAACTGAATTGCAGTACCTGAATGTCCAGTTGTAATCATCAGACACCCTCTCCATCAGGTCAAACATAGGTCCTGGCAGGCTGCATATGGGACGGTTCCAGTTGTCTCGCACTCTCATGTACAGGTTTCGAGTGTAGAAGTTCTCAAAATCTTGATAAAGTGGCACAAAATCCTGATGACAAAGAGAAGCAAAAGTTATTTCTCAAATTGTCATCACACTGGTCACACTAAAAGCTTAAGAACTAAATAAATAATACACATTAAACCTGAACGCCCCCAAAAGTCTTTTGTTGTTGAGAAATTACAGCAATTTCATTGTGGTCCTAAAAACCAAAGGATTTAGCAAAGTACAGGTGGATATTTTTCATTCAGTGCTTTGAGCCTTGCCAAGATAAACCAAATCATTATTAACGCTGAATCTGAAGTAGGACAAACTGAGATTAAAATAGATTCTTCATTATTTGCTTTATTATTCTGACTTTTCAAAGTAGTCCTTCAGAAAACAGAAGCTTTTCACTAAAAATCGCACTATACATGATGTGATGCGTTCTCATGCCCTGAAACAATAAAAGTGTTCCTTATACTGTGTCCAATCTCTCTAAGTCAAGGAGCTTTGCACTGATATTATATTCTTACAAGTAGCCTTTTCAGCTGGCAGAAATCTCAAATCTACAGTCGCCATTACATAAACTTTGTTTGGAAATAATTGCTAATATTCTTTGTATTCAATTCAATAAAGCCACCATCACAACAGGGGTGCATCACCATCACTGCAGTAAAGCCCCATAAGCTTTTCTGTACACTGCAAGTGACTGTTGTTAACACAGGGAGCAACCTGCCTGGTTATTTCACTTGGAGACTGTTTTATTGTCTATGGAGCATCACTGGCCTGCCAATTTAGTGAGTAAACATGTATGCAAACAAATCCTTAACTGGCACAAATCAAGTCATCTTACTGCAACTTTCGGATGGAAAAAGATCGAATCTATAGTAACGCAATGACTCTGACCTAGCAGTGATTCCAAGTATAGTAACAAAATGAAGAACTTGAACCCTCCGAGATTTAATTAGGTCTTCAACAGACATTCTCCGTAGTGTCTTCTCTCACCCATGGAAACAATATAAAGCAGAGGAACATGAAGGAAGAAGGCAGAGGGAGAGCTTAAGAACAAGACTGAAATGATTAGGAAAAAACTAAACGTGCTGACACCCAAGGCATGCACAATGCTCTATTGCAACTGCCTGTGTGAATATGCATGTTCAGTGAGTGTACAATATGTTTGCGTTTGTGCTGACTGCATGTTTTACCTACCGTCTGTTCATTTCTTTCCTGGGCAACATGGCACTTCTCTAATCCCACAGCTCTGAGGAAATCTCTGAGGTAGCCAAATAGGGTGACAATACCAAAGCCCAGGTATGTCATGACAGCCACGTACATGGGAGCTTGTTCAAAGGACTCCTGCCTGTTCTGCCTGGAGGCGACAGCAGTCCCTGGGCCATTTTTCTATACAACAAGAGGCCCACATAAGCTGTCTTACATTGCAGATGAGACAAGAGAAAACAATACCATTTGAATAAAAGTGGCTCCTTTTCAAATGAAGGGTTGTTGTAAACACACCAATTAATCTGGATAAAAGGAGACAGACATTGACCTACCTGTGCACATTCACAAGACATTAAAACAGTCTACTAAGTAAATCTAGAGCAACAACACTACCAATAGTAGTGTTACAACGAATAAAATAAAATAGACGTAATAAGTATATTTGACATAAATAAAACAATAAAAAGATAAATTGTCAGCAGATTTAATAACTTATGTTTTATATTAATATTTTTATTATCTCTTTTGTGACCATTAGATCTGATGGTTTGCTAAAGGATTGAAGGGGAAAAAAAGAGTAAACATGAAGAGTTTATACTACAACACTAAGCATTAGTATGTCTTGTATCTACAAACAATATAAACTTAAAATATTCATATGAAAAACACATTACACACGAAAGACTTTGATGCACAGAGCTTTTTATGTTTTGTGAAAATATCTTTACGTGACTGTGAGTGTTGTTGCGCGTAATGTTAAATAGCGTTCAGTGCTTTGACGCAGTTTAAAGCTAACGCTAGCTAGCTTCTACAGAAACCGATGCTAGCTGAGAGTTAGCCTCAATCAAAGATACAAACAAACATATTTTATTCTCATTAACTAGTACAGTTTTTTAAATTAGCATGAGTTTAATATAAGTTAGATTGCTGAAATGCTAAAATTATCACTTAATATCAGCCAACTTGTTTTAACAGTAACGTCCCTAGAAATGCTCTTTATGCCAAGTTAACATTTGATTCACAGCTTTAGCTAGTTGGTCGTGTGGAAATTGATACACAGCCAACGGGACTTAATTCAGAGAAAACCTAAATTAATAATAAATTATGTCCAACCAGGTGATAAAACATTAAAGCTAACTTGTAAATTTGCCAAGTCCAACCATCGAAACTAGCTGATCACTAGCTAGTTAACGTCCCAGTTCAACCTGTGCACAGGTTACAAGCCACAAAACAATTCAAACAAAAGCAAACACACAGTGCGTCTACGAAGCCCGGAGGCAGAGAAAACTTCACAATCAGGAATTTCAGGGCGGGTATTTCATGTACTGCTGCTTTCATCGGTATTTAAGAGGAACAAAACGCGCGTTTGTACAGTGGAACAACGCCGTATAGTTTGGTTTAGACATTTTCGCACTTGTGATCAGGTTCACCATATAAAACCCCAACTGTTAATAATCAGCTGCGACGGGAAATTAAAAAAACACTTCCTTCTACCTGCATCGATGCGTGTTTCGGCTGCTTAAACTAAGTAGACGAGCAGCGTCGCGTGTCAAAGTATGTTCAAGTCGCACGAGTGGAAGAAACGTTCGCAGCTTCATGACTGAAGCGGTGAAACTCCTGACTCCAGGAACATGACAACGAGCGCACACACAGACATACCCCTGCGCCCCTGTGATAGCCGTTTCTCTTGGTGTCTTCGTATTTTAGTCCGCTCGGGTTCAGGTGGGCTTTTACGTTGCCGTTGGCACAGGTTCTTGCCATAGTCCTGCGAGCGACAGCCTCCTCTGCGCGTCCGTCAGGTACAGCCGCTGAGTTTTATTGAACTCGCTCAGGTGACTTCCTCTTTCTGTTGCTTCGCCTCAGCCGTTTATGAAATGTTGTTTGGCTATACAAACTAGTCACACTTCTTGAATTTCATTGTTTCGATTTTGGCACAGATGTGCCCACTCCCTCGTCTGCTTTAACCTGAAGTGAAACTCAAAACTACCGTAATGCGCAATGATACTTCGCAATGGTGATGGTTATCTTGTCAAAGTAATTCCACATTTCAGTTCCTATCACGCGAGGAGAGTTGTTGAAGTTTTTCTCATGTCCACAATGCTTTTAGATACTTGAACCATCTTATGAGTATGAACATTTCAGTATTATAACTCACACTGACACCCAGCAAAAAGCTCACCTGCATTTAAGCACAATATTAACTATGACTGAAGTAAAAGGTACCTTCACTTCAGTCATATTTAATATTGTTATATGTTCACCTAATTGCACCCTGAGTAAAGTACGTAATCATTGAGGTGTCCAGAAAGCCTATTGCACTTGTGATGTCATTTATTGTAGGCTTATCACTGAACAGAGTCCAGGCAATAATCCGGTTCAGCCTCGCGGGGCAGGTCACACTACCTACTGTAGCATTGTTGTTAAAGGGTACCGAGATGTTCCCGTTCTGCAGCAGGAAGAAATGTGCTACTATTTTTCCGTCATTTCAGTTTGACCTTCTAGTTGATGGTTAACTGTGTCATAAATCAGACACACTCCTATTGGCAGAGGCAGATAAATAGCCTTGGAAACTTGTTACTGTATACAGGCTATTGGCAATTTGGTGTCCGCCTACATTTTTGAGGATTTTCTCTTCTGGGCAAACACACAGAGGAAATAGTTTTTTAGTCAAAGGTCATCATCTACTTAGTGGTCTCGTGGTGTAACGTACTTAGTTTGCGGATGCATCGTAATTCAGAATATGGACAGTGAAGACAGTTTTTCTTTGCGTAGTGACATTAACCTGTTGCTGCATACTGCAGTGATACACACACACTGTCTTGTCTTTCTCTTTTGTTATACTTTGTCTTTGATTTATTGTTTTTAATGTATTTGTTTTCTGTCTGTACTGTCCTAGAGAAGCTACAAACGACCAGAAGCAAAGTCCTTGTATGTGCAACATACTTGGCGAATAAAGCTGATTCTGTTTCAGAGGGCTTGTCTGTGGGTGTGCAAGCACAAGATTGTTCAAGTGGTCATGTTAAATTGTAATTGTAATTTGGAATGCAAGTGCATGTCTAAACATTATGCTGTGGAATCAGGAAATGTGTCTTGTGACAGCGTCTGCCGCACTAACGTGGTGTGGGTCTGCTCTGCTGGTCTGCGTGTGCTGTTTGGACATAGTGCACATATGATTGCAGAATAGCATAATTGCATCCTTGTGTCTTTTCAACACAAACCACTTCTCATTAACAACAAGACTCTATCTTTCACAACCACTCATCATTTGACAAGCATCATTTCATCCATCATGTCTTCCTTCCTGAACCCACTCCAGCGCAAAAATCTCTATCTGTCTGACAGGTTAGTCTTAAGCCTTTCTATACAGTAAACTGCTGGTAGATTCACGCCTTCTTTAGATGCACCGTGTGATGTTTAGGCTGAAAACACTCAGGCCCTGTGGGATGACACGCATCATCCGTCATCGCTTCAAAACTGCCCTCACTTCACACTAACTGACGAGGGTTGTTTAATAACTCAAGACCCCTGTCAGATGAGGGAGGGAGGAACATAGGCTGACACTTGCATTGGACTAGGAAATCTGACAGAAGACTGCTAGGAGATTATGGGTATTGCAGTTTGAGTGAAGCGGAGAGAAAAGGACGTATTGTGAATCTGGATTAGTCAGCCTGCCTCTAACTGTTTCACAGGGAATGACTGAATAGCGAATAGCATACTGCAGTCTTAGTAAATTAAAGGTATCTGCTGCTCTCACCACCTCTTAGCTCAGCTTGCGGTCTTGAATGGAGCTGTCACAGCGGCCAGGGCCTCACTGCCTTCACTACAGGATTGCTTTCTACCAGTGGGACCAGATGTAACCTACATCTGTCAGGCTTTATTAGCTATGTCAATCTGGAAAGCTGTGTTCGTTTCAGCTTCACAAATGTTTTTTTGTTAATTCAGCTGGGGTATTTTGGCAATTATAATTTGCAATTTGAAGCTCCCAGCACTGAACTTTTAGTCATACTTTATCTTGCATTTGAACACACTGTCATTGTGAGTTTAACTAACTTGATCAGTCTATAAGGACGATCACAAAATTAGACTAATCTCCGCAGGGAAATTCTCAGTTTTACACTTGAGCAAGCATCTTCTCATGTTTTTCACTGTGACAGAAGCTTAGACTTCATTTCTTTGCTGGAAATGTGTCCTGTTTGATGTCGATTGATGTTTTAATTTTCTACCATTAGCATTTATCACCTTGGCTTCTCTTCTCAACATTCTAATGCTATTACAGCATTTTCCTTTTAAGTTGGGATGAGGAAAATAATTTTGAAGTCATCATGAAAGAGGTTTCGTACCTTGAGTACAGACAGGTGAAATGATGAATATAGGGAATAAAAAACTGCCCACAGCGCCTGAGACGTTTTCATCTACACTGCTTTAATGCGCCTGTCGCAAAATTAGCTTTCCATAAACACATGTTGGATATTACTTTGATTTGACCAGTGTCTATAAATTTAATATACTTGATTTTTCTAGTTTGACTGTGCCTCCTGAATTGATTTGATATTTATATGTATGTGTTTAAATGTAATTATACATAATTCTGTTGGCACACACTAATACGATTTTTGATAAGTAGCTTAGGTGTAGTTCCTCCACCTAGTGGCAGTACAGAGGACAGCATAATTTAAGCCCCTTTTTCTACCCCAACCATCCCCTGGAGTGAAATATTTTATTATATGCAAATATAGACAAACAGGTCTTTACTAGCTTTTAGTTTTTGCCCTCTGTAATACCCATAAATAAGTGTTTATGGACGAACTCATGCCATGCTGTGCGGTTGGAGGCCAGTTGAAATGCAGAGCTATATTTAAACTTTCCCCTGGGGTGCCATTAAATCATGTAATTTCTTCGTCAGGCCCTGCTGACCTCATTTTAATACCCGCATCAGACAGCATTAAGAAGAAACATTAAAAAGAGGAATATTGAATTTTGTATCTACTGAGCTATCTTATGTTTTCTAATTCTCTTTAAGCCCCTTTGCAGACATTCTTATCATGTCAGACTTACAAACACAGTAAACGCAAATTCCTTACATTTGGATGCTGGAAGGAGCGTGATAATATATGTTGTGATATGATTTGTTGTGGTACGGTGTGTTTGTTTGTGTCTCCTGCCAGGAGGAATAGTTGAAAGCATGTCTTTAAACTTTCTAGTTGTGCAAAGCAGTCAAGCAATTTGGACTACCAAGAGAAACAAGAAAATCATAAAAGGTTGATGCATAAAGTGATTGCATGCTTGTTTTTTACTGTGCTGGGAAAAAGAAGTAGCTAAACAGGATATAAAACTTTAATTATTTGGGAAAATAGAGAACAGGCTGAAACATCACTTTGTATTAGAGCCTTATAGACCGTAAAATTCAATTAAGCCTTAGTTGTTTTTTTTAGCAGATAAATTAGTTTGTATTTGACAATATGCACTGTTGGTGCTGTGGACTACAAATGTCTTTAAAGGTCTGAAGACGCATGTGAGTGAAGAAACTCTCGTCTGTTAGCTCCTGCAGCTGCAGTACTCTTAACCTTGAGTGGGCGTTCGCATCCACGGGGGATAGAAGATTCCCCTGTTTTCTTCAGAAGCGAGCAGGAAAAAGGGGGGAAGAGACAGAGATGTATATTTATAGAGAGAGTGGGAGAAAGTGAGATTGTAGCTTAAAAGGTTAAAGTAAGAGGTAGCTGCAGAGTGACAGAGACTAACAGAGTTGTCAGGTGCAACGGGAAGATGGTGGAGAATAAAGAAGAAGCAAGGCGATTTAGATATGGATGATGCTGCAGACATCACCAGAGGCTGCATGGACTCTGCTGTAAATATGTGTCCCTGCAGGTCAGGTTGGCACTTTATTGTCTGTGTTGACCCTAATTAAGTCCTGCAGATATTGTGAATGAGTCACTGAAGGGCTGGAAGAAATATATTCTTTGGGTCTGTCCTACATTTATATGTCCATTGTTTCCCTGCTGCTTCATTCCCTCCTTGCTCTACCGCCACGACTTTACTGTTTGCTGATCATAAAATCTGATTATTAATACCATGAGAGAATCTGAAATATTGATATGCAGCAAAAGGGAATATAGGTGGCTTGGCTGAGTTTATTAGCATAGTCAGATGAAGTGAAATGAGGTTTGCTGAAGTGTTATTAATGTTAAATAGCTCATACATAACTCAGAATGTGAACTCTAAGCTGTAATATTCCCACCTGGGTAGAATTATGTCACTAAGCAGACAGCTAAGCCATTTAGTCACCTCCTCTAAAGTCAGATGTGCCCACTGTAGCCTTTTTTCTGCTTTGACAACTGAAGCAACCATTTGTTCCAGGGAGCCAGGAATCTATTGGCCTTATGACATCGAATCTCTGCAAGGCTTCAGACTCTCGGTGAGCCTTCCCCCCAGCTGTAATTACTGTTTCCTATCTACTGGGATTGTCCCGACCAGGCCCACCGAGACTCTGCACTAAATCTCCTCAATGTCGTCAGTCAGCCATCCAGATAGGTTGCTGGGCAGCCAGCAAAAAGGCAGGGCCTCCTGGAAGTGAGTTTCTCTCCAGGGTGGTTGATGTATGAACTGACATAGACAGTTTTTAACAGATTGTCTCTCCTCCCACACCAAACCCTTCTGAAGCCATTGACACGAGGAGCAAACATGTCAGGAAAGGATAGATGGGAGTTTGCCATGTTCAGGATGTGATGGAGAATGAGTTGTCTTTTGAGCACATGGCTGATGAGATGCACAGACAGTCAGTTTACTGCTGTACAAGGAGTTGAAAAGCGATAAATAAGGATATGCTGAGGAAGGTGTTAGTTACAGCCGGGATTTTGTGAATTATATTTCTGTGTGTGTGCATGTTCAGAAATATATTGCAATTAGTCTGATCTATGATTGTTTGTCAATGGAGACATGGTTAATACATCAACAACACATCTCAGATCATTCGTAAACAACATTGATAAAGACAAAATTGGAACAAAAGGACACACAAAGCTTTTAAGCATCAACAATATTCAGGATGGGTGTGTGTGCGCACATTTCACATTTCATTTGTTTCTAGCCATTTACAATAAAACAGTGTTCAGTCAGGTTTAAATGTAGAAGCCAGACTGACTGACTGAGAGCACTGTTGGATTTTAGTAACATTTAAATGTATTGTTACAAGGATGTCAGGGGTGTGGTGCTTCCTTTATGCTGAAATGGTCTTTGGTCACAGGACATGAATCAGAGATATGAGACATTTCTTTTAGCTTTGTTTTCTGTAATAAATGAAACACGTTTCAGATCTGTGCATGGCTTTTGAAACAAAGATGAAGTAATCAAAAATAATCAGGTTAAACATGTTGTAAGACATTTGTTAATTTAGCAATATATATTCCCCAAAAATTGCTGCTTTAACATATGACAAAAATGTATTAAATTACAACTATGGTTTTCAGTGTCGTTCGATATGAAAAGCTTCTCTGCCGTGCTATCAAATTTGCATTACTACAAAAAGTGAATTTAAAAGAACAAGAGTGATGGATCGCTGAAGGGCCCTTTTTTTTTCTCAGCCTGCTTATTATGGAAGTTTCAATTCACATTACAGCACACTGCTGTTCCACTAATTTACAATATGCTGCCAGTTTGCAATGGTGAATATCAGAGTTACTGTACCTAAAAGTCATATTCAATATTTGTTATTCTTCCAGCTTCAGCTGGAGATGAATGTTAATAAGTCTCATAAGCCATGCAGAGCTTTGACTGCACTGCAGGCTTTATCCTGGTGTGTGTGAGGCAACACGCGGTGAGGACATCATTTAGGTGCAAATATAATGTATAGTGCAATATATAAAATAAAAAAGCATAATATAGGGTTGCTCTTTGGGAACTATGAATAAAAGGCTGCAGGTATAATTATTGTGGGCTTTTGAAAGGGCCAATTGCTTTAGTTCCTCTAATTTCTTTTAATAGTAGAAGATGTAGTAGTAGCAGTAACAGAGCAGTATTTAGGTTTTTATGGTTGAACACAAACCTATTCTTTGGGGCTTTAGCTAATCTATGGGCATCAGTATTATCTGATTTGGACCACTCCTGGAGAAGAACAAGTCGATACAGCAAACTTCCAAAGAAAAAAATGAAGTTAATGGTTCACTTCCCCCTATGAAAGAGAGGTCAATAACACAAATGGGAGCATTTAAGGCATTATTTCTCAAATGTCTGATATGTCCCTTAAAAAAACACTGTTTTTGTATTTGATGGCATCAATATATAAAGAAATCGGTCTCTATTGGTTAAAAATTAATTCCACATCTGTAAATTTCAACCACACTATGAAAAGATAACGTTCCACTCTCTTAATCACATCACTGCTGTGTGAGCTACGATGGTTCATATCACACCTCCAGCACAAGAAACCCACATCATAAGATCATACTTTCCAACATCTTGCCTTTGATTTGCTAGAAGCTGAAGTCTTCCGACCACAGTTCTGTAGAATATTTCCCTGTTTTGTGCTCAGTTCCAGGAAATTGCATTCTTGCAGCATGTCTACTCATTTTACTATCGCCATGCGTATCCACACATAGTTTGTAGTTGAAGCTGCTAGTATATTCCTGTACTGCCACCCTGGTATTAACCATTTTTTTTTGCCACAGCCATTAAAGTATCTTTATTTCATATAATTTATTCAAAAGGAGAGCAGGAAACAATACCAGTTTAATAAGAAGCTATGATTTCTCCACCTGTCCAATGGTAAAAGCACACGGCATTTATTTAACAAAAGCAATTATCAATATAAGATTTTTCAGCCTTGAATGGTACTGATTAGACTCTTGCATGAGGTGACTTTTTTTCTACCCGTGATTGAGTCTCAGTCTGCAGGTGAAAAGGAGAACAGAGGCGCTGAGAGTGACGAAAGCTGGCTGTGACACTGGTGGCAACAGGCCACAGGGGGAGGGATGTGTCTAAGCGGGAGAAGGGCTAAAGAAGAGGTGAGTGACTGACGGGCATGTGTCAGTGCTCCTCCTTTGGTGAATGTTGAAGGGGGGACGTTGGTGGCTCGCTAATTGGGACAAAATGTAACAGTGCCTGTCACTCATCATCATCCTCACTAATATGTTTGGAGGCAGAAGCCAGCTGAAGCATGGAACTGAATGGTTAATTACCAGAGTCGAGACAGCATTTCCACTCACAACATATTTACTTTTCTTAGGTCTTTTACTGATAAGAATAGTAACATAACGCGTCGTCAAACACAAAGCTCTCTGCTTTAATTATTGCCCATCTGTACATTCTGAATCCAGACAGAGTTTTGAAGCCTTGGTTGAGGCTAGATATTGTTTTTCTCTCTTTCACTACCAGTCTAAGAGTGAATCACCCCATAATAATAGAAATGTCATGGACTGACATGATGGTCATAGTAGAGTACAGGTCTTAGCCTTCCAGCATCTGTAATTTTTCTCTGACCTTGATATGTTCCCTTCTTTCAGAACCCTTCATGCCATGTCCTGAGGGAAGTAACGCCAAAGATAAGGAGAGTGGGATGCAGCCTCTGGAATTGACCGTGAAATTAATGGGACACATGTTATTCCATCCCGCTGCTCAAACCAGTGTGAAAAACAGAACAACGACAGCTATAACAAAGCAGGTAATGAAATAGTAAGTGTTTGCCACTTTCTCTACTTCTCTTGTAATAATCTGTGCCTAGAACAGTGGGACAACACTGTAGCTGATTCAGTGGGTGTAATAGCATTAACAGGCCTCCTCTGATGACAAGTTGATTAAATTTTACATAATGTATTACTTTTGTTTTAAGCACAAATTAAACATTGCTTTCAGATAGCTGCAAAACTGTTTCAACAGGTACAATTAAGCCTAATTTAGCATGTAATTACATTAATAAGCTAGCACAACGTCCCAGTCTCATTTTACTGGCTGCGCAAATGCTAGAAGTTGGCGATTTCTTCTCTCAGTAATTCCTGCTCTTGGATGTAACGATCCGAACAAAGCCAAGCAGTAATATGGTTTAATTTGAGTGGCTTTTAAAAGGTGCTAGGATCTCATTTTCATAACCCTCTAACTGGTAAAACAACAGCAATTATGGCACTGGTTATTAGCACGAAGTGACACCCCTGAGGTGCAGTCATGCAGCAGGTGGGTAATTGGCCCTGAGCTGTACAGTGGGCGCTCTGTGGGGCCGTCCTTGTCACATGATGTAGACACTGGCCACTCCACAGGGCTGACTTATCAGCTTACTGCCCTCTGAGCCAGATGCAGCATTTTATAATTAACCAAGTAAGATGAGTAGAGTCGGAGAGACACACACACCCCAGGCTTATGCTGTAGCGAGCTCTGCTGAAGCTGAAGTCACACATGCAATACAAATGTCTCCCTTCTCTTCACTCTGTCCGTGCCGTCATTTAATCAGATCTACAGTATGTAGATTATTTGCATGCAGACAGTGCATTAGTGAAAGAGATGAGGAGTTTTATTGCTGAGAATGAAACTGTGCTCCAGAGGCCTCCTTGGTGTTAATTGAGGTGTAATGTGGTTTGTTTTGCTGGCACTTCCAGCAGTCTTTCCCAATCCAATGAATTTGATCCCTTGTGATTTCTCTCTAATGGCCTCGGTTATGTCTGTATGCTTTAAACAACCTACAACCGCTGAGGACTAAATGATAAGGCTAATACTGCAATAACACTATGTAAAGCCAAAAAAAATGAAGTGTACTTACAGTACGAGAAGTGTCTGAGGACAAAAACCAACTTTTATCAGGCAGATGAAAATAACTGATACTAGCACAGCACCTTTAGGATCTACTTCCAGGCTATTTTATATTTTTGGATTACACACATTACCCAGCCCTTTATGTTGAATTTAAAACAGTTTAAATAAAGGATGGCCTAGTAAAGAACTTAATTGTAATTGCACACACAGGACATACACTGCAAGAGCTCTGTCTTTCGGTTTAATGTACACATCATTCACCGTGATTTGCTCACTGTAATTTAGGCCTTCAGTGATATAAAGTGACATCACTTTTGAACTTGGAAGAGCCGTCCCAGTGCATCAAGCCTTCTGTTAAAGCAGCAAAGAACATGTGAGTATGTCAACATGCAGCATGCATGCGATTACTCAGGGAAATTCAAAGGCCTTATTGTTATCATGTTTATGGACCGCTGTTCAACAAATCATGTCGGTGTAAAAGGAAAAGTTTATTCACTACAAGAACTTACGTTTACTGAATGCAGCGAATCATTCGGAAAGACTGATGATGTCCAATTCAGAAATGGATTTTTTTTTCAAATTTTGACTGACATCACAGATGCCACTTGGTGCTTTCACACCCGAGTCAAATAACACAATTTCAAGATGAGTGTATTACACTCTGCTTTCTGTAATGAAAAACAGTACGAGTTGAGCCTTTTTTTTCTAATGGCACAGTCAGTGACCTCATCACTTGAAGACACAGATGTTGTATTAGATTTCTATTTGGCTTTGTCAAGTGACTTACTTCAATACAGTATTCAGTGGCAACAACATGCAACAGTGGTATTTTCTTTTTCTATTATGAAAGAAGGGGCCACCAGGTGCAGTTCTATGGGGAATGTGTTCATTTATTATAGGCAGGCGTGTTGTATGTGCAGAGCTATATCCGGCTAAACCGATCATTCTTGAGTGACCTTTCTGCGCTGGTGCCACTGCACTGCAGTTCATGAATGTTTAATGGTAAGGCTGGATGTTTGGGCCTTCCAAGGTTTGTTTGCTGGCTGACAGAAACATACTAACTCAAAGGCAGCACAGAGGTTAAAATAGTGGGTGCTATAAACAAAGGACATTAGATCTAACCTCTGACAAGTACTGTAAACATTCCTCAAACCCGGAACAAGCTGTTAGGTATCGGATGAGGGAGGCGTGCAATTATGTACACAAATTCCACCTATCTCTTTCACACTTGTTTAGCCTGACCTATATTATATTAATTAGTACACTCAAGAACACTGAATAAATAGCTAAATCGTTAGAATGGCATCGAACGAGCTCGGGTAGAGTGAAAACGCGTGGGTGAGAACTAAGTAGAGTATGAGAGCACAGGTTTTTCAAGAGAACAAGTATAACAAGATGTGCTGCTGGTGAGGTGTCACCACAAAAATGTCTTCTCCAGTCTGACCCACGAATCACTACAACTACTGACACCTTTTCTGTCTGCTTGTGTTTTTTGTCTACCACCATCAACTCTCTAGTGCACAAACAAAAGGAGATAATAATAATGATAATGACAACAAAAGATGGGGTTTTATAGGTTGAAGGCTATGCATGAAACAGCTGGAAAACGTGTAGAGGAGCAGTGCTGGATTGGCAGGCAAACAGTGTTGCATTAGGTTTACATAGTTTATAAAGAGCACACACCATAATATCTCTGAAACAAAACCTCCACCAGCTCGCTGATGTCACGTTTAAATATAAATCGACCAACAACATCATATCAAATCAAAGTCTCATGCTCTCTGTTTGGAGGATAAACACAATCAGCCTCTCATTTCTGTCTGACACTCGCACTCTGCTGCTTTATGCAGGAGACAGCCAGAAGAAATGCTGGTCGAGTGTCTCATGAAGCGTGAGTATGTGCGAGAGAGGCAGAGACTGAGGCTATCTTCTACCACATCAGAGTACAGGGAAACTTTAACATCAGTGAAGTTGTACATTGTACTGTCAGGTTGGCATGATGAGAAACCTGCTCTGTGCTGAAGTCTGGCGGATCGTCAGCTGCACTAACACACTGTGCAGTGTATTGAGATGACTTCAGAAAGGCTGTGCTGCTCTACCTCCTGCATATTCATTGAGTCCAAATATAGTCACTTGGTTTGACATGCATTTTACCATAAATATATCTAAGTAAATAAAGAGATACTAAGCAGGATGGGATTCGGCAGGTCAGACAGAACCTCCGTTATCAGTCTTTCTAAGACATATAC
The DNA here is from genome assembly GCA_032359275.1 of Microctenopoma steveboyesi. NCBI lineage: Eukaryota > Metazoa > Chordata > Actinopteri > Anabantiformes > Anabantidae > Microctenopoma > Microctenopoma steveboyesi. The sequence goes on along the minus strand of JAUMHF010000007.1, from coordinate 5,854,440 downwards.
TTTATCATGCATATAAAAGTAGATGATATGGAGTTTATTTATTATTTCTGCTGGGGAAAACAGTACACATACAAACTTTGAACTGGCACAACATATACAGTAAGACTACCTCAGTAATGCCCCAGTACTTAAAGATTCAAAAATCACCTTGAGGCGTCTTTTTAAATTTCCATTGGCTCTTAGCAGAGAGAAGCACTTAAGATGGAAATAGATGATGGAGCCCTTTCGTCTGAGCTGGGTCTGTGATGCAGAAGCGGGTCTCATTGATAATGCATCAGCAGCAGAAATCCATCAGGACCATATCCATTTAATGCATGAAGCAGACAATCATGCATGAAAGTGTCATGGCCTCTCACTCTGAAGCTGTGGCCAAGCTAAGCTATCCTCTCTGAGGTGTCACTGAGTACAGTGTCTCAGGTCTCAGGGACATAGCAATTCCCCTAGACATAGGTCCTGCCCAGTTCCAGACAAAAGAATTAAACATTTATGCAGTGTCTTTATGACAATGGTGGATTCAGTATTGTTTGGGTATAGTGGCCTCCCTGCTGCTTCTTCCACAGTCCCTTCCACCCTCCTCCACACACATCGTCATACTGTATTTGTTGGCAGACTTGCTAGAGCTTTCAGGTGACAACATAAACCCAGTATCGAGTGATTACCAAATTTGCTCCTGCAGAGCAAGGACTGGCATTTCTGTCTCTTTGTTGTTCGTCTGACCTTTGAAAATATCACAGATTAAATCTTTAATTATTTATGAAGGCTAGTCATGGTGGTGGAAGAAGAAAGGAGGATGTTGCCACATAAAATTGAATGTTCTCAGTTTAGGAGAAAATACCTTCTGTTAAACTGTTCTAATCTGACCAGTAGCATGCGGGCATTATGGTGTAGATTTAAAATTCTAACTCCAACGTCGGACTCAAGGAGAACCTCTAACTTACATGTGCTGAACTCTGTTTAGTCGGCTTCAAAACAGCAATCCAGCATCATCCCAGTTTCTCACATCACCTACCCTCATGCTGTAAACATTCCTGACACATTCATTTTAAAACAATCAAATAATCACAATGCAGAAGAAAAATAGATAAACAAACAACAGAGACAATAACTATGCTATACAGACAAAAAGGATTTCCCAGGAGAATAGTTCAACCAGTGTTTGATATGCAAATTCTCTTTTTCATCTGATCCTCCAATAAATGTCAGGAAGGGACACAGGGGAGGGGCTGAACATCTCAATTAAATAGTGCTAACATGCATCATTCCAAACAACCCATGAAATGAAAGGCATCATTTAGATTGATCTACAGCATCAGTGAGAATAAATCAGAGCAGCTGCCTAATAATGCGACACTTCGGGGTGCGTCTGAAAGTTTCAGATAGGAATTGAGCAGAGCCTCTGCATAATGACGTTCCAGCTGATGGCAGTGATGGTCGGTGTATGGGACACAGCTACTGTTGTTGTTAAAGTTAAATGCTGAGATGGTTGTCTGAGAGAAGAACG
>JAUMHF010000007.1:5654246-5852839 GCA_032359275.1 Microctenopoma steveboyesi | reverse complement strand
GTGATGGTCGGTGTATGGGACACAGCTACTGTTGTTGTTAAAGTTAAATGCTGAGATGGTTGTCTGAGAGAAGAACGAGTGTGTTTGGAGCGCCTCAGTCATGCTCACAGTTTATTTTCTTAGGATCAGACTGGTTAAAGGCAATAAATTGATTTGTCTGCACTTCCAAGTAACCTTCTCCTGTGCTCATGCCAGTTAAGCACTTTCAGGGAGTTGCAAATGTGCTCCTTGGCATACTCTGCCTGTGCTATATATTGAGAAGGCACTTAAAGTTGGCACTTGGTTAATTTTGGTATTCTGTGTTTTCAAAACATTAGGCGCCACTGGCTATCTGTCTGTTATATCTATAATCGCCTGTGCTTAAGGCATTTCCTCATTTGCTAATCTGCTAATGATTCTGCTTGTATTTGGACTTGTAACAAACTAAGTTATACATTTTTTGTGTCTTTGAGTGCTGCTTTAAATGAGAAAATTACTCAGTTAAGAGAAAAAAAGAAACCACCATATGTACGTCTAGAAAGTACCACTTACTTCCCTTATCCAGTATTCTTTGGGCTTCTAAGTCAACACACAATGTTTCATTTATCACAGTCAGCACCACCACATGAAACTATGTCAGCACACTTTGATTGGCAAAGGCATTTCATGTCAGCACAAATTCTAGAGATGGTTTCTATTTTGATTATTGTACAGTTCAGTGCAATCTTTCCAGCTACCCTAAACAAAAGAGCTTTGTACTCATTACTCTTGTAATATAAAAAATGCACACTCTGATTCTTGTTCTCTAAACATTACTCAAGAGAGCAATAGAACTTTACGACGATCGGCATGATAATATATCAGCCCGGTGTACATTTAAAATGGATATACAGATTTATTTAAGTGACACAAGGGCAAGAAAATAGCAATAGCCGACAAAATCTGAGAAGAAATGCATATTTTATTATGTAGCATAAATAACAAGACCGTACGTTTATCTTGAGAGGAAGGTGACAGTTAGATCATAGAGTTTGTTCAGAACGGGAGCGCGCCGCAGCAGGTTTGCTACACATTTTTATCAATCCAGACTCACAGGTCCAACATGTGAAGTATTAAGCCTACAATATGTGACAGTAAAGAGAGTTATATTAACAACCCCACTGGGAATGACCTAATTAGCTGATCAAAGAGGGGGTGAAGGCCACAGCATGGGACTTAACACTGGTGTCACCTCAGATTCCTTTGTATGCCTTTTGACAGAGAAAGCACCCACGTGGAATGTTTTTTGTTTGAGGCGTGTATGATAAGAAATATTGTAGATGGCAGAAAGGAACATGGCACGTGCATCTTTTTCCTGCATCTAGACTATTTTCTGTTTTTTACTTTGCAGTGATTGAGTGACTTAGCTCTATGCCACTCTGGGTTATTATTTTTCCACTGCATGCATTGTGCATTGCAGTACTGAGCTTCACCATTTACCGGTAACACTCTGATTAGATTTTTGTTTGCCACATAATAAGACACTGTTGTGGAGCACCACTTCTGCTCAGACTGTAATCTGGACAGTTTTCATTTGTAACATACTGTATTCTCCATCATCTAATGCAAATGCAAATACAAGATGTTGAAGATTAAAAGAATTACTTGGAGTCTGAGAAGAAAAGACAGCATTTTAAGGCTGTAGATGACCCAGTTTCCAGGCATCTATCCACTGGCTTAGTTGCTCTGGAGGCTTTTGAATGTATTATTTGTGAATTCACTGTGCAATGTGTACGTATTTTTGTTTGTGCACATGTCTGTTGTCTACACGTCCATGCATACGTACGTGTTAATTCATTTTTTCTTGCATACATGAAGCTATGAAGCTATTTAGCGGCTGTTATATATCCTGAGATCTCATCAAACACATTGACCTAGATTTAATTAACCCCCTCAAACCAGCAGAAGTGTGTAGTCTGCATGTTAGCACAGAGCTGCTATTTGTGGTAAAAATCAGATCTAATAGAAAGTGAATCGTGGACTCCTCGCGGCATATCAAGGTAGCTGCACACAAAACAAGCACTTGGAGAAATGTAGTAGCCAGGTGATAGAATGAATACCCTTATCTTAAGGCAGTCTCATGTCTGGCTAGTGCCTCACACGAAACCCACTACAAGTTCTATAAATGACGAAGAAACGTATGAAAATAGCAGAAACGCGATCAATGCCTCGGCTTTTGCTTCTGTGCCAGATGTTTGCGAGGGATTCAGATTTTATTATTCTGGCTCAGATAACCACTTCAAAGACATTACAGGGCTTTTTGTTGGCTAAACAGTTTTCTCTCAGCTGATTGAGCACATGCATCAGACAATGCCTTTGATATTCTTCACCAATGTGTTCTGAGATAATAATAATGATAACAAGTTCTGACCACACTTTACGTTAACTCCAAAAATCTGATTGAATCTGTTTGTGCAAATCAATGAGGGCATATACGTGTCAAAAATCAGGTTGCCTTTATAAATTGGAAATACTATAAATGTCTGATCAGCTCCGAGTTGTTTTTTGTGTTCAGTTTTTACATATTCTCATGAATGATGGATACGCTCTGAAGACCTCTTAGAAGATCAAGATCCTCCTGGTAGACCATGCATGTATCTAATTGCATAAATTATGATTTAGATCAAGTGTTGCTCATGCTCACAGTACGTAATGAAGTGGCGGAGATAATTAATTCAAGGATATGAAATGAGAATGGATAGGATTAATAGTGGAGAAGTAATACTTTCTTGAAAAGGAAGTTATCAACTACACACACAATGATTAATTATACTTACCCTACTAATAGCACTCTCAATCTCTAATACCTGTTTCACACAACCTGTTAAAATGAATGCAAATTTGGGGTGTGCTTATTGGCTTAATCTTGACTTTTCCTGGACTTCAATGAATGCATCACATTTAGTTCAACATCAAAGTCGAGTGTTTCTTTGGGCAACAATGGTGGAACTTCCTCCTGTGTTCAATACGTCTCAGTACAACAAAGCCAACCTTCCTTCTGCAAAATGACTGAATCTCAATATGCTTATGTCTTACAACAGAGAAGCAGTATCTTCGTGCACAATGCAGCAGTGCTGATGTGTAGCTTCTTCACTCTCCCTCAGGGAGGTATGAAACAAGGAAAGGGAAGGTAGCAACAGGAGAACGAGGAGGCGGCGAGCACAAAGAGTGCAGGAAACTTCTATGAGAAAAATGTCCTCATCTTCTTCTAGTTTTTAGAGACATTAAGCATTAGTAAACCAATACCAACAATATTCGTATTGTTATTTCTAAAAAGTCATTATCTTGCATCGATATGATTAGAGATACACACGATGGCTACAGCATAGATTTTGACACACGCTTACATTAAGCCTGCTTTTCTTCTTGTTGTTGTTGTTGAATCAAAGCAAATATGCGTAGGTTGAAATGCAAGTAGACAAACTGTACCTCCAGGGATATTTTGTGATATAGCTAAAAGATAACCATTACACCACTGAGTTTGTTGGACTTTGTGAAGAATAAGAATAATATTGCTTCATTCCACCATATGAATAATTAAATAAGTGACTATATTTATAAGAAAAAGGTTTCTCAGGCAGGAATGGCAATGCTGCTGAGAATCCAACTGGCACACAGTCCTACCCTGGGGCTTGGGGATTACATGTGCTGCGTTCATGTTAAAGCCTCTAAACCCTCGCCTCCGCAACATTGATCTAACTGCACAATCATCTCTCTCATTCTCAGCACCACTCCACCGGCCATGAGGCCTTCATTCTCCCCGGATGCTCGCTGCTTACTTCCAGATCGGCAGAACTTTGCATTGAAGACGGGACCAAGAGTGAATGAGGATTTGATCAAAATAATGTAATGATATATTTTATGTATCAATTTAATTTTTAGATGAAACAGGTCAGAAGAAATGAAACACCACCGGGTTTGGAGCCTATTGCACTTTAACTCATACACTTGCTGAATTTGTAGTATAATAACAGGTCTGCACTGAAGCAGACACACACACACACACACACACGAACACACAACATATCTGCAATTTCAAAGTGGTGAATTGAGGACCTAGAGCCAAGGAATACCATGCAGGGCAGAGCATATTCAATTAGCTGCCGGCAGTTCTGCGACTTCACCTATCGCCATTGCATCGCATTTCAGTATTGCACAGAGGTGTGCCGCCAACGCACTGCTGACACATCAAAGGGCTGCAGAAAATCCACACTCCTCCTCTGAGCCACACAAATATGTCACAGGCATTTTGGGGTAGGCCAGACAAGCACCGGGCTAGACCAAGCATGACTAAAGTCCTCAGCAGACACATTAAAAAATGGATTCTCTATTTCCCCACTTTGATAAAGTTAAAGTTATCAGACGGCCTGTGGGCAGTGCTTGATGGTTTTCTGGTCCAGCGTGGCGTGCATAACCCTGAGGGTTAAGGAGAGAGATCATCTGGATCATAAGATATGCGTGACAGTGTAGTTGTGATGAATGCATTTTAAGTTCAGCACTTCTTCAGACTCCTACTTTTCTGTCTAAAGTTAGTTTTCAGAAAAAGCTAACCCAACTATGTACTTTCCTTAAAGTCTGTCAGAGGTATACCAGAAAAGACACAGCAGACAGTCCATCCATTCATCACTGTAATGACACATAACCCCAGGAAATTAATAATCACTCTCTTTTGGCTTCATCAGGATATAGTCGAGACTTCTATGTTCGCCAGAGCAGCTTTAGCAGGTTAAAGTTAAAACAATATGCTCATGTGTTGCCTCTAGGTTTGCCTCCTCACCACCGTCTCTTCCTTTCTTTCTTCTTCATTAGTGTTGGCCACATAAGTTCGGGCTCTAAATTGAATTCCTACTTCGTGTATTTCTTTCAGAGGGCTCGCTAATTAGGATTTTAATTATGGCTATGAGCAAAACACAGGCAACAAAACCGGCTCATGTTTAAATCATCTTTAGATGCCAGCCCACATTTGCTCTCTGCTTCATTATGTGTGTTCTGTGAAAGTTTTGAGGTGAACTGAAAGTAAGAGAAGAGAAGAGAAGTGTGAACATATAATGCATGCATGATTAAAGAGAGTGGAGGGGCTGTGCTGCAGAGAAGATATTTATTACTGGTTGGTGTTGTAGATATAGACATGTTTGCTTGAAACAAACATCTGGGTGTGAGCATCTCACAGCTCACATGTTGTTCTTCTGTAATTATTACACAGTGTCTCATCTATTATAGCACTTTACACTTGGGCTGCCTGGAGGATCGGTCGCCTGCTTAGGGGCTCTCCTCTATGTAGGCCTGTCTTGGTCACGTACTGTATCTTGTCTGTCTTCCTCCCACTCACAGTCCCTCTCGTGCTGTCTCCGCGGCCAACCCTCTTGCAGCTATTTGTCACACGGAGATGTTTCAGAAGACTGTGACCTCCAACTGTGGTTGCTGGCAGCAGTGGCAGCGTGGTCCCAGTTCTGATTAGAAATGTGCAGAACAGAGATGGCTTGGTGAGGGTGAGTAAAACTAGGTACTGTTAGGGCCCGAGGTCAGGTAATCTCCCATGGCAATCAGGAAGGCAATAGAAAGAGTGAGAGGTCCCGGAAAGGGGCTGCACAGGCCCTGACATTGCTGTGATGGGGCGAAATTGGAACAGACTTTCAAGGATGGTATTTAATGTCCCCTCTCTAACTATCTCCCACACCCTTCCAGAAATGGTTTCAGAAATGTACTAATAGGGTAAAAAAATGCAGACATTATGGCCGTATGGTTAATTTGTACCTACAGTAGTCATTCTTATACGACTGCATTCGGTTATTACAATATTCAGCCTTCAAAAGCAGGTTGCTTTTCATTAGGGGCTATGTAGCTCTAGTTGGCAACATCTGGGTAGGAATTAAACTAAAAGGTGGACATAAACATCCTTGAGACTGAGAAGGCGACAAATTGGTTGTAGTACATTGTCATTGTTATGTTGCGATGATGGAAGAGAACTCCAAAATCAAAAAGTTCATTTTGGGTTGAGATCAGGCGAATGCGAAAGCCATCATTCTCTTATCATATTCATTCTCAACCAACCGTTCAGCGAGTGCTTGGAGGAAGATGGCACAATATGAGTTGATTATATTTGTCCACTTATTGTGTCTGCATTTTCCTATCATTTTCTTTTAATTTGTACATTTATCAGCCCAAGAGTTATTTGAACCTCAGCTCATTTAACTCCAACCACTGCAATCACAAGGTGACATAATGCACGTTACTCTCAGCTACCCAGGGTTTGGATTGCTGCAGGAAGTAATGTGCTTTAAGAGTAGCAATGTCAGTAAAGGCATCACCGCAAGCAATGTAACGAGTAAGTAATTTTAGCATTTACCTTTGATATAAAAATGTACTCACTCTTCCTGGTACATGTTTTTTCATCTCCTTTATTACTGCTCTTAATCAGACAAACAAACTCTGGTTGATCATCTTAGGAGAAGGTTTTTGCTGTCACCTTACACCTTGCAGGTCATGTGTTAATAGTGTCCACTGTTGTGTTCCCACAGTCACATGTGAACTTATTTCCCAGTGGCCTGTTGCATATCATTTTGCTTCCATTTAAGATAAATTAAAAGAGACAGGAAAGACATGGCTGAAAACTGTGGGACATGTAATTAATGTATGGTACATAAGGTGTGGCCTGATTTAATATGTCAGGCATCAGGTTTCCTCTCAAGGCTCTGCACTCGGCTGAGTTAAATGAAATATGGATGCAGTGTGAAGTGAAGAATAGAATCCAAATATATCTATTCATGCTTCTGTGTTCATTATCGTTATATACCATCTATCTATATATGTGGTGTGTAGTGTCACACTGGACCAGTTATCCGTTAAATCTCTGGTTTGACTATCTAGTCCAATTACATGCTCTGCCAACTCTGTGGTAACAATACAATTACGTTTTTATTTTATTTAAGTATTATTATATTGAGTAACAGCCATGGATTCCCTCACCTCTCTGGACGTCTCTGATGGTAGATTTATAAGGGAATATTTCTGCAACTTGTTCAGTGTATTTAGGTCACAGGAACTTTTGACGGCACCTTTCATAATAATAGGGGCTGTGAAGCATATTTTAACCAACAGTTACATAGTGGAGCTTTAAAGCACTGTGTGTTATGTGTGTATGCCTCATTACTCTTCCTAACAACAGTATACCATAGTTCACCATAGTTGAAATGCAATTCTTTAATCTGAAAGCAATTTGAGCCATGTGTGAGCTGTACTGTGCCTGAGTTGATGTTCAACAAATGTACGGCCACATGAGATGTATTTAGTAGCCATATGTTCACTTACTTTGAACCCTGTTCAGTTTGGCACTGTGTGTTCATACTGATGTAAACCTACTAAAATTAAGAAGAGTAGTATTTCATTGACTTCACTGAAGCTGAGAGCTTGAAAATGAGAGAATGTAATGAATGTAATGATCTAAACAGCAGCCCTGAGCATCAGTGGTAGTTAGTGTGACAATAACTCCTCTCCTATCTTATTACAAATTAATTAAAGTAAACAACAATATTATTACGTATGCCTTTATACATATGAATAAAAAAGTTACACTCTCTTAAAGGCAATAGCTTTCATTAGCAAATTACTATAGTATGACCTGTGTGGCCAACATGAGGCAAAAGTGTGCTTTTTTGTAATATTTTTTTTATTATGAGATATTGATTTGTTGATCAATTATAATATTCATAATTAGTGCGGTGCCTTAATGAAGATAATAAAAACCACTCACACCATGTATTTCTCCTTGGCACACATAGCGTGGCTTTATAATTAAAATGTTCTGAAATGAGTAATTAATAGAAAGGTTCACTGTATTAGATTTAAATAATATATAAAAGCACTTTTAATTGATCGTTCGATGAGCTGTTGTTAGTGTTTACATCCACTCATCTCTGTCACATTGTCTAGCTTAAGGTTCTACTGCAGAGTGTGAGTCTGGAGCTGATGATGAGTCTATTTCCCTGTACGTGATCCTGTACGTTTCTCCATCTGCTGTTTGAGCACCTGGGTTAAACGGATTTTCTCCGCCTTTCCAACGCCAGGCTCTGTCAACCAATTTTCTATTCCATTCCATTTTTTATGCTTAGCAATAGTTCCCAGACCGCTTGTGTGAATTTCAACCTAAACATGAACACATTGAGCCATTCTGTGAGCATCAGCATCTATTTCTCAATAGATTTCATACCCATCGTGCAGTAATATCTCAAAAGTGCAATATTTGTGAACATAAAAGTGAATATGAGCATTGAGAACTAATCCTGAACACCCTGAGATGCCAGACTTGATAATACGGTGAAGCACAGAGCTCCTCAGCTCAGATGAACACCACACATGTGTTAAGCAGGGGAGGAGGGGTACGCCAATGGCAATGTAAACAGCAGCCAATTACCTGCCTGGATGACAATCCTTTACTCCTGCTTAGTGCATACATGTGAAGAGGCCAGCGCATCTGCTGCCAGGCCTAGCACCAGTCTACACACTTACCAATACAGACCACAGAGCCGCTGTTAGACGTGCTGCATCTCAAACATTGTCTGTTCTTGCATTGTTACTTCTTTAGGTTTACATTATTCAGTATGTCTTGTGACAAACTTAAATATGATTTTGGTCTGAAACTGGGTGTAAGCAGAATGCATTCAGATTCAAACACTGACCAGGGCTCAAAACAAAATGTTTCAATTTTCAATTTTCAATTCTTTTCTTACCGTACAGAAATTCCCAATAACATTATTATTATTTAGCAAGAGAGACAAAATAGAATCTAGACGGCAGTCAAAAGTCAGTCAGGGAGAAATAGAGAGGAAAACTTACCATCTGGAGCTCGGCCTCAGGCGAGATCGGTCGCTGTGAAGAGCTACCTTACTTGTAATCTACATGCTGTATAGTTTGGTTATGTTCTTTACGTAAGCGTTATATAATATCTGCATTCAACGTTCTTGATGCTGTCTGTTTTTTAATATAATCACACATTTGAGGCAAGTTCATTTTTTAACACCAGTGAAAAGTCAGTTCTTGTGCACCAAGTGCCCTTAATAAGTCAGATTTGGCAATGTGCCGTCACTTGCTTTGATGATATGCTAATGCATGCACCTTTTTTCTAGGGCACATTTTTATTTGGTCTTCCAGCTCTTATAGCTATTGCAATTTCATCACTCAAGTCTTTGATGAAGTAAATGGAAAGGAAATTGTATCTCACTGAAGAGAAAGACCTTAACATTTAATCAAAAACATTTAACAACATTTAAAATATGAACAAGGGAAGCATATAATAACCTGTTATGTGAGTGCAGGGAAACATAATCTTTACAACAAACAGATGATCAGGACTGAAGTCAGATCCAGTCCACAATACTTTGTACCACAATAAGTTAAGGATTTCATATATTCAGATACTTTCACGTGTTAACGTCCAAGTGGAAACACGTGGAACCGAATAAAGCGAAATAAATGCTTTATAAACCTAATCACAGACGTAGAAGCAGTTTGGGTATAGTCACATAAAAGTACCTGAAAGGTAGCACAACTTTCTTTCGGTGTGTTCGGAGGGTAATGTTTAGTGACAGATCTTGACTGAAGGTATCTCATTATACTGCAATAAAAACTAAAAGAAAACAACATTACGCCTGGCCTACCACCAGAAGGGATGCAATGATGCATCCGCTTTGATGTCCACTGTACAATATGTTTAAAAATAGAGAATGTGACTGCGTGTATTAAGAAATATTGCTGATGCATGATCCGGAATTGAGTAAATAAGAACATCCTTATCGGAGTGAGCAGGATGTTTTCAAAGGTTCATCTTTCTGAATTCAGTGAGCTGTAGAAGTATTCCTTCCCGCAAGCGGAAGTGGAGCTAGTCAGCGTACTGTTGATAGATATACTGTGGGATATCCCTAGCATCAATGACAGAAGGAACATGCCTCTAGTTTCCATAATCATATTTCATGATTCTCATATGACGCAAGTCTGTTTTGTGCTTCCAGGCAGAACACGGTCACCGTTGTCTCAAGGGTTACTCAAGGCGGTCAGAAAGGCATAAATCTCATTAGCTTAAAGTGCTTTAATGCTGACATGCAAGTTGACAGCGCTACGGCTGTGTGTGAAGCACAGCGCACCCAGAACTAAAGTGGCCTCACTTTATTCTGCTAAGACAAAAGCCCGTGCCCATATTGGCCTCTCAGGGGTTTAAATTAGTTACACCCCTGTCTCTTTGTGGCCTCTGAAGGCCCCTCACTCCTACTGCGTAGGGTTACACAACATCTCTGGTGGCGGCGCTCACTTCAAGCCCAACCCACAGACTGTACCAAGACATGAGCTATCTTTGAAAATAACCTTGAGAAAGTAGGGCTGGAGGGGAGGGTTTTGGTACACTTGATTTGCCTCCTCTATAATAAGACTACATGATTCGGTCTCTCCAGAGAACCTGTCACATCACAGACAGTGCTGAAATCTGTCCCCTTACATTACTGGAAGACCAACAATGCATTTACTGGCTTGGCTTAATGCGGTCTAGTTATGTAAGTACTGTGTTTAAACAGAAATGAGAATGTGTGGGTGACAATGAAATAGTACATAACCAAGCACCTTATTAACCAGATAAATATGGCATATCTTTGTGTTACACTGTGTTCAAACTGTATGCTCTGCCTTCAAGAGAAGCTCAGTAATAGGTCCGCGGGGATGCTGCCTTCTAATGCCAAGAAGGAAAATAAGTTATGTGTCTACCACTCTTTTTATGGGTTCATATGTTGTTCCCAGGCAGTACAGACTCATCCCTATTAATACTAATGGCCCAGCAGTCCCCTATACACACTTTCTTCTGTCTGTCAGAGCTACCCTGTGGCCAGCACTGTTGTCAGTTCTGTGCCGCCTGCCATGAAATATTCACTATACCATGAGTCATGTTCGGACTGCAGGGAGAACTGTGCTTGACTATCGTGTTTCTAGATCAGACCTGGCTAAGAGGAGTCGCTGTTCGCTTTGATCCTTCGCTGGGCCTCCTGACTAAAGCTGTCTCTCACCATGCCAAGTTGATTTTCTATGAACCACTTTTTAGTCACACTGTGCTGACTTCATCTTTGTATCTTACTTCAACAGTCACCTTGTGTAGAAAAGTCCCGAATGGGTGAACAGCGAAGTGATAATGAGAAAAAAGAATAACAGCTGCGAGCTCCTTTTGTTTCACAGAACATCATTATTTTAGTTTATGTACAGCTCATCTTCTTGTTGCTGTGAAAAGAGGTGCCTAAAGAGCTAGTGATGGTCATTGATAGTTAGTAAGCACACTATGTGAAAGGTGAGACGTTGGTGTAGAGTCTCAGTTGTAAAGAGATCATAAATTAGAAGAAACAAAAAATATCTTCCTCCTCAGCAGCAGTGATTAACTGTGGAGCCAGGTAGCAGCGTTTGCCTGACCGTTTGTTTATTAGCCATTCCTAAAGAATATCCATGGACGCCTCAACTGCTGTCTGTTACGTCTTACCGCTCATTAAATCCAGCACCAAATGGCACTTTAGTAGGATCCTTTATTTGGATTTGACAGTGGAACCACTGCATCGACAAACTCAAGCTGTTTTTGATGGCAACTTCTTTACAGTAGTCGGTCGTTTGGGTCAATTTTCATATGCTCTTAATACTCACACTCCTGGGCCACTACATCAACAGTTTCTTACTGCACTTCTCCTAAAACCAATATGCTTTGACTGCATAGGATATAGTGTGCTTTCTTCTTACACTTATCAACATAATAGGACTTCATACATCTGCTCGTTTATCCATTATGTGCACACAACAGGGATATTTTTTGGGACAAATGGGCTCTTGAAAGTTTAGGTCCATGAGGGTTTGCAAGGGATTCATTCGGTGTCACCTCAAGTCAATGTGGCCATTAGTCGGTATGGCCTGCTTATGTATGTATTAATAGATAACAGTTCACCCCACCTAACTAATGGTTTCTAGTGCGTCATACTATAAAAACAATGTGAGGAGGAAAACCTCCACGGACAGCCATGGCCACCCGGAGGCGCAACAGACATAACAGTACATTCGGTGGCCAGAATAGTTTCCTAATGAGATACAGTGAGGCCAGATATTAATGTCCGTCAGTGTCTGATACAAGAACACGTCCTCTGCCCTCGCAATCTCACCGATAAAGTTTACAAACTGATCAACAGAGGTACAGAGATTAGCTGAGGATGAGCTGTGAGTAGGCATACATACATACCTGACACCGCTATTAGGTTGGTCTCCTGTTACTTCTGCAGTTGTTGAATGGCACGAAACTGACATTTCTTGTAAAATGTACCAGTGTTTTCTATTCTTAACCTAGAATAGAAGGAGGAGAGCGTTTTTAATGATGACAAGAACAGTTCAGCTGCCTTCAAAGGTAAGAGTTTAGTAAGAACACGTTGTCCTTGCTTTTGTCTTTACCCACTAGACCTGGTCTGTGCTTGCGACTCAGTGAACAAGTGGGTGATATTGACTTTGGAACAAAAATGTCAATAAGACTGAAAGACAATGTTTTGCATACTTGTGACAAGCAAATGACACTCTGGCTCTGAGAGCAGAGGGTGGTTATTAAACCTGGCACTCATCTCAGCAGAGAATTGAGATGTTAGTGCATGCTGTTAACAGACCCCCCCAATCAATGATGGACAAACACCACAAATTATCAGCAGGGACTTCAGAAAAGGACCAGGCAAGGACATCCTTTGGTCTCCGACTGAACAGAGACAAACTGCTGACATTTTAAAGCGCAGTGATGATTAAAAGGCAAAAACGGCCTTTGTCATTCAGGAGACAAAATATCTTTTCCCAGCTTGAGAGTTAAATTAAACCTATCACGAAAGATAGTTTGACAAGGTTCTTTTGAGCCAATCTCAAACATGCTTAAGTTGCTTAACCACACATAATTCTATAAGTGTCCTTATATTTGACTTACCTTAATGAGTGTAATTTGAAAAAGTCCTACTGGCGTCAATAGGCTACAGTGTTGTTCCTTTGACACCTGCTGCCCTTGGGAGAAATATAAAGCACTTATAAGAAAACGTCTACTAATAGAACCAATTAACCAGTCTGACATGTTCCCATACTAATAAACACTGAAAGGAGGTTGGGTAGCACTTAAGACCAATCAAAGAGACAGTTAATGAGAAATTAAAAGACCTTTTGGTTTTTACTTTGAGCCATTGCTAATTGGTTGGGAGAGAGACTTAATGTCTTGACGTTGCTGTAAAGATTTTGTGGAAAATCATATAAATAATGTTTTGGTGATTTTTAATGTGATACATATTTGTTTCCTCGCATATTATTAATTGGTAATAATTGGTGATTAGACAGCTGTAAGAAGCTTTCTGTTAATGCTCATGTGTTGATTTGTGTTAGACCCTCCAGCAAATCTTTGTGTGGTGCCACGTTTCAGATTTCAGTGTAAGAGACAATACCTGTCTCAATCAATGAATAGCATATAGAATGTGAGAAAATAACACACACACATTTTCCTTCAGGACACAAAGTTGTATAAGGATAGGTGTTGCAGCGTGCAAGTGCAATAGTGAGAATGGCAGCACATCATCACTGATGTGTATTATTTGAGTTGCATGAAAATTCAGTGTAAGCTTGAGCAATCCGTGTAGAAAGAAGATGCAAGATGTAAATAATAACAAATTCCAGGGAGAGGTGCTCCTTAAGCTAGATTTTCAAGCTAACTAACACTAACAGAAAACGTTGGCGAATGAATGCTTCTTTTGACTAGCATGCAGGCCCAGATCAGTGTCAGAGTTGCCAAAATCAAGGTCAGCTCTCATCCTCTAGACCTGATTTTCCTTGTCGGTATTCCAAGCACCTCAGAAGACGCTGGCAGCAGTTTTTACTTGGCGAATACCTCCCTCACCCAGTAGGGCACATGGAATAGACGCTGTCTGAATAGTGGATTCTTTCAACCTGTGGTCAGCATTCTGCATGCATCCCTCGGAGCTAAACGTTCTTCCTCTGCTTTCCTTTTAAGCCCTCTGACAGGAAGGATGCGATATTGCACCTGGTCTCTTTCACGGCTCCCTGTCTGCTTTGCCTCCTCGTTGTGGAACAGTTTCGCCACTCGACACACTAATTGTTTCTGCCTTCTCTCCTTCTTATTCCATTCTTACTCTTGCTCCCTGTGGAGCCGCAGTGTTCATGCCTTAGAAAGGAGGACAACTTGTTATTAAAGCTGTTAAACAGATGAGTTCATAAGCAAGAACTATTCTGGAGTCTGGGACACAGAAAGAGGGTAAAACCACTACGGATCACCACAGATGGTAAACATAGCATCCTCCTGCTCAGCCTCGATAAATGTGTGTTTTTTAATGTAATCCAATTAGTGTGAACACCCCAGCAAAAAAATCTCAATCCAACTTCATCTACTTATCTAAGCTTTCCCTGGAGGACGTCCACATTCCAGCCTAATGCACCTCTGAGCCCAGTTTCAAGTCAGGCTTTTCAATAGGCGAACTGGACAGAAATATTATGCAGGAATCTGTATTAATTTCAGTATAAAATACCATAAAAACTTAATTTGGTTACCTGCTTCATATTTCAAGGGCCATTTCCCATCATAAATCACAGCTAATGCTGCTGATTGTGCTACTAATGGCTGTTCTTTTCATGACACTGTACAATGCTGTAATATTTCAGGATTAGCAATTCATTATTGATTTTCAAAAGTAAAAAGAGATGATAATAATAAGTAAATGTCTCAAATTATTTATTGATTGTTTATGTAAAAGTATCTGCTGTGATACTAAGAGAAGCAGAATCATCAACCAAAGACCCTCGTACTTCATAACAGCGTAATGATCTTAGTTTATTATCTGCTAAAAACAGGGCATATATAAAATACATCATTTACTAAAAAGTATTAGGTCCAAACAATGTTCTGATTTCAGTATGACACGAATATATGAAACTGAAGCAGCAATTTTCTGATTATTCTTAAGCATTTGTATTCATTGTCTGTGATCCGCATGTCACAAACTGTATGAGAGTGCTTCAGGGATTCATTATTACGCAGCCTTTCAGTGCTCAGCCTGCGTACATGTGTGCACCGGATCAATGGTGATTCTCCAGCATGGAGCCTGGCCTTGTCGTCTGGCGGAGGACGTGCGGGGAAGGAGCGGGCAGATTAAAGCAGCTTTGTATGTGCGTAAGTGGATTATCAGCAGGTAGAGTGCTCCCTGTGTTTCTGCAGCGATTGTGTTAGTGCAATTCCTGCCTGGCCATAGAGAGGACCATCTGCCATTTAGCTCTGATGGATGGTCCCTAGCAGACGTCAGTCTCCTCAATGCAGAACACCTGCTGACTCCTGATCAGACTGTTGGCTCATACTATTAAAGCCCATCACTTTGACACGATAGCATCCTTGTCTTGCTGCTGAGGTTCAAACACTAACATCAACAGGCACGTACACAATCAAAACTGTAAAACAAGGCAAACTGTTATGGGTGTTTAACCAATGTGGCATTGTTCCAGTGCATATTATACCAGGTAGACATATAAACAACCCGCATTACAGGCTGTCTTAAGCCTGTTGCTCATTATATCAGTGAACAGACTGTAATATTTTGATTGGCATCAAATGGACATTGCTGTGCCAATTCCTAACAGGATTGTGTGTCTTGAAGCATAAGCTCACCCAGGGAGAAAGTACAGTATGTCTATTTCTTGTTTGCAAGATGGAAAAAAGAAACACAGGGACACACAAGAAATTCAAAGCAGAAGCAGGAGGAGGATGAATATAGTATGTGGCTGTAGAGAGAAATTGCAGTATAAGAAGGCATATGTATGTGATTGTCTCCAATATCAAGTCGCACAACCCTGTAGATCAGACTAGTGGGTCGTTCAGAAATGATACAGCAGAAACTTTAGAAGAGGAAGAGACCGTGTCCTTTTATGTGACAACCTGCGAGACATAAATGAAAAGAGTAACTGTGTCCACACATAATACCAGAGGAGAGAATCCTTTGATGACAAGTGACCACCGACAGCTGTGGGGTGTGCAGCATAGAAACAGTGGATTCACAAGCAAAAATGTCTTAATACACTTCATCATTGAAATTCGGTATGTGACAGTAACCGCAACTTGATTAGCGCATAAATATCCCCAAATATACTGCCCATGTTTTCTTTTGTTTGTGTACTTGAGTGCGTATTTTTTCCTACATAACACAAGCTCGTCAGTCGGCTTGAGACATATTAGATGTCCTACCATACAGCTATAGATTATATGTGTTAGTAGATAACAGTGACGGCTCTCAGGCTTCATCTTGATCAGTGCCACTGTGACACAGTGGTATATCTTTCTAAAGTACCTGTTCTGCCATTGTCACATTGATTTCCATCTCCGAGTTTACCCCATGTATTACAAGTTCCTCTTTAAGTGAGTCAGCTATCAACCCCTATAGGTAAAACCCTTTTTTATTAAGACATGTGCACACTTAACACAAGCTATATGTGTGGTGAATCGATGTCAGTCACACTACAAAACATGTTTAGTTATAAAGTGAGAGGTATTGACCCTCTCGGTGAAGCAGCAGACATGTTCTTAGCCTGATAAGAGACCCTGATAACCGCCAGGAGGCAGCCAGAAGAAAGACCCTGTCTCCTACTGACAATCATCTCCCACCTTATCCACCCTTATCTCATCAAACCTGTCGAGGAATAAATTAGGATTCGTCAAACAGGGAAAACAGAAGCAACGTCCTCTGTGACACACGTGACATTGGCTGGCAATCTTGTTTTGCCATGAATGCCTTTATAATTTCGTGCATGTGCATTTGGGTAATAACAGCATAACGCTTTCAGCCTTTCAGATTATGAAGATGACATTTCATGATTTTAACGTGATAATGTGTAAAAATGTGTACATTAAATTGAATATTCTGATTAGCTTTTTCAAAACAATATATTCTATTTTGCAACATCGTCAGTGCTAAATTAAACTGTTTTGACAATTTTGAAGAAACGTGCCTTATGGAAATCGCAAAAATTCATTAAGCATAACCTGTTATCTATTGATGAGTTAGCTTTTAAAAAGTAATGATAAGGCAGTTAGTCCTTAGATCTCAGTAACGTGATATTTCCATTTATTCACATAAGTTATGATGCTCGGTTGTCAAACATCTCTAAAGGCGAAGAACATGTTGAGCACCAATGAGAACGTCAGCTCACAGAAATATGTTTCTCAGGTGGAATCATTTCTCCGGTACAAACGATCATGAACTCTGGTCGCCCAGACTGCTTAACCGTTCGACTTTCCTCTTCATTGACTTTCCAAATCACGTTTATCGACATTCTCTCTGCGAGTGGGAAATGTGTTCTTCTCACAGTACTTCGAAAAACGAAGGCATTTACGTTCTTAGCATCAGCTAGTGACTTGCGATCATTCAACATGTGGACGTGAACAAATATAAGTTATTTAGTGTTTTATAAAACCTATAGTCTGCACTGTCTTTAGGGGCTGTATGCTTTAGATAAAGTAATCTTTCCTGGAAGGGAGGATTTCAATCTCACCAATTTGATACAGATATCAAGCCCATGCCTGTGTACATGTTGGAGTGTTACATGCTGCCTTCTCCTCAATAAGAACTAAATCTTCAACATACCTCGCCTTTCTGTTTTCAGTGCCCCCGGCCGCTTATATTCTAGAAAAACAACAAGCATCCACCACCTGCAGTGGCTTTTACTGCTTTTAGCATGAGTGTTTGGGGGCTGACGTCACTAAAACACACCTATCTGTCGACAGGTTCGAATGGTTTTCCCTGTGGCAGTGAACCATACCAAAAAGGAGGGAACGAAATCATTTCACTTTGGTGCCAAGAAGTCTGATTTCAAGTCATCACAGAGAATGCAGTGGGACTTTAAAAGTCAGTATTTAGTTTTTGAATGCTTGCTTAACTGAATGAGTTCTTACTGAATGCTAACAGTCATCTGAGCCAGCATCTGAGACCAAAGTGATCCGACTGTCTATCAAATAAAACCCCATGCATCTGCCTTTCCTCCCCCTCTCCTTCCATCCCTATTTGACCCAGTGCTGCTTTCATCTTCCTCCTCTGAGTACAAAGTGAATGCTGTGCTGCTGCTGGGACCCAGCCAGCCAAGGAAGGAGTCTACCACTCAAACACTGACTACAAACTATAAAATTACCCCAACCCTGCCTTGACTCTGTTCGCCCCCCCCCCACCCCCCACCCCCCAACAGCCACCCACCCTCCGTCTCTCCAAGCTCATAAACACCCAGACTTCCATTTTGCAGAAGAGACATTTTGCCGTAACTGCTGTGCTGTTCGTTTTCTGGGCTGCAGGATTACAGGTTATATCCAGACCTTCAGATATACACTGACAGACCAGTGTCCCACTGACCCTTCAAAGCCTGCAATTTAGCACGGTTACTTATGGAATGAGGAGAACACATCCTCCCTGCCTGCTCTTCTCTGCTTTCATGATGCTGGACAGCCGCAGAGGCCCTTCACACTTGTGCCTCAGCCCTCCCCTGCTTGGTGAGCATGGCACTTTCTCTGTGAGTCACAATCCTATTACCCCTCTACGGCCTCTTGGTGGGGCGATAAGAGCCGCCCGGCACCCTGCAAGAGGGGTAGTGCTGAGCCTCCTTTAGCTGCGGTAGGTGGTTTAACCATGAGAAGAATGCTGCACAGAGCATTCGCTCTCTTCATTTCAGTGTGGAATTAGCTTTTGAAAAGAAGTGTGTATGTTTACTAAAGATTAAATTGCCTTGAGGGAAAATAAACCAGAAATACGACTGTCGCAACATCTGTAGCATAAAAGACACAGGAATAGACATTAAAGATAGAAATGGGGCAGGAAAAGGAATTGTTTAATGCATAGATATAAATCTGCAGCTCTGTTTGCAGAACATAAAAAAAACAATGTAATAATGAGGGATATGTCAGCATGAAGCAGATTGGATACCATCTCACAGTCAAAGGTATTTTGGAAAAAAGAGTTATGATCTTAAGTGTACGATGAAAAGTAAAATTCTCCTGACTCACTGAACTGCAGCAATTTTTGATAAATATTTGTTGTCCCATCAGGGAAAAGGAAATGTACATGCTGAATTTAACATTCACCCACCGCTGACTCACATGCGCTGACGTTGCATATACACAGCAAAACACAGTCACAGGTTCCCCTCACAGGTACTGTGAAATATATCTGTATTGTACTCGCAGTGTGTTTATGCAGCGTTTTGAAAAATGTGCTTGACTACAATACACCTCAGCATGTACTTGCCTCTGCTGTGTGCTACCAGCGGCACTGACACTGTCTGATATATTAAAAAGCAGGCCGCCTATCTATTCCTCCTTTCCCCACCTGAAAGGAAATGAATGTCACCACATTGAAACTGTCTGTCTCTCATTCCAAAGAAACAATCTTACTTGAGGCGTCTGCTAATTGGTGTCGCATTTTCTTTTACCCATTTCGAAAATGTCCTGAACTGTGATTACCTTTAGGTCTCTTAATGCAAAAACACATGTGGTGGTTCAGACCACAGTCTGAGCATGCTTCTTTTCTGCACATAAAATTAAAGAGCGGCTATGTGTCCAAGTTTCATGCTCGCAGGCTGGACAGGGTGTTTCATTGTAACATGTGTAAGAGTGTGTACTGACAGTGCTCTTAACCCTCTCATGAAAGCCTGAGCTATCCTCTGAACCCCCTCATTCAGACCTTAATGTGAGCATCCAGCTCTTTTCAGCGCTGTACACTGTACATAATTATACCAGGGCCAGCCTCCTCTAGAAGTCTTCCCTGTAAGTGCAAGAAAGAGGGAATAGGAGAAAAGGGGGTGGATAATTAGGAATCTGGTCCATTTTCCTCTTTCACTTTTCACTCCTCTCCGTCTCTCTCGCTTCATCTGCATGTTTCTGAAGGTTCCTCCAATTACCGAGGCACTACCCCCAACTGCTTCTCCATCCGCCACCAGGGGGGAAAGTAGGAGGGTGTGTGAGGAGATGAGAAAATGGAAGGATTCTGGGAACAGCGTGAGTCAGAATTAATGGTTTAAATTAGCAGTTCTACAGGATAAAGTAACATTCGGGGTGACTAGTTTTTATATACACCTTGCCATCACAGTAAGAAAGGTTACTTTGTTTCATGCCCTTGTTCTTACTGTCAGGCGGATGCACTTGGACAGACATGAGCAATAACAATTATTTCCCCAAATGGAACCTCTCAGATGCACTGTGCTCCTTTAAAAACGGTCTGACCTCAGTTAAAGCAGGAAACGGAGTGAATCAGAGCCCTTAAGGGAACACGTACGTACACAACATGCAGGATTTAGTATGAGTCATTAACTACCTCAGGGATCGTCAGTCACCGGAGAGGACAGTAGCGCTGAAATGGCAGATCAGCAAGGTGGATCTCAGCTGAAATATTGGTATGATTAGACACATTTGACTTTGTAACATTGACCCTAATGGGCACACATTGTAGAATACTGTCACAAACACAAAGAGTAAAACCACTTACACACACTTTGTCTCATTTCTCGGTCTTGCAGAATCAGCTGTAGCAGAGGCGACGGGCACTGGAGGGAGGATGATTAAGGTGAAAAGCACGAACACCCGGTGATCTTGGTTCTGCTTTCTCACATGGATTGGAGATCGTGAATGTTTACTTATTGCTTATGAGTAGCTGTCACTTCTATATGAATTAAAATGGCTTTTAATTGAAGGTGTAGTTTTGAGCAGAATACTCAGAGAGAGTACAAATAATCACGTATAAATACCACAATAATGCTGGAATAGAAGAACAAAACCATTTCAACAGATCTTGAACCAGGCATATTTTTTTCATTCGTTTCCAGCTTTTACTGCTAGAAACAGAGGATGTCTGGCCCCTGCACAGCTGCTGCGTGAAGCCTTTTCATTGCTCAGAAGAAAGCAGTTTTAAAACAGCCAATTATTATAGTCTATTAGTCCCTTCTGCTTAAAATATCATTTCTGATGGGAAATGTCTCTTTGATGAAAAAGTTAGGTCAGCCTGACTTCATGCTAATAATGAATTCAGAGCACAAATGAAAGAGAAGACCGTTTGAGTCATATGCATTATCTTATATTTCCACCTGTAAAGGTATTGAATGAAGGACTTTTTTTCTCCACGTTCGCTTCAGCTGCCCTTTCTCCAGATCTGGATTTATTGTTTCCATGTTCAGTTGCGATTAGTTTCTTCCTAAAATCGTAAGACGGTAGGAAAACTCTCTGGAGCTAATCTTTTCCTAGTTGGTCAGCCCCTTTCTTGCTCTGCTGCTCACTTTCAGCAGAGATTAGGATGTATGAATTCATTTGTCTGGCTGTGGCTGAAGTTGTATAAAATGAACATGTACTCTATGCCGTGTATCAAGCTGTGTGTGTGCTACAGTACACATCCATGGATACACTATCACTTTATATTTCTTTTGACCCCATAATTCTCAGTTGTCCATGATTTATTCCTGAGAATTGCAACAAAATCCCCTGCACCGCTCTGCCTTCATGCACAGAAACCAATGAGAGGCATGTCATAGCTCCTTATAATAAGAATGGATAACATTATGGAGGTTTCATTTCAACCATGTAATGTTGCTGTCATTTCTACTTCTTGGAGCCCAGTGCATATCACAGCAGAGAAACATCCCCCAGATCCCATGAGAGGAATTTCATTCTCACCACATGGCTGCAACATCCTCTGAATGTGAAAGCAGCCAGCAGGATTAGATGGAAACAAAATTGCCACTGGGTATAATTGGCAGCCCTATTAAAAACATACTGCAGTCATGGGAGGAGTTTGCGTAGTTACAAGGTCAGAGTGGGGACCAACCTAATTTACAGTGGCTAGTAATGTTGCCTAGAAATGATCTGGAGTACTTACTGAGCAGTGAAAGCCTCTCCTCTAACGCATTAGTATCACGGCATTACTAATTACTGAGTGACCTCTATGAAACCGGTATTGATAGTGTCCTGCCAGAGACTTTCCCTGGCACCGGCGCGTGCAGAAAAAAACAGACAGCGTTAGAGAGTGTTAGTTTTACACAACACAACACACAACAGATTGAAAAAGCACCGTATTAACCTTCAGGTGCATCTAATTGTTGGGACATTGAATGCAGCTCTCAGTGAGGGGGCGATATATCGAGCTGGACTGGCTTACAACCTCTAATCCTGCAAATCTTCTTGAGATCCAGAAGTGGCGTATTGAATATCTGAATGACTCGGATAGCACTGCTTTAGCTTAATTTATGTAATGCATCTGCCTGTGTCCACATTCATTCCCGCTAGTGCCCAGTCATTTTTTTTTTAAGATCAGTGAACCTCTCTCCCATCAAGATATATTTAGCAGCAGTGCCCTCTGAAGCTTTGGCACAAAAACTTTGAGCCTGTGCTGCTTTACCTGCTGCTTGCCAGGACTGTGCATACTGTGGGGTTTTTCTCCAAATAAACGGACTAAATGTTAACAACACATAGCTTTATGCAAATATCTGATGCTGTAGACATTATTACAAAGTCAAATATTAACTTCAACTATCAGGAGTAAAGCATGCACACATGCTCTACCTCCCACATTCCTAATGTTTATCATGAAAACACATGTATGTGCTGGTGTTGGTGGTAATAACGAATCTACATCTTCTAATTCTTCAAGTGCAAATCTACTATTCTAATTTTGTTTTTAACTTCTAGCTATACGGTAAGGGAAACATCGTGTAAGCATACACAAGCTTCAGTCCACTGAGTCAGCTGTTCGACCCCCTGTCTGAATCTTCAATCACAGCTCACTGTGCCACTTGTCATCTGCAGTCAGGCCTGCTATTCAGAGGCCTCCCTCTGTCTGTCTCTTTGTTTTTAGCGGCTCGATGAAATTAGAGTGACACCTGGCATGGATCCTCAGACATAAAGACCCTTCGTTTCATCCCATCTCTTTTATCATCATAATAGACCTCTGATGAAATATTACAACTACAAAAACCTTCTCTGAGCGGTGTGTGGGGTCAAAAGAAGCACGTCGTTCGACGGTTCGTGAGACTTTAACGAGCAGTCGATCCAGAATCTTCAGCATCATGGTCAATGGATAAATTACTACTAAAGCTACGTGAACAGTGTAACCATATTAAATGTATGGTTAGTGACTCGTGCACACTTGTCATGTTGAGGTGGTGGTGGGTGGTGATATTTTTAACCACTTTAAGGCAATGGCAGATATTGTGCAAGAGTTTTTCTCTACTCCCTGCACTGGATAGACAGCCTTCTTGTGGCAGTTTACAGTTGCCCTCTGTAGTATATAATTCATGGTATGGACCTTTGTCATGGAAAAGGGGCATGATGAAAAGAATTTCATCATTGAGAAATGGAATTCCAGCTGCCCCTCCTCCCCCTTGTGCTCATGAGTGTTGCTAGAGGTGCCGCACTGCACACTGGAGGAAAATCCCTTCCACTCCAATCTTAAGCTCTGACGCACTTAGTCTTTTGGTTTTTAATGTGCCACTTCGATGATAGAGGTATGAGCGGGGTTGCTGAGGGGTGATGTATAGAGCTGGCGAGCCTGTATTAGAGTCTTTAGTTTCCTAATAAACGGAGAATACTGTGGATGTGTAAGCAAGAGAAAAACTACAGCATGTGCCTTTTCAGTGAACCCACTGTTGATACTTTTGTGAAGGATATAAATTATTCACCTGGTATCTTGCTTAGTATACTAGTGCACATTTCCTGATCTTGCACTTTGTACGCATATTTACCATCTTTCCATTGTTCCACCTTTATTCACAAATGCTAATTCTGCAGGAATTTGCCAACAGTTGTATTCTAGCAGTGGTTGCTCGCAAATGTTCTGTCTTTGCTCTGCTTGCTTTAGTGCTCTCATGAGAACGAAATGAATCAAACTCATTGGTTGGTGGATGTTGCATCTCTCTTGACCAGTTCATTTTAAGTTTATCGTTTATTGTCGTTCTAACTTTCAACCTGCTACTATTACCTACTAACATGGCAGCATTACAGGCTGGAAGGAAATGACGTTTGCCTATACATTCAGTCATAGCAAAAACCGATGAAGCCTTATCCACACCACCTCTCGGGAATCAAACCATAATGTTCACCCCACACCTGTCTATGTGTATGACAGGCTAACAGTATTAAACTGCTCACAGTAACACAGACAATGTTTTTTTTTTTTAGATAAGCTCTTCAAATTAAGGTCTGATGCTGTCTTAATCTATCATTCACACACAATTTCATTATTCTCATAGGACCTTCATTCATCAGAGCTGCCACCTCTCTTTGTTCTGTACAAACCATGGTACAAGACCGCATAAGAATACAACGCACACAAAGGCAAATCAGGAAAACTTCAACAAAACGCCGCGCTTTCATTCATCTCGTGTCCTACGATTATTTCCAGCAGCTCAGAGGGAGAAAAGGTTTTGGTATCTCAGAGGGAAGAAAACATTGAGGGAAGGTGAGGTATAGTACAGATTAAATTGAGGCCATTATTTAGCAGTGTTAGGGAATAGTTTGTGGTCTGACTCAAATAAAGCACAGGTAGGAGGGATTTGACTAAGGCCAGATGAACACTGGAGTCTCCTTCTATAAACCTCTGGAATAATCTAAACCTGCAGAACACTGACAACCCCCCACCTGCCAATTAAACCAGAGTCCTGTCTTATGTTGTACAGTTAAAGTGCAATCATTTGATGTTACCATGCATTTAAATATTTATTCATATACTGTAGTTCTGCGTTAAGAAATGACTTCTGACATCTCTGCAACTGCGAATCGGGTTTTCACTCTGACAGTTGAGGCAGCTGCGTCTGATGATTTGCGCTCGTGGTAAAGATTAAAAAAAGAATCTTTTTTTTTTAAAACATCTGATTCTTCATCAGCTTGACAATTAGGTCTGGATCGTGCAGCTGTGGGGAAGTCTAAGTAGACACATAATTGAAATCCGCAGCTGCAGTGAATGCAGGTGTAATACTCCCATTCCCTATTTGATTAAGCATAGAATCTGTGTTATAATGAATGAAAATGCACAATAGGACTGGATTGACGGGGTAAACCCTTTTGAACGAAACTAATTGCATGGATCCTTAAACACAGCAACTGTTTTTTTCCCTGTGATAAGCAGGACATAACAAGGGCAGAAGAGCAGGAGATAGCGCTCCACTTCTTAAATTGGGCCACAAAAGCAGGCTGGCAGAGCTCAGCTGGAATTTCGAAAAAACTCTGGCACAGTATCACGTTGCCATAGACGTTATTAGACTCTACAATAATTCTGATAGAAATTGCCGGCGTAGGAAAATGTACGGTCACTTTAAGGTCAAACAGAGGGAAAAAGGGCATTCAGAAAATACCAGCAACTCTTGTTAATGTGTATTCAGAGACAGGAAATGCATTTTCATGGCATTGTTAAATTGTGCTGACTCCCAGTCTAGGTGATATTTCTGATTAGTCTGACAAAAAGAAAAATCTTGTTGCGAGTACAATGTGCCTGTTGATGACCCTAATGTCGTGATAAAATCCTAAAGGAGATAACGCCTGAATATGGGAAATGGCATGTTTAAACCATTGTTCTGACTAAACCGTGTGATACATTTCTATTCCCTTTTCTTTCTTGTACAAATGCAAACAACAAATGCAGTTATTTAAAATCGTCCAATGCTCATTTTCTTTGTGCTTGCAGAAAAAAAAATTTAGCTTGAAAGGCCAGATATGCTCTGTTCTGTCTGAATGAATGCACATGAGCTCAACTCTCTATCGCACATTAAAGCACATTATCCCCCCCTTACGCAGCACAGAACGAGGGAAAGAGCATGTGTACAAATGAATTAGTGCTGTTTGTTGTACTGTTTCAGGCTCGAGCTGTTTCAAGTATCTTATTTGAGAGAGCCCGCAGATCATGTTTAGTAAGCTCACTCATTATATCAGACCCTGGGGAGAGAAAGGGCCCTCTCACTCCATACTATCAAAGCCACGGAGCTGCCTCAGAGACCATGCTTCAGTATGAATAGAGGCTCTAGAGTACATACAAAAAGTAGCATGCTCAGCCCTCATCACCTCTCTCAGTGGGAGGCTGCTAACATTCAAGGTTTTGATCAAGCCGCGCTGTAATGGCTGTGGGTGACAGGTATACGAGACCATAGTTGTGGGAATAAATAGCCTGATTAACATAATGCATCACCGACAAATTCAGCTTTTGGAGCATATGTAAGAACTACTTTTTGCCCAAGTACAGCGTTCTTATACCTTTTGGGATTGCTTTTCATAGGTCAAAACACACAATTATGTAAACAGGGTATTTACCTCTGCAGAATTGGAAGGTAATATAATTTACTTCCAGTGTGTTCCTGATGCTCTGTCACTATGTCTGTATTTCTGGCTGCTTTGTATAGACTTTGTCTGCTTCTATTGTCCACCAGAAGCATATTTCCACCCTTTTCAGCAATCATAATTCACCTGATACACAGAGCGCTTACCTCCAGAAATGTCAGCCATATTGATCCATCTGGAACCAAGCGACATTGCCATAAACACGCTAATCTAACATAAAAGCTGGCCCAGCCTGTTGAAACGATTTAGCTCTGCCTGGTAGCAATGAATAAATAAATAGATAATTGAGACACACAATCACAGGCTAAATCCTGCAGTGCATCCCAACCGCATGCATCTAAAGGCAACAACTCTAGGATTATTTTGACTGCTATCCTGTACATTTTCCAGGTCTTTAGCACCACAGGGCTTGAAATGGAGCCAGCAGAGACATGTGAGTAGCTATCATTAGTCAAACTTCATCCGTCTTCTCCACCTGCACCTGCCTCTGACCTTTGTAACCTTTTGCATTACATCTGTTTGGATTACATCAGCTCAGTTACTGGGCAGTTTCTGCCCTTGAATACACGCGTGTGACATAACTCGTGCTAGTTCTGAACACGTGTAGTATCTTTAGAGGCAACATATGGTTTAAAGGGAGGTAGGGGAAAACGGCTTTAAAACTTGTTGAATTAAAAAAATGGACTTTTAAATAATTTCCTTTGATGAATTCTAACAAGCATCAGCTGTGTTTCTCTCCTCAGCCATTATTAATTCAATGACATTTTGCTGGGATGGAATATTATCAGGATGTTGAGGAGTGGATACGTGATTGCCTGCAGTGAACATACTGATGTTTAATACGGTAAAACAAGAGCTGTGCTGCTTTTCTCTTCCCTTTGGCTGTGAATTGTGGTGTTATTTTTCAGCCTGCTGGATTTAGGAAACATTTCTATTCAGTTTAACCCTTCAACGCATTAGTATGCCTGGTGATGTGATTGTTTGTGTGTCATGTTACCGTCGAATAAGGAAACAACATCATGCCTCTTAGGTACTGAACCAAAAGACCTTTTGGTTCACAGGCTTATTTCCACTTGGAACAATCAATCTTAAAAAGCATTAAGAACATTGAGCAGTGTTAATCCGCAGTCCCCCCTCAAGTCAGACTGAATCTTTTCATGCTTAATTTGTATTGAACTGTAATTAAATTCTCAATGAGACTTTCCTGGGCAAAATCTGTCCAGTCTGAGTCAGGACTGAGTTAAATCATATTTAATTTTTCAGCAGGATGCCAGCACTGTATGCATGAGAACAAACAATCCCAAAAAATTGTGGGAGATATTTATCATTCACTTAAAGTCTTTGGAGTAAAATACTGTATCACAGCACTTACTT
Organism: Microctenopoma steveboyesi; assembly: GCA_032359275.1. Lineage (NCBI taxonomy): Eukaryota > Metazoa > Chordata > Actinopteri > Anabantiformes > Anabantidae > Microctenopoma > Microctenopoma steveboyesi. The sequence continues at coordinate 5,825,085 of JAUMHF010000007.1, read as the reverse complement.
GGTCGTCAGTGATACATGGTTTCCCTCTCAGATGTTATCAGATGTAAGAGAAAATGATATGCCTAACCATGTATTTTGTTTGTAGCCCCATAAGATTTAATTGCATTTCATTCACAGAATTACTGTTAAGTGGTTTCTCACAGTATTTGTCACATCCCATAAAGCTTAAAAAGAATGTTTTCATTAAGTATAGCTCGTTCACATCATCAGTCAGTGTTATGTTGGAAGACTAACATCTACTTTGCAATAGCAAGTGATTAAGGTTTCCAACACTGAAATGTTGAGATTGATCCGATGGTTGTTTTGGGGAATGTGCTCCATGAAGTGTAGGGCTTTTTTTTCCCACTTTGGTTCTGGCAATGTGCTGGTGAGCAGTACAGCCTTCTGAGCTGATTGTGACCAACACTACGTCAGTCGGTAGACTTGATTGGCAACTGTTCTTTGTCTGTGTCTGTGGAAAGCACGTCTGCCTCTCATTCCTGATGCATTCCAGTCACCTGCTTCCTCCACTGCGACTAATGATTTTGCTTACAACATTAGCGCCACAATCATGAAAAATTGCGTTGAAGCGCAGATTCCCCGAACACACGGAGTTCGATTCATCAAAGCCTTCATGCCCATTGACGATGTCAAACTTGTTCTCAGCATTATTGAGTGGTAATCAAGTATCTGTCATAAGCTCCCAGGAGTGATTATATCTTTGAAAATACATTTCGTGCAGCAATAGGATTTGTCTCAAGATTGAGTAAATGACATACCAGGATTCATCTTTTGGACTTTTACACGTACTCAGAGGAGGTAAAACTGTTTTTGTCCATTTATGCATAAATGCATCTGTGATGGGAAATCACACGTTAAAGAACCACGCTCGAAGACAAACATATGAACATACACTTCTTCTTTTTTTTACTTTATCAGCTGTAGGATTGAACTTGGGTCAAGTGTGGTATGCTGGAAATCCAGCACTCCAGGGTTTCCGACATTGTATTAGACACATATTATCATTCTATTATCATTCTTTCGCTATCTCTCGAAATCTGAAAACCTCTGATGGTCGTGTCAAAGAGCCATTCTGTTTGACTCCAAGCTGTAAAAATTCAAGAGCATAGAGACTGGTTGCTGTTGTGTTGTTGTCTTTGTATTCCAGAAGTGACCGCACATCAATAGGCCATATTTAATATATATATAGGCCATATATTAAGGAGGGGGAGGTATAGTTCAGTGGGATGCAGCATTGAGTTTGAGTTTGACAGACAAAAAGCAGGGTGCGTAAGTGGCATGAAGGCAGGGATCATCAACCAAAAGACAACTCTCCGCGGTTGGCAATCACCATATCTCACACAAAGCATGGAGTTTAAAAGTGCTGCTTTTTACAGATGGGATACACAACCAACATGTTCCAGTTTGTTTATTTGCATCATCAACATTCAGACACATTCGTTGGTCTCCCAGCAGTGTAGCACTTAAACACAGGACATGAACACCAGTTGCCCATCCGTTGTCAGCAGCAGACGAGCCCGCGGATGTTTAGCCTACACCTGAAAGAATATCCAGTAGCACAGCAGTTCCAAAGAGTCGCCCGATTCAAAATGAAAACAAAATCACAAAATTATCAATAAGCCAAGATCAGTGAAATTCTGTGACATATACAGTATGCTTCTGCAATTACTGATACTGTTGATCACATTGGAAGGGGGTGCTTAGCAGTTCAGAGGGCACAGTGTTTTTAACACAGACTTAGTAATAGTCCATAAGACAAATAACCTCTAACACTGAAACAATCAATGACCTTTTTTCTTACTGTAAACACAACCAATGTGCCAGGACAATTACTAGCACTCACTGGATGAAGTAGAAGTGTTCTGTCCACGCTGTAAGCACTGTGGTGCAGACGGATTCCAAACTAAAGAAAACCAGAGTGACTAAGTGAACAGTGAGCGAGTAAATTCTCGTTGTAAACATGATGCTGAACTAAATGAAAGCTCACTGGAGTGAGATAAGTGTAGGTGCAGAGTAGCATGCTACAGAAAGATACTCTAGGGGTTACATTTCATTATATCTAGTGCCTCTTAATCTAAGACCCCTCAAGCCCTGTCTAAGTGCCCCGTTACTAGATTGAGAGTGACAAAAAGCTGCATATTCAATTGAAACCACTTAAATACAAATGCCTAAATGGTATTACACACCACAATAGGACAAACAATGTTTTTCTGACCATAATCATTGTGTCAAATGTTGTTGTGGATATCATACAGCTTTTTTCACTTCCATTACAATGCCAAGCTGGAAACCATAAGGTCGAATGAGTATTGCTGCTATATGTGTGCATTCTAAGTAAGCGTAGAAATAATAAACATAATGTAAGATATTCTTCATATAAGGAATCTATGTGTTCAGTGTTGACCACCATTGTGGCATCATATACATTTCTGAATTTACATATATTCATATATACATGTACATACGTATGGTGCAAGATTTTTATGTTGTTTTTTTTTATCTGTATATTTTAGACAATCCATCAATAAAACATCTGGTCCAATTCAAATGGACCATTTACTAAACCAAAACACACAAGACCCTGTCACAGGTCTGAGATAATGTTTTTTGCACAATTGTGAGAAAAATAAATAACAGTAAGTGACAGTATGCACAAAGTGATAATTTTCTGTTTTCCTTAAGTGTTCTGAAAATTAGTCATGTGTGTGCAGGAGTTGTCAAGCATAAAAGATGAGTTCAGGGATCTGCCCCCCCTGCACACCTGTGCCATTAGTGCTGTCCGAGGAGCACTGGAACTGAAATGTCACTTTCCCACACTGCACCTCTGTCATCCCTTCTTGTCCAAAATAGCTCAACTCGTTGCCATCGAGCACCACACTGGCAGTGTAGAAGGTGTCGGGCTCGATCTGGACCGGATACTCAAACCACACTGGGAAGGTGTTGCTGGAACCATCAGAGAAGTATTTGCTGAGGTTTTGTCCCAGCAGCACTCCTTGACGTTTCAACTCAATCTTGGCACTGTACTCTGCTGAGCCACAGCTAGATCCATACAGACCAAATCCAGCGATGAAAACTCTTTTATCCACTGCGAACTGTATGCTGTCACAGCGACCCCGATAACGCCACTGATTGCTTCGGTAGGCACAGGACTGGAATCTGTGGCATCGCTGAGGTGTCAGACCTGTCCTGGCTTGGCTGACAAACTGCAGCTCAGGCTTCTTGGCTGCTGTGTACCACAGGAATATGTCATTGGTCTCATTAAGCGTCAGCACTCCTGACTGGGCTGCTCCATTGGCAAAGTCATCCAGAGCCATCGTAGGGATACGTATCAGGTACATGGCCTTGCCCAAAACTTTACGCTTGTTGTCAGTTGAGGAGGTGAGCTCCTGTCTTTGGCACTCAGCCTCAGCCCAGCTGAGTGCTGCCTCGAATACCACTATCTCTTTAGCGTTGAGTGTCTCCCGCTGTAAAATACTCTCCAGGGTCTGGGCGTCGATGTCGCAGAAGCCCTCTGAGCATAACGCAAGCTCGGCCTGGGCATCAATCACCTCCCAGCAGCGCTGTGTTAGCTCTGGCTCCTCAAACAAGCAGCTCTGGGAAAGAAGCACACAGGCATTCTTGGCGCTCAGGCTCGTCTCCAGGAAGTTGACGCAGGCACGTGCCAGGTGAGGAACAATGTACTTCTTGGCGGCATAAAGAGTGGCCAACACTGTGTCAGCACTAAGGTCAATCTCATCACAGTAAATGTACCTGTTGACATAAAAAACACTCAGCTTTGTAGACAACAGATCACACACCACAGAAATAACTCATCAAATACTAATAGATATAATAAAAAATTTAACTTGGATTTCAAAAAGAGTAAACCGCATTAACTAAGCTAATCAGCCAATAAAGTGTCCTCCTACACCTTCACCCATCACCTACTGCAACTCACTGGCAAGAGCGAGCAAAACAATGCCCAGAAATAAAAGTGCCGTAGAAACAGGAAGAAGGAGGCAGAGAACTAAATGTCCAGATTCAGCGTGAAAGGTAGAAGGAATAATGAAATGAAAATAGATTAGACTTTATTTCATTTGTGGAGCATGGGTGAACGCTAAATACTGAACGTGAACATGTGCTAGGTAAAGTTATAGACTAGTTTCAGACTTGCTTTTTAACACCCAAGGGAAATAAAGGATGTGTACATAAAAAAGGCATCATGAGGTCACGAGAATAGGACCAGTTAAAGGTCCTTCAAGTCCACGACTTAAGGCTCAGAAGAATCCTTACTTCAACATTGCCAGAAATGCTGCTGGTTCCACATCTGGAATATGGATTTCGTCCTTATTCTCAGCCAGTTCCCCATAAAACATGGCGTGGAACACTGAGCTGCCCACTGCCAAAACATACTGTTGGAGGAATTAGAAAACAAAGGAGAAATTAAAACATTTTAAACAGCAAGTGTGTGCTGAGTTATTTCTGTTTACGTGTAGCTCTTTCTCTTTACATAAAAACACAAATCTCTAAATGGATATTGAACAATCTTTCCATTCTAATCACGGCAGAGACCTGTTGAGCTTCTCATATAATGAGCAGTGCTCATTGCTGTTTACAAGTTACTGTTCTCCCTGAGGAGGGGGATACAGATTTCTAATGAACAAGACTGCATCTGATTTAAAAACAGAAGTGTGAGTGTGAGAGCAACAAAAGTTCAATTCACTGAAATTAATGACTTATCTGAAATTATGATGCAATCGGATGCAACACAATGCTGCCAATAATTTCAGGAATGAGCCCTGTACACAAGACTGTGAATCGTGTAATTACAAACAAGCACAGTACATGTTTTCTGTGTGTGTGTGTGTGTGTGTGTGTGTGTGTGTGTGTGTGCAGGCAGCTAGCGTACGTGGTTATGTATTTATTGTTTTCTCATGAAAGGCACACACTTTCTCCAAAGTGATTAAATTGCAGTGAACCTGTAAATGCAAACTTGTAAATACGATGTCTGAGAACGGTGCTACTGCTGCTGTCGTCGTTGCCCACTGAAATTCATACTCCAGAGAGGTCAGCTGAAAGTCAGTTGCTGTTTTATGTGGCTATCTGGAGACCAGTATATAAATACTGCGCATTGGAATAATATTAGTCCCACCTTTTGACTCATTGCATTTTACAGATGTTCACATAAATTACAGCTTTTAGCCGCCGCCTGCATCGTCCGTCACAGACAGATATAACTTTCTAAATCGTCTCATATTACACATCTGAATTTCTGCCAAAGGGACACAATAAAGATTGCTGGGCTGAACGTCAGTATAATCCACTGGTATGATGTCTCAGCATTAAGTGCAGTCTGTTTTCCTCAGTGTCCTTCTATAACTGTTTTCTATAAATGCAACCCCTCATCTACTGCACAGTGTAGATGCGGAATAGATGGCAGAGCCACATTCATTATTCAAGCAATGTTAATGTTGTGATTTAAATAGAGTGGGCATCTTGATGTGCTTTTAAATTAAACAAGTATCATTTATGTATACGTCTTCAAAAAACAACGAGGTCATAGGGTTGACTAGAATGTCGCAAGGTGTCACCCTGCTGTTTATTAAGGGGATAAACAGGATGAGCTTGGGGCCCAGTCGCATCAGTTTATAGCAGATTTATTATACTGCCATTGCCAAATTTAAAAGCTATTCAAGTCAATGAGAAAAACATGTGAAAGAAGTTGAATGCACTCTACTCTGTGCCTTATCATTGTGCGCGTGAGCTGCTGTGTTTGATTCAAAGTTGGGTAATTGCAGTGCAGATTTTGAAAAGCTGAGCTAAGACGGAGACAAAGGCAATCCGTTCTGTGTGAGACGACTGCTGAAGAGGATACCCCTTCCTCCTTCACTCACTCTCTCTATGTCTCCATCCTTCAGCCTCATTTACATAAATAATTGAGGACTGTCTCGAAAAGACACATGGTGCGGAAGTGAGAGCGGCGCACAAAGGATTTCAGTTCCATTACTGCATGCATTGAGGAAGATTATTTTTTATGCTGATATGATATGAACAACACGAGGCCAGGCTGCCTGATTGCTTGTTTGTTCATTTCCTCTCTGCTTTTCCGACTTCACAGGTTGATGAAATTCTTACTCTGTGTCCTGGCAGCCGCTGGGTCCTTCCAGTCTGACCCACCACAAAGTGAACATCTGCCATCAGCTCATTGTTGAACATTACTGAATTTCTAAAAGGGGAGAGAAACAAAAGACAGGAGGAGATGATGAGGAGGAGAAAAGGGTGTAACTTGTAGATATTAGAAGGCAGATTAATTTGAGCTTGTAGCACACTCAATTCTAACTGTTGTAGGTGGATAATAAGACCTACTTACTACATTATATGATATTTATTTTCCTGCTACTTTAAAAACAAGATTATCATTGTATAAAGTATATCAATAACTTCAGACACAATTAAATACATTTTATTGATTTAAAAGTCTTGCATGGTGTGCTAAAACATAAAAATGCTGCTCAGTCACTTTCCAACCCATCAGTTCTTAAACTCTTTAGATCTACCTAAAGATAGACAAACAACACAGTGGAGTGAGTGGAAAATCCCCACTGTGAAAGAATGGAACCAACAATGCATTCATATATTATTGAGTAATGGAACATGTCACAGGGGTGGGTAAACAGGCCCATGTTTTGAAGAGACAACAAAGCCAGGGTGGAAAGCTCACATTTTTACACAGGACAGCTGTGGTCTTTTACTGATAGGCCAAGGTAAATATTTTGCTTCTAGAACAGAGCAACCCTTGCCTGTTGTGCATGTCAAACGGTGCCTGTCCGCCCTCTGTTATGTCAGAGCGGCAAAGTCTGCAGGAGCAGGAGAGGGTGGAAACACAGATACCCCCCAGCAGACTGAGGGCAGGGCAGAGGGAACACCCACACTCACACAAACACACAACCATGTATACAAATGCACACACTGACCTTAACACAGACAGGTATTGTCCATACTCATATTTCTAGAAAAATGTTTTACTTGCTGGTTGTACTTACCTTTCTCGTATAGTGGAATAGAGTCCCTGCCAGTTACAGTTCTGTATAGTGTTGTTGTTATTGAGGTTCTGCTGCTGATACTGTTGCACTGTGGTGGTGGATGCTGGCTTTTTGGTGGGAAAAATGTCTGCTGCCATCTTCTTCTTCTTCTTGCTCCTTAGGGTGATTATCTCATAACAAACTGGGGGCAGCTTGGAGCTGCCACTGGCATTCCCTTTCTTGGAGCTCTTACTTGATTTGCTTTTCACTGACTCTGGAAGCATTAAGAAGAAAGTCAGACATTTCATGTTCCTTCCCTTGGCATCGACCATGAGTGTGTTCAACTGCCGAGCAGTGGGAGCACATGCAGAGAAGACATTCACCAGGACCAAACAAGTGCAGGGAGGGGAGGACTCAGTGGGGACTTGAAAACAGGGACCGCTGAGACCTAAGCTGTACTGAGCCGTGCCATAGCCAGAGATCCTGAACGAGGCTTCACCTTTCTGCAGCTAACAGGAAAAGGTTGTTGTTGTTTTGCCTGTTTTCATGGCTCCAAGTTCAAACCGGTGATCCAAAGGCACTTTTCCCGTTTGAAGTTTGATCTGCTGATGGGGAGAGTCCTAGGGTTCCCATCCCTGCGTGTCCAGAGTGATGAAATCAGCTCTTCACATCACTTTATCTTCTTCTCTGCCCCCTCGCCTCTCTCATTCAATGGTCCGCTCAGGGGTTTGCCTGACAGCGCCAGATTTAGTACAGCTGCAGTGTTCCTCAGACAAGTAGCGCTGTTCCTTTCATTTCCCACTGTCACTCTTCCCGCGCTTCTCCTCTCCTCTCATCCTCTCTTCATCTGTAGAGCGAACCACTTCTCTTTAGCGCCTTTTTTGTTCCCTCCTTCCTCTCCACGGAGCAAAGTCATCTGCAGGATGCTGTAGCCACGGATGCTGTGCTGCTCTGCTAAGCCGCTCGTTCTGCTGACTACAGAGGTTGAATGGGAGAGCGCAGAGGAGATAGAGAACCCCCCCTCCCCAAACCCCTCACAGCACAGTGCACGGCTCTCTCCAGAGCTCAGCCAATGGTGGAGCGCAGTATTCACGATTGGCTAATGCAGCCCAGAGCAGCACACACTTGAATATGCAATTGTGAACGTCTTAATTAAAGTGACAGCCATGCCCCATAAGAATGACATATCTCTTCGTAGATTCACTCTCTCCATTTACTTCACCTGAAGTCTTGTTATTTGGTTTGCACTTCAGCAAATATAGACTCCATGTAATTCAAAAGGGCAATGCAAATTTATATTTTCTTTTTAAGGGCAGCATTTGCTTAATTCATGCCTCATGTGACAGGCATACTAGTTTTTATAAATGTATACACATAGTTAAATTTGAATTTTAATGTACACTTTGCTGCTTTGATTGCTCTCGTGATCTTGAACTGACTTTTCCGGTGCTAAACATTTTTTTATTCTAGATGCAACTCTACATAATATTTTCAGTGCAGATGGTTAAAACAAACAAAGCAACCCGCTGTTCGTGCCATAATTTGATATTGCACTGTGCTAATGTTTGTGCATCTAGAACAATCTGAGATTTTAATTAACATCCACATTTAGCATTTTTAATTTGTAAAATTGTTGCGTAATATTGGTGATATTCTCTCAGAAACTTTCTTTTGAAAAGCCAACTGCTTCCACTTCCAATCAAGAATATGTGATGCTACTTTCTTGTTAAGTCATCTCTTCAGGAGAGTGCACAGTGCTATGAATGTAATGCACTCTTTGCACAATCTATAATGCATACGGTTCCTTTGCTGTTCTTGTCTGTGCATAGAGGGTATTCTATTTAAAGTACGAGGAAAATTTAGATTTTTGATCATGGTTTAAATTTTTATGAAATACTGTCATGTCTGATGTAATAGCAGTTTGATGTTTTATTTCTTTTATTTTATGATACTATGATAATATTACTACTACTATTGCGTATATTACATTGGCATAGTAAGGACATTGGTACTGCTATTTAAAGCAATCATTCATTTGCATAATAATAGTAAAATCATACAATATTTGAAATGAAACTAACAAAAAGAGCAATTTGAGATAAATCCATTCAATTGAAACTTCCTTGAACCATTGTCACTATATACACGTTTTATAAACCTTAATTAACAGTCTTAATGTTTCCTGCATTGATGAGCATTAGCTACTAAACCCTTTCATAGAGCATGTGCTGTAGAACAGAGAAATTTGCTATGGTAACATGGAGCCAACATTACAGGGCACCATACTCTCAAATTGCAGGCCACTAGAGATGTTACCTTGGTAACCACAACGGGATAGAGATGTAGTACACAGGCATAAAAACAATGATGGTAGTAAAAGCAGAATCTGAATACAACAGTGCAGCTTTTTACAATTATTTATTTGACAATGAACCATTAGCCGCCTTAATTTATATACATTTTTGCGCTATTTTAAAGCCATCCACTGTCCTTAATAACCCATGAACTGAAGCTGTAGTGTTAATAGAGCAACACTGACAACCACTGACAAAGTACACATGTTGAATTAACAGTGTGGTTATTTATCTGGCATCATGCTCCAGCAGCCCATATGATAAATAGGATGTCATTATATATAAACCTAAATGGCTTCCTGCTTTCTTTAATTGGGTTTTCTTTCCATTCATCAACAGAAAAAAAATATAATCTTGTTAGTCACACATTCAGAGGTAGGAGTGAGAGAAGGAAGTAATGACGGTGTTGTCACAGCTACACCATCACCTTTGTCTCACACTTTGTCATCACATAGTCGCACAGCTTCACAGAAAATGGAAACATTAGCACGACTGTAGCAGCGCAGCAATCAGCTTTGTGTTTAACAAAGGCCATGAGTCCTCAGGTGCTCGCTGGGTATAAAAAAATAAGTACAAAAGCTGAATATATCTTAACAGACATTATTTCATGTAGTTGATTTTATTTTCTGATGTGATTCCACCATTTACACATCTCCCTCACATTGCAGCGTGTGCCAGCCTCCATGTATTAACTTCAAAAGCAAAGTCCAGCTGTGCCTTTGTTGATTGCTTCCTGATGTCAGTGCTTTATTTTCAAAAAGGAGACACCAAAATGCATACAAGCCAGAAAAGGTTTTTAAACAACTAGAATTAATTAGTACGGATGAATTAGTACAGTCAGCGCTTCCAATTTGAGAAGGCTCGAGGAATTAAAGTCACACTGCAAGCACACAATTCAATAATATTACACATGTTAATAAAGATGAATGTATAATGGCTAATTCATAAGATATTAGATAATTACACATAATGATATGTACTGTCACTACATTGCGTTTGTAGTGAATTATAATTTTATTGGCCTGTACTCTGTAAAATGTGAAACATCAGCTTTAACATCTTTTCATTACTTAAAGACCACTGAATACTGAGCTCAGTAATTTCGCCGTGGAGGTGGCGGCGTGCTGTTCTGAGTGTGACCGCAGAGACGTGGCCTTGCATAGTGGCAGAACATTTATGCGGAGAGACACCTGCTAAGAGGCTCTGCTGAGCACAGCACAGGAAAAAGCCGGCTTGGGAAATGAACTGTGACGCAGGCCTGGCAACACCGCGGTGGGGGAAAGGATCCAGCATTTCGTCCAGTGTTCACCCCAAACCCCCCACAGCCACCTGCCCTTTCTTCTACCACCACTAAAGCAGGCAAGGACACCTGGCAGGTGGAATGGGCGGAAGTGATGGTGTCTGCCCAGCGACGGGGGCTTAAACCCCCTGGAATGGGGAAATGCTAGTGAGCGGGGTCTGGTAAAGAGCAGCAACAACTTTATCAACCAAATGTGCCCATGTTTAAGTTTATAGAAGTGAAACCTATGCTTTATTTCAACCTGATTTTATAATCAGTTGTATAATCAGCTTGTCAGACATTTTAACAATGCCAGGATAAACATTTAATTAGAAAGGCCAACATGAATCTTTAAACAGTGTCTTGTGCAACAAATGGTCTACCACACTTTAACTGACCAGGGAAGACAACAACACCATAGATGAGATGATAGCCTCTCCAACGACTCACAATCAATATGTCACAGTGAGAAGATGTATGGGGGGTAATGCTGCTCGCCTAGAGAGCATAGAAAGCCAGAGACTGTAGGAGGGCTGCAGAGGCCACGAGCCTCACGGTATTACATGCACAGCCACAACCTTTTTAGCATTTCTCCTACATGTACAGCATCTATCTATGTCTGTGTCTATATACAGTATTTATCCGTGTGTGTGTGTGTGTGCGTGCGTGCCTGTGTGTCCTGCTGCTGAGTGTACGGACGCAGTAATGACACAGTAGAGAAGACCTTATAATCCCAGCCCACCGCATGCTCGCACGCTGCCTCCCACGCGCTTTCTATCGTTGCTCACTCATCACCTTCTCTCTGCTGTCATGCAAAACTTGATAGCCATAATTTTCACTGTGATTAAACATTTCATACACTGCACGAACAAGGTCCTAGCAAATGTGCTGTGTCCCGTCCTGCAGTTAATTTTCTTTATCTGTTTCAGCATGTGTCTTTGCCCTACTGAAGGAATCACAGTTCATTGATGATAGAAGGGCTGCAGTACTGGAACACATTTGGGAGTTATTGTCAGAGCCTGGTCTTAGTTTGCATGTGCATAACACATAATTGGTGCTTCCCCTTTTAACTCCGTATTTGTACTGATAGATAACAACTGTTATTTTGCCAACTGGGAAATCTGTAGGGGTCTGAGTGGGAGCAGCTGCATGCAGGCTTTGCAGTGGGATGTTTTACTGTTCATAGGTTTTTTAAAACACCATGTTGAGAATCAAAGAGGTTCATGACTTTGAAATGGACACTTTTCTTCAACTTTTACACCCAGTGATTATTCATTGGGAACAAAAAAAGAACCCTAGTTAAACATGGTTTAAAGAATAGTGTTATATTTTAGCTACTTATTTAGCTGTACTTATATACTTACACAGTGCTTTATCTATAGAGCTGACTGTTACTGATGGAGTAGATTCTTGCTGCAGAACACTGGACACTGGGCTTGGAGCAACACACAGAATTAACAGTTATCGGTTGGCTAGCTACCTTTAGTAACACATGTTGGCAATAGTTACTTCAGCCAGTAAAACTAGAACAATAATTAGGGGACTGTTGATGTAAAATCTTTGGGATACATAAGGTTCTTCTCTTACTGAGATTATCTTGTGCTAAGAGTTGGGGGCATCAGGTCTAAATGAGCTCTGTCTGAAATATTTCATTTCAGCTGCATTCACTGCCCAATATGGTGATGTCAAGTAGTGGATGGGGGCTTTCTGGTTCTGCTTTGCTTTGATTGAACAACAGACAGACCACAAAGACCAAAGACTGATATTACAATAGTGGAAATGATTTTTACTTTCTTACTCTGAACCTCAAAGAGCTTTTCGTAAACTATTGTAGGAAGAAGGATATTGCTCAGCAGGGTTGGGGAAATAGTGAAATTTGTCTGGGGACATTTTGAAAGACAAAATGTAGATTTTGAACAAATCCTGACAGGCCCACCCTGTTTAGTGTACAGCTGTAGCCTGGAGTGGATGAAATGGTATTTAGTGCTAGTAGTACTCTAGTAGTTTGGATTTTTCAGTGTGTTTATTCCGCTACCATTTAGATCAATATGTGATTCATAAATTAAAAACACTTTCTGGACTCTGACTGGAGGGATATGTCTCTTCACTAATTTATAAGAGTCATAACGGTTCTACTTTATGAGCTGACATGGATTGTACTAAATTATATAACCGACATCGATTGTCCTGTAATAGTCATCCTGCCTAGATACAACTTGTCTCCTTCTCATAAATTCCCCAGGCCATTAAAACATCTCTGCACGGGAAATGCTTGATGTTCTGTTGACACGAGTTTTGATGCCAGGTTACATTTCAGTTCTAGTAACATATTTAGTTGCTGTATCCATATCCTTTATACTTTCCTTCATCATCATATCATTCTTTGAGCATCTAGGTGCTCTTCTGGCTCGGCGTCAGATTTAAACCATTGCTCACATTTTACATTTTAAATGTCTGTATCATTTACAGGCCTTGAAATATGCAGGTGTCAGGCACCAGAGTAGGTGATTTCTGTGATTGGAATAATGATAGCCAACCAAGGAGTTGCTTGTCATATAAAAGCAGCAGTTTAGTGATCTTTAGGTGCTAAAAACCTGCATGTGTACAGGCTGCGTGCCACGCGGATGCTCATCCCTGGCCATGCTCGGCAAGAGGTAAAATATGGAAAGCAAGGTGTTGACGAAGCTGTTTGAGTGTTGGCAGGAATCCCACCGCTGCTGGAAAGGCTGACCATATGGTTCATCCTGTGATGTGATTGAACATGTCTGCATCCCATGCAGATGCACAGGCTGCTGTATTTACAAAAGAATCCTTGGCTTAGCATACGGCCTGTGTATATTCAGCTTTTACATTTTGAAACAAACTGTATATTAATACAGGACTGGTGCTTTACTGAATTGTGGTAAATTTGATTAGGAGTATTTAAACACACACATGTTAAAGCTGCACCAGAGGAGCCCCAGATAAGCAGAGTGCTGACCAGGCACATGCAGGTGTGGAGAAAACAAAGAGAGAGTGGGGTGGTGTGCAGGGGGGTGCAGGGAAACAGACAGATAGAAAGAGATGTAGAGATATTCTGAAATGAGGGTCCTATTGTTGAGGGCTGGAGAGGATGTCTCCTTACTGTCTTAATAAAGCGACGGTGGGATAACAGTAATGGTGTGCTCAGCTGTCTAGATCCTATCATGACTTTCATTCAAAGAGAAAAGGGGAGCGAGAGCGAGGTAACAGTGCTGAAAATGTACATACAATACATGGTGTTAAATTGAATGTTTACTAAGATGAATATATAGTTATGTCTCAGGTTTCAGTGTTATGCTGTATATACTTACACTAAGGTGCAGTAGGTTACTTCTGCAATGTGAAATTGTATGTGGATTTGTGTGTTCGTGTGAGTCTTAATCAACAAAAACTGCTGGTCAAGAGAAGGTCAGAGAGGAGATTGGGTTTTCTGAGCGGAGTGAGACCAGTCCTCTCAGAAAAGCCGTGGAAAAGCCAAAAGCGAGATATGCTTCTGCAGAGCTCATGGGAGAAGCCCTTCAAAGCTACTTCTTAATCCCTTTTCTACCCCAGACCTCCTCCCTTCTCCTTCACTCAGTTTAATCTCTGACACTGCATTAACATTTAAATTTTTACAGCAATTTGAATCTAGTGTATGGCACGACCACCTAGATTTATTCATTCACGCTAATTACCTACTGCATGGTGGGACTAGATGGTTTAACCTTCTCACAGCTAATTTCTCACGATTTCGCTAAAGCCCCACAGGGGAAAAATATGACCTTTTCCAATTTTATTACCAACAACCCAAACAAAATGGCACTAATCGGGATAATGTGGTGACACCTTTGAATAGCATTTCATTCCATTTTAATTGGCAATAATAGACAATAAAAAATGAACATAAACTGCTGTTTCCTGCTTTGAAGTACTGTAGGTTTTAGGCTCAAACATAATCTTTGTTAGTTCGCCAGTGTGCTACATTAACTCCGTTTGAACATCTAAAAGCACTAAACCTGTTGCAGAGATTGTTGAAGATGTTCTGCTTCGTGTGGCCATTCAGCCACAGAATCTTATCTTTGTTACAGCTTTTGGTTTGTTGCTTCTGGCAAAGACAAAATAATGGCAATTTGAGACTAAAAGGACTTGCGTGCCCTGGAGAACCATGCTACATTTCACAATTTCAACAAAAAAGGACTCAGGGTGAGTGACAGGAATGGAAGCCACTCAGGTTATTAATGAATTTTACTGCTACCCTCCTGAGGAACAATAAAACTGGTTGTCAGAATTAGTGGAACTGTATGACTGAGTGACAAAAACAGCTCACTGTACTTTAAGCAAAACAATGGAGGACTGAAAGTAGGAGGCTTTTAAAGCATTTTCAGATTTTAAAGATATTGTAGGTATTATAGCCAACTGCTCCGATGTCTCACGACAAGGCCTCCAGACTAAATGCTACGATGGCTAATCTGTTATCGCCTTCCATTATGACCCATATGAGCATGTCTGATCTGCCATCCCTGTTGGCAGAATGACATCCTTTGTCAGTGCCGTTCAACATGCTCAAGATTGCTACAAAAAGGATTCGTATGAATTACCAGGGGAGAGGTGGTGTTTTTTTTGTACTGAGGTTGCAGGTGGGTTTTGGTTTGGTAACAAAAAATTAATTAAAGTTATCTAATTGCTGCATCATGTTTAAAAGAATAGTTTCTATATTTTGCCTGCAGCTTTTAGTGATATCAGACACCATTTTTGCAGTCTCACTACCAGAAATGGTAAACAAAGATCACTAGAGACATTTGGGCAAATAGTCACTGCTTTTCTTTTCTGGTGAAGTAGCGGCTCCCCACCAGGGGAATGGGTTAAATGCAGAGGATACATTTTACCGCGTGTTTTACACTGTGTAACTATGTATGTGACAAATAAAGCTGCTTCTTCTTCCTAAAAAATAAAAGAAAGTCTCATATTTTCTTACACCTTGCCCCACCTATGTTGTTTTCTCATCTAAAAGCCATGCACAGCAACACGGTGAGGAATGTCACTGTGAACAAACAGTCGAATTTCTACGTGCATGAAAAACAAACAGATGCACGACACCAATTAGGTGGCCGACTCTGACGACGCTACTTTTTTCTCTCGTTTGTTGTGCGAAGTCCCTTGGCATCTGCTAATTTCTCAGCACATAATTTTAGTAATGTTTGCTAAAAGGTCAGCAGTTTATGATGGATTATGGCTTGTTTTAATTAAGTGTGTGTGTGTGTGTGATGCACTTAAGGAGATAGTGAATCCACACACATTTAATGCAATTTTCCTTGGCAGGAAATGTTAAATTGTTTGGATCTGTTTACTCAGGCTGTATGCATTTCACTGATGCACTCTCTTATACCCCTGACTGCAAAACGATTTAGGTGCACAGTATAACAAGTGGTGTTGCCCTGAAGCTATGTCTATTTGTGTTTTCAAAAAGCTTCATATTCTCAGAACTGCTAAAGTCAATCAAATCTAATGCCACTATGGGTGTAAGACAATATATTCAGACCTTTCACAACTTAATTTCTTTCGGAAAAGGAGCCAAATCTGCCTAATTAAAATTATACTGCTTTTGGAGCTGCTCACTACAGGTTTGCTTTCTAATTTCAGATTTGTCTGACAGTGGTGCAGCCCATGTGGGTGGTGTAAACGCCTGGCAGCTTGCATTCTAAATGCGAGAAGAAAATGCTGCACATATTTATTACAAGAGAGGAACATTGCTGTCACAATGCCGGATAGTACAAGCATTTCTGTAATATTGTGGATTAAATCCTTAAAGATTAGCTTTGTTTTCAGGTACAAACAGACCTACATCCTGTTTTAAATAACAGATGGGATTTAACCAGTGATACACTTGAACAGGATGGATTTCATAGGGATTAGCATGTTTTTGTTTCATTTATAGAATATTTAACTGACCATTTTAAGTGCCAACACATCCACCATTATGTAATGTATGTGTGCTTTAAATTATAACACCACTAACACTACCTTAATGCAGTGTCTCCCAACCATGTGCCAGGAGATTCAAAGAAACATTTGCACATATTATTTGTAGCTGCTTTTTTTTCGCCCTGTACAGTAGGTGTGGTGCAGCCTGTCACTAGTGGATTCCACCCTTGAGTGCAGTGAAGCTGATTTATAAGAAGGAGGGGGCCCATGAGCTGCAATCAGCCTATTTCCATCAGCGTTATTGCTGCCTGACAATATTCAGCTATCCCTAATGTGCCACAGAGGTCCGATGGTGCAGTTGTTAGCTCTGCTGCTTTACTGCAGCGCTCACCGAGATGAAAACTTACACATGTACTTGCCCACACAGTCACACGCGTTGACACATATGCTCCCGCTCTCACAGAATCTAAAAGTTAAATACATGATATGTAACAATAACCCTAACCCTAACCCTACATGATATGTATTTAACTGTATCGTAGTTTTTCCTAAATCGAGATCGGTAGTAACAAAATATTTCCATGTTTATATTTTTAATTCTTTAACACTTTACTAATTATTGTTCCTGCATTTTTAATTTAACTTATACTATGAGTTATAATTTAACTCATTTTAGAATGCACAGCATATTGCAACCAGTTTGCGGCAAAAGACTTACAAGCAACTTGAATCAGTTTTACGAGATGATGCTCCGTTCAAACTGAGAGCGCTGACTCACTGAAGAATCAGTGTTGTGCTCCTGTAGTGTGATCTCTCTCTGTACTCTTTTGTAGATGTCTTCGCTCCAGCTGCTCCCACTAACTTGTGATATAATGTCATTATACTATAGCCCGATAAATTGCGAACCCAGCTGGCTAAATCTAATTCTGCCTTCACAACAGCTGCGATGCTACATGTAATAGGCACCCACCATGCTGCCGAGGCAAGGCATGGAAACAAACTCGCATCATTCTTCTTCTGTGTAATGTAGTGATAACAACATGATTAGGTGATTAAATAACATATTTTGTCTAGAAGAAAGATAAAATAGACTGTTGATTTTCTGATAGATGCTGCTCTTTGTGGGAGAGTACAAATTTTACCCTGACAACACATCAGATTTAATATTAAATATATTAAATGTATGTACGTCATATTTATTAATTCAGGCATTGTTGTCTATCGCCTATATGTCTATCAGATTATTTACTGTAACTTTTCTGTAGGTTGCAGCATTTGACCTTTGTGGACGAGACAATAATGGCAGTGAGCGAACTCTCCTGATTTTGCATTTTTTACACATAAAAATATATATTTGGGTTATTTTATGCCACATGTACAATTACAGCTGCCTACAGCACCAGGACAGTTCTTTCCCGTCCTTAAAGTGTGGTCACCCTTAAAGTAAAGTAAAAGTGAATAAAATGAATAATTAGTCTGCTATTGGTGAGAAATGAGGCAGGTGATCAACACTATCATGGGTCTAAAAAGTAGAAAAATACTGTATATACAACTATCTTTATGGAGTGAATGATTTCTTTATTTCATCCTGTCACACAAATGTATTCTACTTCAGATGTTTTTCAACTTCACTGAAAGTCAGTGGCTCCTGACTTTGGTCACTGTCATTGTATTACTGTGTAAGATATATTTATGACTCACACCAGACTACGTCACAGACTTTAATATGGTACAATGCCTAAATCATCAATTCCAAATCTGATGTGTTGTGATCGGACGTCTTCCCTTATAGGTCCAAAGCTCGAGGCTGTAGATGAATAATGAGCAGTGGCCACACAGAGAAAGTAACCATTTCTAATATCTTAACTTAACCATGGTTAAATTCTGTTCTCTTGGCAATTTCATTTTTAGACAGAGCGTGAAATGAAAAAATTGTTTTTCCGGTCTGGCAAGCTGACAGTGCAGACACTTATTGATTTTGCCCATTTAATGCATTCGTGATATAACAGTATGTGTCTATTCAGCTGAGCAACCTGTCTATCTTTGCCTTATCAAGCATAACTAACAACTTACATTTCATTTGGAGCACTGTTGTCACAGCTGGATGACAACCATCTACGTACATTATTAATTAGCAGATCCTTTATCTTACATTTGACTTTAAAGCTCGCATGCAATGCCCCATGATCATCCCTGTATTTTCACTGCTGCATTTATACTGTAATTAAATCATAGTAATAAGAATAGACATGGAGGTAAACAGGTTTAAACAGATGCCTTTCAAGTCTACTGAGATCAAAAGCAACAAACAGACCTATGTTAATTTCGCAGCCATTTAAAGCAATAGGCTCTAACCATAGGGGGAAATGGTAATTGAAATGCAGTGTCATTTGGCAAACTGCTGATGGGAGACACGTAATAAATGAAAAATCTAATAATTCTTAACGTCTCACTCTCACTGTTGTTTTCTCTTCTGTTATCATCTGGGAGACAGGAATTGCATTGCGACCTCCCAGAGGAGACCTCGTTTGAAAGCGAAGACGCTATTCCCCTATTGTCAAATGGGGGCATGCAAATCACAGTCTAATCAGATTTAAATGGATGTGAAATGAGCCTCTGTAACAACACTCTCAGTCCTTTTCCTTTCTTTTCACTAAAATACCACCGAACTGTTGCTCCGGTCGCAGCACTTGGCTGTTAAAACATCCAAACCAACCGTGTTCTACGCACAGACTCCAGTTTGAGTCCCTCTTAAAGATGATGTTCCCTGCATTAGAACTGTTCTTTCAGATGGAGGGTACTTTTTGACTGATCACCCATGTTACATCTTTATATGCACAGCTGTGATTGTAGCCACCAAAGACACAGTCAGATTGCCCTTTCTCCATTTCTCAGTACTGATGGAGGAGTAGAAATGATAGAGAGTATGAGACAGAGTATGCTGTCGGTGGTAAAAGGCCAGTCACAGCCTCTGGGCTCCCCGATGCCTACTAGAATCGGAGATACACTGGTCAGTGTAAACAGAGATCAAATACTTTGTAGTTGTGGTCCAGAATCGAGCTAGATGGTTCATACTCATGTCTTTCTGTTCAGGTGACTGGTTGTTGCCGTTTGTAAAATGTAGGTGCTTTCAAACAGGAGTTTTTTTCTGCCTGGCACACTGTCATGTCATTGTAACCATGACGATGAAGATCCAGCACATGATAACTACCCACTAAGCCAGTGATAACGACCCACTGAGCCGGGCAGGATGCGGAGTAGACCTCTACTAACCCATCAAACAACCATTTCATGGGTTGATAACATTTGAAGTGGATGACGCGTTAGGGTTGTAGCTGATGTTGCCATTTGGAGTAACTCACAATAAGAGTCGCGTGTCCGGTATAAACCCACAGTTTGCGGGTCATCGTCCAGTTATAAGCAAAGGTTTCTGTCTATTCTTCACCTTGAATTCTGTAGCTCACACTCGGAAAACAAGATGTTTTCAATCGTGCTGCAGACGTATTAGCAGGGGTATTCTAAATACCTCAGGCTTTTGGGAAGAAACCCTGCAGCACACTGTGTTTGTTGTTTGTGCTTAATTTATACTCTTCTGTGGAAGATTGGCTCACAGGGGCGGCTTGCAAACATTTGAATTAAAACTGCAAAACTATTAAAAATGTATGGTCTGTATGAATGCATGACCTATATTTTCCACACAAATAAATAAATAATCCGGGGTTTACGGGGAGGATGCAAATCTTTAGAAGTGGGCCACAGGATGATGATAATGACATTATAAGAACAAAGACTTTGGATTTCACACTCTGAGTGTGATAGAGACCAGTCCTCGCCCTTTACTGAACTGATTTTCTGGGATCGCTCACCTCTCCCATTTCCTCCTCCCTTACAATCAGCCCATTCGTCAATGCCGTCTGCAATATTTGTCCCAGCATGGCTGTGTCTGAATTGGCCTCTCCTAGTTCAAGTGTATATTGTAACTCAGCTCTCTCTGTGCACTTCAGGAAAGCACGGAGAATGCGCTGGCTTTCATGTACTCAGTAGCGGTGTATTTTTCCAGAGACAGGAGATAGACACACTGTGGTTTTTGGAGTCTTTGTCTTTCTGACTGTGATGTCGACTTCTGCCTTCAATCTGTCCCCAGACCATCTGTCTGTCTATCTCCTTTTCGCTTCCTCTCTCTGTCTTCCTACCTCACCCCGTCTGCCTCCCTCTGTTGTCAGTAGATTTCTCCACTCTGCCATTCAGGCAGTGTCATGGCATGTGGCAGTGAGAATAAAGGCCACTGGTTTCTCTCACTCCATGATGAACCGTTGTTGTCTAACCGGAACAGTCTTCCACATTCACAGAGAGAGAAAAATAGTGAAAAACAAACCCATCAACTCTCAACAGAGCCACTGATTTGTGTGAAACTTTCACACGCCGGGTTCAGTGATGCAGTAGTCTGTCGTGTTAAGAGAAATTAATCCAAAAAAGCTTGGCTGTTTGGAAGAAGACTAAGGGGGTTCTGGACCAAGGCATTAACATCAATTTGTCATTTAGATTCCGCACATGAAAAGGTCACCTTGTTATCTCTCACATGGTCTCGTGTGGAATTAGTTTTCTCCCTGAAATCTGTCTATAGACCACTGAACCAGGGCCGTAACACTGACCCTCACTCTGTGATGGGAGAGTAACCTTTTACCTCGTGCTTTCTGCAAAGGCCATCCTGTCGCTGAAGCAACTCATACGCCAGTGTTTCTTACTCTCTGTGTGTATGTTCTCATATGCATCCACTTATGCAGCATCAGTTTGTGTGTTTGTGTTTCAGGCAAAGCTTTTGGCTGTTTATATGAAGCAGAAGAGTGTATCCATGCTGAAATGACTAATTGGGAAATACAGTGTACAACCTCATTTGATGCACCGAGCAACTTATTCCCTTTGCATGAATAACTGTAGGTTTATGCCCTAAATACAAGATTTGTGTCTAGTTTCTTACTGTTGGAAGTGTATTGTTGATCTCATACCTGGTGCTAGGTTAGGAAAACACGATGCATCTGTGTGCATTGTGTTTTCTAATCTGAGCGACTTGTACCTCATCAGCTTCCGACTATGGCCACAAGCTTGGCATTAAAAGACCATTAAAGAGCCCTCATGTAAATGAACTTGACAGCAAATCCGAGGCGTGGTGATATGGGTGGACATGCAAATCAATATTTCACATCATCAACCACTGCTTGGTAAAGCACAGGGACAGGATGGCGAGGTGAGGCCAATTCTGTCTTTGTGTTTCAGTACTCAAGCTACATTCTGTGATTCTGCTTCCTTCACAGTTTACATGAAGACACGTTGGAGGCTGTTGATCATGCTGAAATAACACAAGTGCTTTGTTCATCCACCCATACGTGCTATACGTGTTTGAAGTCTCGGTATAGACCGAAGTAGTCCGTGTAAGCATAGCAGATGGTAGACATTGAGTTGTATCATGTAGTGCTACAGACCAACTAAGCAGCGTGTCACAACATAAGCACAGCTGATGCAGCCTGGCAGCCCTGTGAACGGCAAACATGTCATTCAGTTGTAAATTGTGTTACGCGCAAGGTCACCTTGAGTAAAGGTTGGGAAGGAGGAGGAAATGAGCTGAGGGTGTAATTCATCTTGTTGTGTCAGAGATGTGTCGCGCGGTGGAAATCTAAACATGCTCGCTGAAACTCACTGATAACAAACGAACATGGCACAGATGCAGAATCAGAGATATTTATTATGAGCATATTAAACTCGGCAGCAAAACACTGTAAAGTCTAATAATTGTATCATTACATAATAGGATGAAACTATTTCAACTATAGTAAACGTCAAACTAATTCATGCAGATGTGGCACTGCGCTCTAGGTCATCCTGGACATGTCGCTTGTATATTCTTATTAGCCCTGCTAAATCTCTGCCTTTGTGTGACTTTAAACTCCAAGCTATGCTCCCTCAAGAATACACGTCTTAGCATAATGCAGGCAGCTAAAGAGTCATTGAGCTGTGACCCCATACTCTGAGGCAACGAATCCCCCCTCCCCCAAAAAGCAGCTTGTTGCCAGCACGGTGCCAACTCTGTGCTTTGGCAGCCTTGACCAGTGCCTCCATCTCACTCACACCTCCCCTCCCCCAGAGGACGGAGGAAAGCATGCGCCAGCGTGTGGTTCCCATCAAATTTAAGCATCCTGTCAGGTAGCATTACTTTTACAATGATAGAAGAGCTGTTGTTTTAAATTGTGTTGCTCACATTTTTACCTTTTTCCTCCAAAATCCTTGTTATTATCTTCAGAAATCGTCTTTTCCCTTTTCCCAAATCTGCAAGATATGGGGAGACAGACAAGGTCAAATCCCTCCCTACAGTTCCCAGCTGGCACTAACCCCAGTGACAGGGGTGAGTAGTCAGTTTTTCATGCTGGATGCACAATTTGTCCTGTGTTTACTGTCCTGTCCATTTGCATCACCCACAGTAGACCTGAGTGACATAAACATGAAGCCACTGTCACAGAATGCAATTTTATTTTCGTGTTTAGCCTGCAAATCCTCTCTGAGTATAGTGCAACCTGTACACACAGAGTTTTTTAACTTAACATCTTAAACGTACAACCACCACATGCAACATTAACCTAAAAGATTAAAACTTACTGTCTCGCTAATGTGTTATAAATCATGTTCATCCTTTATCAAGGATAATAACCTGATAAGTAGCCAGTAATAAACAAGTACTTACAGGGTAGTATCTTCAGTTATAGAATAGATAACCATAAATATCCCTTAATGGAAAAATATTATACTTTCCCAAGTCGTTTCCCTGATTCTGCAGATTTGCGTCTTGTTCATTTGTACATACAGGTCTGAATTTGTATTTACTGCACAGATATACCAACATAAAAATGCACACTGTAATTTCTGATTAATTGTGCAATAAGATGCAGGCTGTAATCCCAGTGCCACTCAGCTAGTCTACTGGCCAGGCTGGACAGTCTTTACGCTAAACATATCTTGGTAGTAGCTTTACATTTAAAGGACAATCTTCTCTTAATCTTTTAATCTCACCGTTGGCAAGACACCATACAGTATGAGTGCACTTTCCAAAATGTTGAACTGTTTAACTGACTCTAAAACAGCGTAGTAATGCAGGCTGTGAATACTGCATTCCTGTGTCCCTTCACATTTTTCTGGTCCTCAAAAGCTGCCCTGAAAAAAAAACCTGTTAAATGCCAGAGAAATATTCTAAGATTTAACCCAGAGCAAATTATCAAGATACAAAACTGTAAAATTGGCTCGCTGAAGATGCAATTTTTCACATTAAATCCTTAGAAGAAAAGCTCTAATCTAGTGATTCCAATCAGTTTGTTTACTGGTTTATAATGCTTTCAGTGTACAGCTTGAATATGTTGGATTGCTTGACACCTTTATTAGATATTCAGATATGCTATTGGATCTATAAAATGTATTACATAAGCACAACAGGGTTCCTCAGCCCTGCCACGTAAAGTCTCTCCTGATGATGAACACAGTGACCTGATTTCCAGTATCTCCAGAGACATCTGTGCAGATAAAGGAGCACAGTGCATCGGGCCTCCATTTCCCTTCTTCTACAACCTGTCATGGAATCAATCCTGCCTTTAGATCTGCTCTCCATAGGGAATGAGTCAGGGAAGGTGCAGTGGTTTAACCTTCTATGTCTTTTTCTCTCTTTCTATCTGTGAATCTCTCCACCCATCCTTGTATTTTGTCATCCTTTACCTTTTTCTTCTCCCTCCTTGGAGATTAGCTCTCTTTCTCTTTCCTCCCTCTTCTGTTGGCTTTTTTTTTCTCTGTCTCTTTTTATCTCTCTCCCCACCTCCCTGTCTTGGTAGTGCTGCAGTTCCCGGAGCTGAGGCACTATGATTAGGACAGAAGAGAACTGGCTGTAAGACAGAGACAAACTCAGAACTAGGTCATCATTGTTTCTGTGTGAGGACCCGCTCTGCAGATGAAAAGCTTGAAGACAAGAGGAGCAAATGATGCTCAATACAGCACCAGGAGCCCTAGACATTTCTGGGCTACAGAAATACTCATGCAAAGGAAGAATCGGAACTGCAACACCGACTTTATGTAATAAGAATGAATAAAACATGCTGCTGGCCCGCTTTTCTCTCTAACTCAGAACTTTTCAAGTTACTAATCAGTTAGTGGCAGCGAAGCAGCACAATCACAGAGCAGAGCACCGGTCATGAAGCACAAGACAGGGAAAGCCTTGGTTGTCAGAGGGTAATCGTATTTTGACATTGATCATCATTTCTACTTCTACTGCTCTCACGCTCTGTCTCTCTTTCTTGTCTTCTCTGCAGTCATCTCTCTCTCTCTATGTCTTTCACCCCTTTAGCAGACTCTCTGACAAGGCCTGTCCCACTGGCCAACCATTCAGCACTCATCATGCGCATCATTTCCTCCCATCATTCCCCCTGGTGTATGTCTTCCATCTCCTCTGTAAACTCATCATCATCCATTCCTCACAAGGGTTTTTTTTTAGAATATACATATAAATAATTAGAATATATACACAAAACATATTCATACAGGTGCCACGTAGCTTGTGTCTACCTGTTGTTTGGGTGAAGGCTGCACATTTGACTCATTCTGTACATCTTGTGCTCTAAGGAACAAGTGTAAATATCCTCTGTGTTGTGACCTGTACATCTGTTGCAGTTACTCTGAATATTACCTACAAAACTGGGGTCATCTACTTTACTCTATTTTTATGCCATTATTTGGAAATGTTTTTTAAAAAACCAAAGCGTCAGAATGAAGGCTGCTTGTTAGTGGCAAACAGTCACCCTTTGTCATTTCCCACAAACTTAGCATCAAATGCATTCACGTACTGTGATTTCCCTGGCATGATGCATTTGATGTCTTTTACTTGTGTTGAACCTGTTTTGCAAATCAGAATCAGCGGCGTCTCGGCCTACTTTCCTAACCATCGAGGAGCAAATAATCAGCCCAAGTTGAGGATTTGCTTGGCAGTCTCTCAAATCCTTTTCTGCAAATGTTGGGTTCCACTGAGAGACTTTAAAGAGTGTTCAGTTATTCTGGTAGCTGACAGAAATAAAACTGAGGCTTATTGTGCCATCTAGAGTGTAACTGCGGGTGGTTCAGGAGAGAGAACCGTGTGTGTTGGATGGGATGTGAAGGGATATGTAACATTGTTTACAGTACCTATTGAATTTGAACAAATAACATAGCTCATACAGTATTTTCTCCACTTATCATTGGTCACAACGTAGTCACTTATCATTTCCCCATGTCCTTGCAATGTGAAATATAATGATTACAGTAGTAACTCCAGCAGACCATTTGTACAATTTCTCTTTGCAGACTATCTGCTTTTTCTCCACCTCCTTCTTGGAAAACCCTAGTCCTAACTGCACAGAAGTAATGCCAGAACAGTTCCCAGTGCCAGAAAATGCCTGAAGGTTTATAAAAGACCTACTTGTTGTCCAGAGTGTGGGAAGATTTTTCTTTTTATTATACAAGTGAATCCAACACCTGCTAGCAAAAAACAGAAAATCAGGAGCTTAAAACCCTTTTGATGTATAAGTCATCTAACTCACTTAATTTCCTCCTCTTTTCTTTCTCATTTCTCTTCTTTTGTAGTCTGCATTATGCTTCTACCTTTCAAAATATCCAAATCACTCATTGCTGATTGTGATATTTCTAATCACTATTTTCATCTTGCTTTAATTAAACCTCTTATTGAGCAGAGACAGGAGCCATTATGCTCTCTGTAATTCAGAATGGACTGGAAGATGAATAATACCTTACGCTGACCTTTCTCAGTCACTGCCTGCCGGTGAGACTATGCGGCACAATTTCACCAACATATCTATCTCATCCAAAGCACACCTCCGACTTAATCCTAACAGCCTTTTTATTATCCTTTTAATTGAGCGGCGTCTCTCAGCATTTATGTCAGATTCAGCCTATACACATTTGTCTGGGATAGTTGAACCCACATTAACCTCAAAGTGTAGTCATCCATTATATATATGTTCTCCTCATTCAATTCTTAATGTGTGATGGTAAATAACCAGCTGAATGAAGAAGAGTCCTGTTAAATTTACATATCAGCTATGTGTTTATCGCAGAGAATGAAAAATGTCTGTGAACATAACATACAATAAATCAAATATATTTCAGTTTTATGTGTTGTTGACTACTGAGATTCTTCATTGTCTTTTATTCTAAAACAATGATAGATTTTATTTTACTGCATGTTTATATGGATATTAATCCCCAAATCTCATTAACTAAAAGAAATAACATAAATGGGACAAACACAAAACCTTGTGTTTTTTATATAATAAACAGTGGTGTTTAACTGGTATCTGTCAAGTCTGGTGTAGACAGACATCACAGTCAAAATGTTTGGACTGAACAAGAAAGTTCATGACTGATCACAGTTTGAATCACGTGATTTTTTTCTACCTCGGGTATTGATCCATGGAAGATAATTGTTGTGCATGACCCTCTCTCTGTGGAGAAAAGCATGTATTTAGAATCACTCTATAATGAGCCCCAAGAGTCATTCTCCTATGTACACAACAGACAACGGTGAGAAGTTTGTGAGAGGGCCAGTAGATGGCGGTACTTCCTCAGCTAGGCTGTAAATGCACCAAAGCTAAATCAGGGACAAAGGTCGAATAACACTGCAGTGTTGACCAGGGGAGGGTCAACACATAAATATCTCTGGGGACTTTCTCAAGTGCCTAGTGTGACTACTTAGTATGAGATGTGCCAGAGGAAAAGGCAGAAGTCCTATTTCCACCTCAGCAAAATGAAATCAGAAGCTCCTGGGAATTGGCGCTGACCTTTCTGCCCCTCACTGCCGCTGAGTGATTACTGAAATATAAGCAGCTAGACGATGTAGAGCTGTATTAGCTGCATAATACTTGACAGCGAAGCATCGTGAAAACCAAAATGAGGGACAATTTATGTTTTAGCAACAGTAACTATACCTATTTTCACTAACTAGCTCATTTACTGTACTTTAGAGACTCAAAGGAATATTTCTAAACACAGGAAGAAACAGGAATTTATTCATTAATCAAACCTTTATACAGTACAGTATAGTATGAGGCTTAATGTCAGTCTTATTTGGTTAGTGGACAGGAATTCCTTTGGTTCACTTCAGACCTGCATGCATTTTATTGGCTTGTGTAGGATTTGGGCAGGAAACCAGAGCTAATGCCCCCTCTCCCACTTCAAACAGATGCCAGGCACCCTTAAATGTCATGGGGTGGTTAGAGAATTGAAGGAGGTGGGAGAGAGGGGGGGATTGAGAAATGAGAAGCCGAGGCTTGCAGGGTGAAAAAGAGAAATCCGGCTACTCCGGGCTCACCTTGGAGCTTATCAGTGTGTGCTGGATGTAGCTGTACCAAGGCTGCTAAGGCAAACCAGATGCTGCGTGGACTCCTCTGTGCCACTATGTGTCAGGTACAGCCTGGGTCAGCCTGAGGTGCTTCAGTTGTGTGAGAGGAGGCCACTTTGCAGTTCAGACTCACTACAGATGTTCTCTACTCACATACAGCAGAGGACAATCTACTGCAGTTCTACTTTTTTCTACAGCATCCTTAAAAAGTTGTGAAACTGTCATAGTGTCACTTCGGTTACTCGCCCCAATGTGTTTCTTCTGCTTTTAACATTGACAACTTGCAGTGGTTTATAGCTGGAGTATCAAAGCCCTTGAGTGTGTGTGTTCCTGGGGTGTGTTGGTCACTGGGAATCCCACAGTGTCTTTCTACTCTTGCCAGCAGCAGTGTTTATAGGATTTTGTCTCATTTTCTCCAGTGTTAATTTATTTCCATCCAGGCAGCCATGACACATTCTCTCCTTTGCCTTCTGTCTTTGTGTGGCTTGACTTACTGAGCTTTGAATTTCTCTTCCTGTCTTTCTGTACTCAATGGAAGAATAGATGAAGAAGTGACATCAGTTCCGTCTACATGGATTATTTTGATAGTGAAATTACTGGGATTGTCAATTTTCCTCCTCTGCTTCCTGTCTATGTCACACCTCGCTCTCCTCCTCAGCCTCTTTCTGGATGTGTGCGTGTCTACACGCTGCTATTGTTTTGTTTCCTTTGATTACTTCTCATTACACTGTTACACTGAGGTATGTCATTATAGGTCATCCGTGACTGTGGGTAAATCAACATGTTGGGGCTCGGTAAACTTCAGTTTCTCATGTTTGTGACTAAGTCTCTCAAAGTCCCTCAGCCTTCGTGTATCACACTCCTCCCTCTCTGTTGCTCTGTTTGGCAATCATAAAATACCATCTCTCTCATCATCTGGATTATATGGAGCTCATTTGCCTTTGATTGCAAAACCATTAACACACAAACGTATTGGTGACTGACCTGCAACCTTTCTCATCAACTGACAACCAAGACTGGTCGCATCACTTTTCCTCTCAGGCTCTTTGGACCCCAGGGGTCTGGGTCAGGGTTTGGTAGTGTTTGTGCTGTCTTTCTGTCAGGCTTGCATGATCCACTGCCACTTAACGAGGGAGAACAAGGCTGAGAAATGAGGCATTTCCGGGCCCAGGGGCTTATTCCTACAGCACAGTGGATTACATTACAACGTACAAAGGGGAGACGTGACTCATTTCTTAAGAAATCTTTTGTCTGAACACTGATCCAGACCATCTTAGTGTTTTTTCGGCAAGGACCAAGCTTGCAGGCAGGATACAAAGCTTTGGAACATGCCTTTACACTGCATCACATGTTTAAAGGATCTATCCAGTTCTATCTGTACTTTAAGTGTGTCCTCGTTAGGTTTACAATATTCTTCACTGTAGGAATCACGCTGCTGCAAGCTTATAAAAAAGCTTAACACATAAATATCTGTTACAAATATAATGAGAAAAAGTGAGATCTAGATTGTTTCCAGAAACATGTTTTATTCACAGGATTTTGTTCTGTGCCTACACTCGAAGAATAATACATTAATAAATAGCAAGCACAGAGCTGTGTCTATATAAGGATGCATACTTGTTTTTATGTCTAAAAAAGTAAAACAACACATAAACAACCACTGACAATCCCATCAATCTACAAGTGACATTTTATCAATACATGAAATAGGTTTACAACTGTAGAAAGATATATAACAAAAGAAGACACAGTTGTTCACATGCTACAGACAATATAAAAAAACTGAAACAATTTGCCCTTTTTCTTTTTGTCCCTCATACCATCAGATGGCCATCATCTTTCGTTGTGGAGGGGTTTCCATTGAGACCACATCCTTTTCTTGGCTGATTGTTTGGATGGGACCGGGACTGGCCATGCGCTGCGGGACCAGAGGGTGCTGCTGGGATGCGAGGGCAGACGGTGGCTGACGAAGGACAACAATTTGAGCACTGGGTCCCTGCAGCAATAGGTTAGTCAGGTCTTCTTGTGTAGAATTGACCACCAGTACACCATTCACCTCCACCAACCTACAAGGTCAATTAGACACGTGTATGAAAATATGCAATGTAGAAACACAGCCCTACATTTTCACTAAACAGTAAAGTTTAGCATCATCTGTTGTTGTTCTCGTGTAGATTCCTACAAATGAAAAGTTGATGGGGAAACTCTGTCTCAACTCTAATCTATAGCAGATGTTTATTTGGCAGCACTGTCGCTGCAGGTAGAAATGTAGCACGTCTCCAATGTGCATTTATTAAGCAACAAAGGGTGTCAAAGAATTTAGAAATCACAGATCATTAAATGTTAAAAACGTCACCTCATTAGAGATTTCATAAAGAATTCCATTCACTGTTTTTGTTTATAGCTCAGATAACAGTGACACAGAAATAACAAACCTTTGTATATTTTTATTAGCAGTGTAAAGAGCATTGGTCCAGAAGCTGTAAGTGAAAACACACAGAGATTCAAGGACTCGTTTCTGCTTCTGTGTCTGTCCCTGTGCAGTCATGTAGATTTCTCTGTCTTTGGCAGGACTTGTGTTTGTTTTTTGTGAGTATGATATGAGAGTGCCAGGTGTCTTGAAATGCTGTAAATGCTGAATTACACAAAGTTCTTTTATCTGCTCCTTTTCACTCTCTTCTGCATCCAAGTATTACATTAGAGTGTTTGCCTGCTTCGGGGCTAATATTTTACTGGTTTCCATAGCTACCAAACATAGAAAATAGAGTGATAAAAGCAATGAGGGTTGATATTTAATTCTACTCTTTACTACTTGCATATTACCTGTCATCAACACAGAGGTTAGAGTTGTCCACCTTGACCACCACCAGTCCGCCGCCTTCTCTGTAGTGAAACGTGAAGCCATAATGACCATCTGGGCCCTGGTCCTCCTGTACAACCAGCAGCATAGCTGGACACTGTGGGGACACCAGCTGACTGAGGCTGCCCACGGTTGAACTTTTAGCTTTCTCCTGCATGCAAAATGTAAAAATCATTCACTCTGACACTATTATAGACAGACAATGCTCATGTCACATTGACAACACGCAAACAAGTATTTAGTATTAGTAGTATATAGAGTATTTAATTGCAGAAAATAAAATAGGGTCAAATATTAGATAAGGGCCAGTGTTTTAAATAATGAAAAACAAACAAAAAAAACCCACATTACTACTTTTAAAACTAAGAAAGTGTTCAGAAATCAACAATCCTGGATTTCAATCTCAGGATTGATCCTAATTTGCTTTCATGCAGTGGTCTCTTTTTTCCAAAATAACCAAGTGCAACCACTTGCATAATTTTCTTGAGCTACACATTTAGCTTTATGTTTTAGCCTTAAAGATTACAGATACCACTACATGGAAGTTCCTAGGAGGTAGGGCTGAGGTTGGGTCAAAGCCAGGAGACCACCAAGACATAATGATTAGCTTAGGAGCAGATCACACCACAAGTAGCTTGCAGGGATCAGAAATAACTTATGAGTCTGACCACTGAATTCCAATGTTCCCTTATCCAACCTCTTGGCATACCCCCCCCCCTCCCCCTGAATGGCGTGTGAATGCCTCGCAGCAATAGATGCCGCCTTGCCAGGGTCAAAGGTCAAAGCTAAGGCTTCTCTCTCCTCAGACAATTGGCCAGACAGGATATAACCACGGAAACACTGTCGAAGCCCCTTGAGAGGCACACTCTTAATACACATAATTTTCCCTTTTAGTTTCCCTCAAAATTGGACACACTCCAGGAGCTCAGGGAATTTTCTCTTCATATTCTTGTTTATCTACAAAATCTGATCAAATCCTAACCTATGTAGGCCAGACGTAGATATTCCACATACACACCAGACACAACCTGTGTATTGTTCACCAGGTCACAGTTGCAAAGGTCACATGAGTGAAAATTAACGACCACATTTTTCACATCACATGTTTTGTAATGATGAGATGTGAGTAAACGTTACAAATTTCATGAAGATTCAAATTTGAACTACAGCATGATCAGATATGGTTGTTATAAATGTAGTGCTTGGTGCCCTAGTTTCTCAAACAGCAGATATATTGAAATAGAAAATAGAATAATGGGAAAAAAATCGGGCCAATGATCAATCATAATTCCTAACATGGACTTTCTGTTTAAAAGCTGGATACACCCAACAACTTCTTAAGTTTATGGATATTTCAGATTTCTTCCAAACCTCAGCCTATCCTCAAAGAAGTCCAAAGTATGGGCAGAACAATATTCTTCCCAACTTCCGCTCTTTAATAGTCTGTCTGAAGTTTTCGACTTGTCTAAGCCAAATTGCTTATTTAAAATCATTTCCGCCATTTGTTGTCCTTCCCCTCCTTCCTTCACTCTCTCCCTCTGTTTCCCGTCCCGCTTCCCTGACTGCTTTATTGATGCTCTACGGTTGTAGCAGATCCTGCAGATTAGACTGCTGATGATGAAATATTTCCTTGTTTTCTGTAATGCCGGGCAGCCTACAAGACCAAACACGGGGCGGTCTGCTCTTTATTAGGGCAGCGGCTCCATCAGTTCCCAGGCTGCTCCTCAGCTCTGACCTGTGTGTTAACTCTGATTAGGTCATATGATAAACATTAGCGCCGCTGCTGTTCCCACAAACTCAGCACCTAAAAAAGCTTGGCCTCGGGGCGGCAATGTGACACGGGGCACCTTTCAAAGCCGAAGCCGCGTGTGTCCTTTCATGGCACCTCGTTAGGGCTTCTCCAACGGGATTAAAGAGCCACATTAAAAAAGAAGGTGGGCTCCTCCGGGGATAGATGGAGATAGTTTTACACATGCTGGCCCATTTCTCTGTTGCACTCTCCCAGTGGCTTTTGTCACACACATTCCTTTGTTGGTATGGTCACAGGCTCTCAAATGTCAGCCCTAAACATAATTTTCTCAGAAAAAGCACATGTTCATCCAAATGACTTCACTCAGTCTTGCCCACTCTCACAACTAAATGCACAGCTTAATAATTCAAAGTAGACTGAATGGTGCATTGTGTTGTCACTCAGGAGAACACTGAAGAGAAGATCAAACATAGTGCACATAGTGTCAGGTAATGACCTACCACACCAGGAAGCTGTTGCCATCTGGTCTAGTGTGTACCAATTCTACCAATGTATGCATAAGTATATGGACTTTATATGTTCTGTAGGTCTGTGATTATCACAATATGTCTTTTATTAGTCAGGGAAATGTTTCTGTTGCACAAGTTGTTCTGAAATGATTAAAGACACAGAGTAGGATTTAGTATCTCATACCAGGCATGCTTCTCGCAATAAGTGTGTTGTTTTGGTGCAAGGCTGTTTCTCATTGTTTAATTTTAGCAATCAAAACACTCCCTGACTGTGATCATACAGCTTTCCCACATATTGGTTTAAATTTTTTTTTTAGAGCTCCAGACCTTTCGACTTCTTGGATAAATTCTGCAGCAATGCAAATAATCATGAAACGTATTCTTACTAGGTTCAATACTACCTTAACATCGCTTTCTTGCAAAGCATTTTGGAGTTGAGCCGCCTGTCGGTTGAGATGTACCATAGAAATTTCCTCCTTAAACACTTGGCAGTTGAACTTCATCTTTTCCAAGAGGTGAACCTCCATCTGTCTGAACAGTGGGTCACAGACATACATGTCTTTAAATTCATATTTGGTTTTAAATTTGTAGTTACACGTTCAGGTTTTAAACAGTGATTTAGTTGTTTAATGTGAATTAAATTGCTTCACAATAAGTAGCAATGACTATAAAAATAAACAACATCTTTAATATTGTAGCTATGAAGCTGTGAAGCTATAATTCACTCTTTTAACCAGTCAGATGTTTGATTTGAGTAACACAAACAACCAGTCATCACATTTATATTAGGTAATTAAATAATTTAATTAGTCTTTTAACTCTGCATGAGGAGGAAGAAATAATTTATGCTACCAAACCAAAACTGTCCACCTACTTCTCGTTAGCAGCTGACTTGTCATTGTTGTCTTTGAGGGTCTGCAGGCTCTGCCTCTTGTTGTTCAGTCGGCTTTCGACCAACTCAAGCCTCTGCTTCAGCCCTGCAGAGTCAAGCTCCTCTATATTCACATCTGCATCCATGTTCTTTAACTCCGAGCAAAATGCTACCAGGCTGTGGTGGAGCTCCTCAACCTGTGCGGCCAAAGAAATCAACTTGGTCAGAAAGCTTACGTTTGCATGAATGAAGTATTTTTAGGCATGGTGCAACTGGAAATTTATATTTACCTGAAGTATGACATTTTGTAGCGACTCCACCTGTTGTTTTAACTCCCTGATCCTCTCTTCTTTAGCCGGCTGGTTCGCCTGCACATTTTTGCTGGTTTCATTGGAGTTGTTGACTTCTGGACTGTTGTGAGAACTAGGACTTGATGGATTCTGCTATGATGCAAAAGCAGACAGTAAGCATCTTTAATATGTGTGGTGGTGTCTCGCATAGCAAATATTTAGTATTCTATGAATCAATTAATCTACCATTTTACACAAGTTAAGTTCCAACTGCCTGTTCTCTGATGTCAGTAGAGTCCCAATCTGCTGATCTGGCAAGAGCTCCTCTGATGAACCTTGAAATCAAAGCATACAGGTTGGGTGTGTGTGTAATTTCTAATTTGTAACTGCATTATGTAGAGTACATCATGAGTTGCTCACCATGCTTTTCTTTGAGAGTGAAAAGACATTTTTCCTCTGTCACTCCCAGCATTTTCATACATGAATCCACGATTTTTCCCACTGTTGTTTCCTTTGGGGTTCTAAGATGAACTATCCTCTCTGATGCTGCAAAACGACAGTAGACAGTCAGAAATCATATACAGAACTGTGTTAAGTTAGGTTTGTGTTGTTATTATAATAGCTGCAACTTCACAAAGTAGGTACTTGTACATGATTGTTAATTGGTAATTGTCACACCGACCATGCGCAGTGTGCAGTGACATTTTCTTTCTTAGGTCTTCACTGTATTACTCACCATTAACAGTAATCTCTATCAGCTGGGAACTGCTGTGCACCATGTAGTTTTGACTGTTATTTCTACAATGAAAAAAGGCAACAGATTAAAGTGTGGAGCTGATTTTATTTTTTGTTTCACACTATGTTTTCACCCCTGCCCCAACATTTCTGATCCTGTCTAGTCTGCTCCTATCACTGCAAGCCACATTCTCACATCCTCTGGTCCCTGCATTCATATGGATTTGTGTCTCTCTGCATATAATGGGCTTTGACACTTCATAAGTGAACATTGTACCTGAGTTTAAGGGAACGTCTATTCATGCTCAGGCAGCTCACATGAGGAGAAGACTTAGACTTGCTCATCGACATCAGTGTCGCAGTGAATGTCTCAACATGATTTGGCCCCAGTGATTCTGTCACCAAACAAAAAAAAAACACCGGTAAACTCCTCCTCGAATTCTCTTTTTGCAAAATGTGCATCATTTTCTAACAATGAGAGCATACCAAGCAGTGTGTCGAGTCTCTGGGTGATGGTGCTGGGAGGGTGAAGCCCATCGTAAATGGCTGACAGTAACTGCTCTCGGTCATCCAGTGTGGTGATATGGAGGATGTCCAAAGTGTTCACATTTACTGACGCTATGTCTGTGCCACACAATTTTGCTTCTGAAAGAAAAACAACTGTTGTCAAAGCAAATAACAAGATAACAAACAAAAATAACAAGATGTAGAACTATTTTTGTATTTAATCATATTAAATAAAGTTAGTTAAATCTGCCTATCATTGATATCTGTCTGTTCAGCTGAACACAGAAGAGAACATAATGGTGCAGTGCAATCATCAGTTTATTTACTAGTAGTTAAAGAACCAATTAAAATAACAGCCACATTGTCCAGCCCTGCTATTCTGATATTCATTCTGATCATTTTGATGTTATGGAATCTGCTTTTCTTTCACAAACAAGCTCGTTTCTGTGTGTATCCAAACTTTTGACTGGAAGTATACGAACATACATCTAGAGATCACTTCATCCCAAGCCTACTCTATCAAGACACCTACTCCTAGCCGCCTGGTAGCTCAATGGGTTAAGCATTATGTTCAAAACCCCATCTGACTTCTAGTCCATCCCCTACCAGGTGTGTCTTTGAGCCAGACACCCAGTGCTAGCTCCCTGTAATGCATCTGCCAAGCAAAGTAAAGTAAAGTACTCACAATCTCTGACATAAATAAATCTGCCTGTTCTTTCTGTTGAACTGTGGAAAAACTTAAACAGCCAGTACATAATTTTATTTAAAGACTAATAACTAGACGAGTTATTTTTCATTACAATTCATAGTCCTGCTTCAATTTGTTACATGTGTACCTGCGCTCAGTGATATCTTGTATAAAATGTATGAATATATAATTTAAAAATAATCTGATTCACACTTATTGATTACTACATTTTTAAGGGGGCATGGGATGAATTGATGAAGCCCACCCAAAATAGGCCTAACAACAACTGGTTAGCCTTAGCTAAAAATTTAAATCAGTTATGAGATACCTTTCTCAGGTTTTTGATGTCTGACTTTGTTTTAATTGTAAGGCAGAAATAATTAGGAGTGGTCTTATTGTTAAATATTGCAAAATGACTTATAAAGACTGGACTATAAAGAAATTTTTAATTTATGGGAATTGGTATAAGTAGTTGTTTAGATATGTATTTTACCTCTGATGAAAGGGAGACATTTCTCCAATCCAATGCTTGTAAACCATTGGCAGATTTCATCTGTGTTCATCTCCTCGAGATATTTTGCCATTCGCCTGGCTATGTCCTAGGAAGAAGGAAGTGTGAGGACAATTCAGCTGTTGTATGCAAAAGAACTAGGAGTAGACAAGACATCAAGACAAAACATGATTAAACTCCACTTTGTTATTGTATGTCTCACTGACTCATTCAAAGTAAGTATGACTGTGTTGGATATCTGTGTTTCGACATATCACAGCAAATAAACTCATTTGGAAGTGTAACTGTAAACAAATGTTTAAAAAAGACAAAGAAATGTTTACTTTGATGGAGAAACTAAACACGGGTTTCGATGTAATTGTTGCCTTGGTCACAGATTCTCTGTTTATAGTATTTCTGGGAACAAACTACAGTGTTCCCTGCTGCTGTAGAGGCTTTACAAGGTGAATTTAGAGTGATTAGGTAAATTGAGGTGTCTTATGGATTTAGTTATTATGTTATAAGACCATAAGATCATTCAGATGTAATTGGGGTACCAGAGGAAAAATAAGGCAGCTGATCATGCATGGAGATAATAAGTGTAGTACTGGAGCAATTTGCCTCTAAAAACACATGTTTCGCTAAGGATACACAAAGTCTTGCTTGGCAAATCCTTGATACAGGGACTAAAATCCTGAGACTATTTGCAGAGTCACTGCTTTGACAGATCAAGGGAGCTGGGAAATATAAACAGAGCATGTTCTGTAATTGCAGCAGCTCTGGGCTGTGTGCTGATGCCACCCTGAAGGCCCTGCTTTGATGGTTTACAGTACCTTCTCAGTGAAGTTTCCATTCTGATCCTTAGACTGTGGCATATATGATGCTGCATGAAAGACATCAAGAAAGACACTGAATTCGTAAGTGGTATTTGAATTTTATATAAAAATCGTGGCATTATGCACATTCATCTTGCCTTGTAATATAATGAAACAAGACTCACCAATGGTTATGCGCCGTTGTCGCGGTGACACCACTGCCTGGCCTGTGGTCTGGGTTGAAGAGTGGAAGGTAGCGCTCCTGGTCAGTGTTTCTCCAAGGCCGCAGGGATGAGTTATTTGTCTCTGTCTCGTAATGCAGATTTTATTCAAATAAAACATAATAAATGCAGTCTCATCATTTTTAGGTTCAACAAAAAGTCAGTCTTGATGAAATAAAGTGGACTACATTTACTAACAGTCAATTTACCAGTCAATTTGTGTAATATGTGACATTGACAGTAAGTTGAGCATGTTATATGATAGGATATGATATGCCATATAAAGTAATATGAATAATTTTTTATACCCTTTGGAGAGTAAAAGCATCCATGTTGGCAGTGTCAGGCTTTACCATTTTAGAACCTCGCAGATCCTTGTTGCTCAG
Organism: Microctenopoma steveboyesi; assembly: GCA_032359275.1. Classification (NCBI taxonomy): domain Eukaryota; kingdom Metazoa; phylum Chordata; class Actinopteri; order Anabantiformes; family Anabantidae; genus Microctenopoma; species Microctenopoma steveboyesi. The sequence goes on along the minus strand of JAUMHF010000007.1, from coordinate 5,786,991 downwards.
GTTATCTATAGAGTACAAATAAAATAAGTCAACAAATGCATAAGATCACATTGCAGAAAGGTCTGTTCTAGTTAGTATTTTACAGTTAGCTATTTTTATGCTTTTTATAGCTTCTCAGCCTTTTTCTGGTGTACAGGTCACCGAGGCTATTTGCGTTACATTAGCTCATTAGCTACTGCTGATACTGGACACAACTCAATGGGTTAGCTTGGCAGCTCATCAGACACACTAACGTCTGTCTGGTTGATGACATACTTCTCTGACAACCCAAGTTCTTTCCCACAGAAAGCACATATTTATATGTGCTCCAAATGTCACTTGGTGAGCAAGCAGATATCTTTTTTATGTTAACATAACAACGCGACAAATGAGGCTGAGAAAATGGCATCTAGGCTAGGCACTGGCTTTTTCAAGGCAGCACGACGCTGTGATGTGATACGTGTTGTAATGTTTGCAGTTCTCAGTTACAGGAACTCTATGTTTTATATCTTGACAAATTGAAGCGTCAAAATCTCCATTCCAATAAGAATAGTCATTTCAAATAGTTTACTCAACAAAAGAATTCAACCTAATTTCTTAAACACGTGTTTTTCATTTCAGAGGCCTTTTTCTGAAAGACTGGCTTGACATGGATGGGGGTTTAGATGGAGTCAGAATCAGATAAGACGGTGTAATTGGTTTATGTGTGTCAGCAGTGGAATCTTGTCTGGGTTCTGGAGAGACAGTGGAGTAGAAAGAGGGGGGCAGTAAGTTGGCACTCTCTTCATCACCTGGCTGGCCTGTGAGTCACTGCAGAGGATCATACAGTCTGGCCTATAGCAAAGTCCGAACACTCTCTACACAAAATACAACAGTACTGACTCAAACAGTCAACTGAGAAAAGTGATGAGTCTTGGCTATATGTGAAAACATGCAGGAGCACCCTTTTTTAGCTGACCTCAGACATAACAGTGTCTTTTAAATTCTGAGAAAATGATTTCCAGTCGCGCTCTGTGACTTCTTTTTACCATGCATGGGAGAAGGGACATGAGATGGAGAGCTGTCTGAGAATGTAATGGAGGGTAGCAGTGCACCCACCCTACCACAGACATGTTCAGTCTTCACCCAGCCAGGAAAAGTCCAATCAAAACAAAGAAGCACAGGAAATTTTGGGCAGGCTTAGGGACACAGGCTGATGTTGCCTTAAAGGGTGAAATAACCAATAACGGAGAAATGGACATCATTCTGTGAACTCATTGAGTTGGCTCAGTCAGGACAAGTCAAAGCATGACTGAGTTCTCTGGAAGTTGAGTGGGTAGCAAAGACAAGTTTGTTGCATCCTTGCTTAATGATGAAGAGTTCCAGTACATTTATATAATGGACATGTTAAAGCGTGGTTCCTATTATTATTATTGCCCTTCTCTGGTTTGAAAAGCTCTCTGACTGACGACTGAGAGAGGAGAGCATGCTGAGTCACAGGAACCCAAAACCTGGGAACCGCCTGCCCAGCAATGCACTGGGAACACACACACAAAGACTAAAAAGGGATTCCAACAAAGGGGAACTTCTGCAACTCCCAAAGGAGGCGTTTGAGGTACTGTAGCCTTGTCACATAATGACTGCAATTTCATCTGAATGGGGAGCTGAGATCAAAATGAAGAAGTAAAACATGAGCTCAACAGGTGGATGACCTGAACCATCACCATCTGCCATTTACCTCTCATGTAGAGTTTGAGTAAACATAAAGTTAATAATGAAATGTAATAGTTAAGTAAATTAGCAAAAACTTAACTTACCCAAGCTGTGTTCAGCAAATGACAAAAGATTTATTCCAGCATTGAAGCTCTCTACATCAACAGAGAAACAATGTCAATTCTTTCTCTGAATTCAGTATCGAGAAATGTTATGAAGATTCCCACAGTCACATTTAACCAATATGTCAAAGCTAAAGATAAATGGAATTTGGACATTATTAATTAATCTCTAAATGTTGTTCAGGGTGTGTTTTACTTATCTTAGAGGTTAGCCTGTTTGAAACAGATTAAAATGAGTTTCAGTGTCTTGTCTAACACCTTAACCTGTAGAACCAGGAATCAAACCACTGACCCTGATGTTGGTAGGTAGTCTGCCAACAGACCCTGAAAACTGAAGTCCTGTGGGTAAAGTTAGTCGATCTGTTAACCCGTTAAACCTCAGTGCCAACTTTCTGTTTTTACACACAATCAATAAAAAGGACTAATTTGTAGTACATTCAGAATGACACAGCAACTTACATCAGGGAGCTACATTGCTATGTGGTAACTAAACTCTCAGAACACCAGAGTATTGCTGCAGGTGTGGATTTTAGTAAAACAGCTGAGATGCTGTGTTAGACTCACTTTTGTGAGAGTACTCAGGGAGAGGAGCCACCTGGTAGGCACCACGTAACAACCGGAGCTTTGCTTTCCCTATATCCCCATCTTTGGTTGGCACAGCCTCCCTCTCCTTTTTAAACGTGTCCCTTGGGCCCTTTTCAGGCTCAAATGCACTGGCAGCTCCAATCTCAGTGTCAGTCACTGTGAATCTGTCTTTTGAATCCTCTGCCTGCGCACTCTCTGTCTTTTCCTCATAACTCTCCTGGTCACCAGGAGCAAAGCTTCCATCGCTGCTAGATGTATGTGCTACACTCTCCTCGGAATTATTGTCAAAGAACTGATCCTCGTCAACAACATCAGAGGGGGTGGGTGGGATCAGGTTAATGATAGGTGGTGTCAGGAGGCTTCCAGAAGCTGCTGTGGTATCGGTGCCGCCGTCAAAAAGTAACAGCTCTTCCTCTTCTATTTCATCATTCCCTCTACTGGTTGAAGTGATGGTTGGTTCAGCCTGAAACTGTAGAGGGAGTGAAACCAGAGGTTTCAGTCCTTTCTTTTTCTGAGCCCTCTGGCAAGCAGAAACAGAGCTGACTGAGCGAGCCACACTATTCCTCTGGGTCAGGGGGTCCTCTTCAGAAGGGATGAAACTGGAGTTAACTATCCCCAGATCTTCCACTGTAATCTGGATAGGCTCCTTCTCACCTGATCCCCATTTATCCAAGTGTAGCCGCTGTGGGCCCCTATTAATCTTCTTTTCCTGCTCCTGCAGAGGATCACCGCGCAAACATGAGCAGCAAAAAAACCTGCGTGAAAGAGTGCTCTTTCTGCAAGGGCGCCTATTAGGCCACCGTGTGTTAGCACTAGCCATAGCAGTGACTCCCCAGCTATGTTGATACACGCGACACGTCTTCAGTTTGATCAATGTAACCTTTGCAGACTGAAGAGAAGATAAAAAAAATACATCCACACATCTGGGGTAAAATGTCATGCAAACAGCATCTGGGCAGAGACACCTGCATCATCTGCAACATGCGTTGCTTAGGAGAGGAGTGAAAAAAAATCAATTCATGCACTTTGGGTCAGATGAACACTTGAAATGAAGGCTGGGCTTGATGAGTATGCTTTGATATGTTAAGCAACCTCATTAATGATGCAGCTCTGGTACCAAGTGGCTCTTATATGACAAAATAAACTCTTGGCATGAATTATATGTAATGTAGATAATAAAAAGAAAAGTAAAATTGTAAAAATAAGTTGTGTTTCGCATGCATATACAGTGGTTGTGTGTGTTTATGTGTCATGGCATGTGATTATATTATTACAAGTCAGAGTTTCTCTGTGGGTCACTTATAGGGGACTTACAGTACAGTACAGCATGTTTGGAAACAGGTGAGAATATGGGCTTGCGGATGCTTGGTTAGAACATCCCCTATGGCATCGGATGACATTTCCTTCATTCCACAGGCCCAGTCCTGTTCTCTGCTATATGATAAGTCACCCAGCGTCAACTTAAACCATACTGCTACACCACCCACATTGAGGGCTTGGGTGAAAAGATGATATCCATAGTTTTTTTCTCACGCCCATAAAGTGACAGGAGAATGACAGCAATAATTACTTCTCCAGAACTCTCCACTTCACACCTCTGCCACTGTTTGCTTCTTAAATTCTGGTTTTACTTTTTTTTACTTGCGTTCATTTCATTTCAAGTCTTTAAGAATTTAAAACACTTTAGTGCAAGTGTATTGCATTGCCCAGTTCAGCTCAATATTTAAATATAAATCCACCTTGATAATTGCCCTAATTTGGGATTTGACAACATTAAAGTGCCAACCTGAGACACGGTAACTTATCAGACTAGCTGGCCTGCAGTACACAGTAGCAGCAGATATAAGCAAAAATAGATCATTCTGTTTTTCCTAAGCTGAAAGCCTGAGCTTTTCAGGTAGTAAAGTTCCTGAGAGACTTTGTTGCTAGGCACTAATTACAGCACCTTGAGGCAATTTCAGTGGGAGGCCGGCTGACTATTGACAGACTTAGTGCAGGGCTGAAGACTCTTTGTAGTGGAGTGAAAAGTGCTTTTATAACCGTGCCACTTTGGGACCCACATCATGGTTCCCACTGGGAGAGAAGGTGATATGAAGTTGAGAACATGGCCTCAGAAATAATGGCAGATGAGATGGGCTCCATTTACCTCCGATTTGAGCATGACACAGCAAAGCTAAAAGGCCGGGATGCACGTTACAGTACATTTAGAGAGGTGAGGAGGACATGCATCAGAAATGGAAACCCCCACTTAAAAAACAGCTGCAAACCATTTTTGGAATCAAGACTTCAGGAGAAGAAAATGATAATGTATGTAAATTGGACGGCTCTGCGTTGTTGAGAACAAGTGTGAGGGTCTGTTGATAATTATTGTGCATTGTGAAAACATTGCAAAGTACTTTGTACTGTGACGTAATCCTAATCAATACTGCATGTCCAACAAAGGGGGGCAGTATAGAGTAGCTCCACAACAGTGACAGGACATAAAACAGAACCCACCACTTCTTAGAACAACCTTCTTTGGTATTCACAAGTCTGGATAAAGTTAAACCACACAAGTGCTTTTAATTCACAGCCCAGTGAGGCCAGCTTTCATGATATCTTGATCTGGTATTTGCAAGAATATCATGTTTTGTCATAACCCTTTTTTACATATTGTTTAAATATACACATGTCAAAGGGGGGGGGGTTATGTAGGATTAATGCTCTATCTCTATGTTTGATACGTAAAATCTGTAACCTTACTGGCAGGTTTATGAAAAATGATTTCCTTATGATAAAGGTTGAGAGACAGTGTAAGTGGCAGAGCAGACAACAGTGAATGTTTTACAGCTGCTCTAGCCTTTGGCCATCTGCGGGAAAGATGACTGAGGCGTACATGGAAACCAACTAGTATCCACTCACTGGTTGACAATGTACAATTGAAGCTGGCCTAATTGTTTGTGCATTCGTGGAGTTACAACGCAGACTTCGTTGCACTTGGTGAGTTAGCGTGCTTGTCTAGACATAGGTCCATGAGTATCTGAGCATGCGCCGAGTGTGTTTTTACTGGTCTCTACAACTAGATAGAGAGTGGTAGATTCTGGACTGCCCCCACACAGCCGCACGGCCAACATCAACACCAGCCCTCAGCTCTTGGAGTGCTTCTCTGTAACACCAACACCTCTTGCTCAGTTGCAGCACTGCAAAACATATTGAACATTTCCTGTGACAGACATGTTTCCATAGGCATTAAGAAGCTGGGTTTTTAGTCAGCAGCGGATAGTGTGGCAAACATTTCTTTTCCACTCCAATTGACAGGAGAGAACGCTTCGACCAATCTGTAATCGCATTTACTAAACAAGACATCAGTGTGAGTCAGTTTGCAGATGTAAGGAATGTCATGCCTTTCCGTGAATCCAGGAGGAATGGAGGGAGTTATTACTTCCGAATAACACTGACAAGCCTCTTCACTTTATTGTGGATTTTGAGCGACCGCAGAGTGCCAAACAAGGCGGCGGACTCTCAGAGCAGCCAGGGGGGTCTACGAAAACAAGCATATCCAACTGATTCTACAGATAAATCAACACATCACAAATTGAGTGTTTTTTTGCAGCGGCTTGTCTTAAGCAGACGTGTTCATATCTTCCTGTTTGTAATTGCCACAACTAAACGTCGTGGAAGTCGGACAAAGTGTGCTAAATATTTGCAGTTTCCCCTGTGGCTGATACCTAATAGCATGAGAAAAGGAGTTTCGCGGGGGGAAGGACTGGGAAGTGACCTTGAGAACTTCTGCGTTGAACTTTCGCCTCCACCCCCCCCACCACACCACCACCACCACCACCACCCTCGCCCGACAGTCCTCCGCTCTCTAATCAATTACTGTTGGCAGTCAGGAGACCACCAATGATTAGCAGCAGCAAGACAGACGTGGTTTGGGGTGGGGTGGTTGGAGTGTGAGATGTGGGAGGGGGGCTCACGGGGGAAAGGAGAGGAAAGGAGTCCTGCAAATAGCTTGGATCAAAAAGCTGCCTCGAGAAGAGCGAAACACAACAGGACCCCCCTGGTTTAAATGACCCTTGAACAGTTTTATTTATCTGTGAGAATGAAAAACAACATCCTTTTGTATTTTGTCTCTCAGACTGTCGCACACGAGCGGACAGCTGTAGATCCCACGTAGTGTTTACACTCACACATGCACAGTAGAAACCAGCCGAGACTGTCAGGCTCTAAGACAACACAGAAACACCACACATAAACACAAACCTTTTTTTTGTTGTTGTTCGTGTCTTTGAAGCAGGGGGGAAATAATTTACAGGCTCCTTTTTTATGAGAATCTGTGCTGTTCCCACGCCCAGTGTGGCAGCAAAGCTCAACAAAATCATTTGTCTTAGATTGGCTGATTGGCTTGCTGGAATCTGAGTATGCCTTTGACGGGATAGAAGTTTGAGTTGATGAAAGGAACTCTCCCACCACACCACACCCACCCACAACTACTCTCCTCTCACTTTGAATCCTTTGCTCCTTTTCTTCTCTCCAGCTCCGACTCGACCATCTCTCTACTTTAAGTTTATAGGTTTGTCTATTTTTTTTTTTAACAAAGTGAGAGTGAGGCTGCCAGAGAGATGGGGCCCACGCTGCTGTAGACGTCAGGCATGTTTGTGTCATCAGCACTCCCCTTTTGTTTTATGGTTCGGAGTGAGGCAGCAAGAGACAGCAGGACTTTATGTTTGAGGGTTAAAGGGTTGAGATGTGCACAGAGAAGAAACGAAAGAATAAAGGCAGGGGTGCAACAGCTTTGATTCCATAAGACGCACGAGATTGTAGCGGCCTCGCACAAACCTGCTTTACAAGATGTGGCTTCCTCCAGGGCTCTCCGTGGCTAGCCCTTTCTCCAAGTCTCTCTGCCACACAATTAATGGCATTATGAGCACCACTGGAAAGATTCAACTAAACAGTTGTGTCCACAATTTTCCCATGGGAACACCAGTTTGTGGAGATGCCAAGCGATATGGATACTGTTTTCACCGATGTTCCCCTTTGGGAGTTGCACTGTTGAGATTACTTTAGGAATATAAAGTGAAATCTAATTAGTTTGATCTGTAATATTTCAAAGCAAACTGGGATTATTATGACACATCACTGTGCAATGCGGCCTGCACTGTGACTCGGGCATTTTGGGGATCCAAACTATGGTATTGTCTGCTTTGCTGGGTTTGTCTTTGTCATGAGATGTTTTTCACAGCCACACAAGTACGGTCACTGTGATGTCCGAAGCCAGAGCCTCTGAGCTTCATCAGGCAGGCATTTCAAAGCTGCTGTCATGGGCATTTAGAAAGGGGCAGACCAACGACAAAAGCCCACTATTGGCAACTTGTCCTTTTGAAAGCCCCTTTCAGGTTTCCTAACGATGCCCGTGCCCTCATAGAAATCACTGCAAATTAATTTTAACACTCAGTGAAAAGACAGATTAGTGCCGATAGGATGGCACAAAGGGTGTTAAATATGGCGAGCAGCATGCTGGACCACAGGCCGGGCCTAGGACCCATTATTCACAGCTGCCAACACTGACCTAATTTTTTGCCAAACCAGCTTAAAGATTTTTTAGCATCCTCTATTGTGCAAACACCCTGCAAAGCACACCACTGAAGTCTTATCTGCATGATCTCCTTTGGGTACGGTGTGCTTTGATGCCTTTCATAAAGGCAGTGATAGGGTTTTAATTACGTGTGGCAGGTGATTAGATGGTCCATATTGATTTGGAGGGTTAGAGGCAGATGTTGCAAGACACAAGCAGCTCTATAAAGAATACAAACAAGGGCCCAAACCATTGTGGTGGCGAGTTCAGTGATAGACACAACCCTCACTCTTAAACCCAGAGAAAAGAGTGATTTCAGATTCAATTACCTTCTTTGCGAGAGGAAATACTGCGCAGATGGACAACAATAGTCATGCGCTTCACCATGATCAGCGGTGTTCGTGGACATCTTTTCTTTGGGATAAATTTACCGTGGCCTCATGAGGTTTTCATTGAAGTGTTAGCACCAGGAGGTGAAGCTTGCCAACATGTCAGTAGTGTTAGAGACGTGACAGAGGCCCATGGTCTCAGAATATTTTATGTAAACTCCTTCTGACACCAAACCGCTTGCGTGAAAGGTTTGCTTTGTCTGCTTACATTTTGTCGGTTTGATTTTTGTGGCTGAAAAGTATTTTTTTTGTGCAGGAAATTGTCTTTTAACTTCCTGTGATTCATTTTATTTGATGTTAATGTCGTTGTAATGTTGTTCATCGAGTATCGACATGGTCAACTACCATTTACACAGGTCAGCATGTAGGTTGAGAGAAAAATGATCCTCTGTCATGCTATCAATCACAATCTAAAAGAATGTAAATACTGACTAACCACTTACAAGGGTTTGTGATTGTTTTTGATTGGTTCATGAGCTGACTAATTTGTCCTATATACAGTTCATGAGAGAAAAGTCTGAGAGGCAAGCGAAGAGTTTTGTTTCTGGCTACTGCTATGGGAGCGGAGTCAAAGCCATATTTGAGAGACGAACCAAGTTTTTTAAAACAAATAAATCACCTTCATTTAAGGGTACATAAATCTGATCTTTTGGAAAGCCAGTGACCCTTTTGAGAGAGCACACGCTAAACTTCTAATTAGATTCATGCCATGGCCGAATGACAAGGGAATGTGTTTACTTTTTGGAAATAGCCATGATTAAACAAATAGGAGCAGTGAGAAATGTTGAAACTTTTTTTTTTGAGAACTAAAGAAAGATCGGAGGCCTCTAACAGACAAGTTTTCTGAAAGACTTTAAAGTGAGTTACTGTTATTTATAAAACAGTTATTTGACTGTGTTTAGTCCTACTGTAACAGTATAGCTCCTTTTGTCTTTGGCATGTCTTGGCAAAACTTGGAGTAATAAACAGTGTCTGAAATATACTGTAAACATTAGCCAGTGCAGCAGTCTTCGTCGGCATACGGGCGGTTGTGAATCATCACTCACGACTGTCAACATTTGGTGATGCAGCTACACTCTACAATATGTAAGTATTAGTGGTGAAGGGTTTGCACATGTCAGGCATGTCAAAGAAAATGCTTAATGCAGAAAACCCTCTCTCTGTGCCCCTGATAAGGAGAAGCAGTGTGAGAGTAGGAGGCAGGTATAGTGAAAGTCAAGGCAGATTTTTCTCAAATGCCGTTTTCAGTTAGTTTATGTACGAGCGAAGTTCTAAAAATAAAAGCACCACACCTTAAAAGAAGTTCGTCCACTTCTGTGTGATTTTCGTCTCTCTCTGGCACATTACTGGCATCAGTTTACTCAGAAAGCCCCAAGATATCTTAGAGTGATGGGAAGCCTATTCAAGACTTGAAAACAAACAAAAGAAAGCACACACACACACACACACACTCTTCATTTCCTTCTCCACTCTCCATCTCTAACTGAATGACATTAATGAATGTCTGGCGGTGCTGAAGATGGATGGCACAAAGGCCACCTTTGAGTGCATAATATCACAAGTATCAGCACCTAAAATGGCTTTAACAAAGAAATGGTCCCGTATATTGTCCAGTATATGTGTTAATCAACTGTGACTACTATCAATGTTCGTGCATGTTGCCAACATTTGAAAAAACTGGTCAGTGATCCTTTAATTTCATTGAATGATGTGCTGACAGAAACCTGAAACTTCCCGGCAGCTAAATTAGATTTAGGCAACACAATAATTGCTCATTTCCTGAATTGAATAGACTTTGAAATAACCACAGGCTTATTCATTCTCTTAGCATTATCAGGCTTTCTATGACACTATCTGCTGCTTCATGGACATGGACATCAGCTTTGGATACGTGGATTGTTTTGGTGCTTGTGCTTTATAATTTAAAGAATTCATTGACAATGGAGCTAAACTATTCTAAACCCACCAGTCTTGAAGTGTGTTGTCACACATGTAGAGTCTAATCCCCTTTGTCCTGCTGCTGAGGTGTGAGTGAGGATTATTTTCGGTCTTTTCCTCTTGTGGTGACAGTTCTCTCAGGAGCCCATTAATGCGGACTGTCTAGTCACGTTAGACAGCAGCAAGCTGTTTTTGTGCTCAGGTTCCTCGCGGTTGCTCTCTCACCTTGACCCCACTGAAACTGGAGACTCTGAATACTGTCTTCCCCCATTTCCAACATCAAGCTTTTTTTTTGCACCAGCATCGTCAACTGAAGAGCAACTGTTTCCGTGTTTAGTAGAACTTATAATTGAAATTTCTGATTATGTTTCATTTTACCTTATTTGTTTTTTTTCTTTTTTTCAGACCACGGAGATTCAAAAAGTTCCAAACACTGGGAAATAGAAGTAGTGCTGCTGTTGTTGTAGGTGTTTTGCAAAACACCTAAGACAACAAGTCAAAATCAGCCAGGACCATCACATCTGTCATCTATCATATCTTTACATTTCACCTCTATGTTCTTAACTCATAGTGATTTGACAATAAAGGGCTTTTTCATTTGATTTAGTAAAATCTATCACAGGATACTGACATTATGTTTCACAGAATTTTAGCTCATTACCATCCAGCAAAACTACCTAACTAGTGTTGTTTTCATAAATTCCTTTCCCCCCAAAAGATTTTTGGGCTTCCTGGGTGTACAAAAAGCTGATGTACAAAGACAAAACAACTTCCCTGACAGAAAAGTAGCTCAAACTGATGGTCAGGCTGGGGGTGAAAAGAAGGAAAAGGTCCAGTTTGGTCAGAACTCACGCTATTTCACAAAACCACATCACCAGCAGCGCCTTTGCCTCATGCCGGGCCCGGATGGAATGCAGGGGAATCTGATGGCAGACAGGAAGTTCTTTTTGTACTAGTGCAGAGATCCCGGAGCCAGACAGCATACAGGAGCGATGTCATCCCCGGCCGAGCCACGCATATCTTTGTCCCGCTCACAGTGTAACAAAGACGTAAATAAACACTGTTACCCCCACCAGTCTTTAACTGTCATTTCAATTAGGCAGAGCAGTGAGCGAAAGCCACAGCCTGTGTATTTCCCAGCCATGCCATTACCTCTGACCCCTGCGGCTCGTGCCTGAGGTGATTTTCTTTATTAGTCCATGGGGTCTGTATTTATCCCTATAGCCATCAGTAGCTGGCAGAAATCTGCAGAGTCAACACTCTGCCTTCCTGGCTGCTGTTAGCTGCATTAGCACACTGAAGCCCCACAGCCCTTCCACTCCCACTCCCCAAACATCCTCCCTAAGGCCAGATAACATCTCTGTCCAGTCAGTTCATGAGCATGGAGCCAAAGTACTGAGCATTTTGATGAAGGCAGGCTTTCTAGGAAGTCTTTTCATTTAAGTATGTGATACAGACAAAAGGTTTAGCAAAAGTTTAGAGTTGTGGAAGAGAAGAAACTGTCTTGACAGCTTGTTATGAACTCATTGGCTGTTTAAACTGGTCTGGCCCTAAATGGTCCCTGACTGATTTTCTTGGCTGGATTTGTTTTCAACATCCAAGCACAACCTAAGGATGGAAGTTATTAATAGAGAAAGAGAAAAAGCGTGCCTAGAGGCTATCTCGTAGTTTTGTTTAAATAAATATACTATACATATAGGTCCCCTGACAAACACATGCTTTCATATTAGAGGTCTTGACTTTTGAAGCCTTCAGTTACAAACAAAACTCAAGCAGAGAAGTTAACAGAGCTGTGACCCAACGATACATTTTCCAGGAAGCCAAGCCTTTGGGATTGAGACAGTAAATGTTTTGTTACTGACATTGTTTAATTAGCATCCTCCAAATTCTCATTCATTGTGGTGTGCCTCTGAAAGACTTCCTTCTTTGGCTTTTACTTGCATATTTCTTAAGATATTCCACCCATCAATTTTGAAACTGAGAGAGCGATAGACGCAAATGGTAATTACGCAGAGGGGAGATCTGCTGAAGAATGAAATGGGCCGTTGTGATAATCCTCTTGGGAGGGATTCACAATCCCTATCAGATAAAGAAAGAGCTATTTGCTTATCTGCTTTTTTTTTCTTGGTACACACTTTTTTACCACATAACAAAATGCTGTATGAAATTACAACTGCTGCTGCAGATAAAACCCGGAATCTATCAAGCGCAGTCTTATCAAGCTATCTACTGCTCTCACAGAAACGGCTCAAAATAATGCCGAAATGCCATTCCTCCCACTCTTCTCTAACCATTGGCTTCACCTGAACCTAATCTCCCAGGGCATCTTAGCTACACAGAGCTCTGACAGCCTGAGTAAGACGATGCCTTGTTGGTGGTGGTCTCTATAGACCAGCCGGGACAATGGATCAAATACAAACCGAGAGGCTTTGAACTATTGTTGTTAGTCTCTTCCCTCTATTGCTCATGCCCACAAGAACCCTCTGCTCCTCCTCCCCTCCTGATATTTTACTCACTATCCACCCAGTGAAAGTGCCTCATTCTAGAGCAGGAGGAAATTTCTTATTTTCCTATCCCATCTACCTATGACCTAGTTAACAGTGTCTACTCAGTGAATACATCTGGATTTCCCCTACATCCATCTGCCTGCAGAACCAGCTGGGAGAGGGGGATAGAACACATTCACTTCATATGAAAAAGCAGGATTTACTGCAAAAGGATGGCAGGAAATGCAATGGATTATCACTTACAATGTACAGAAAATGCAATTGCATTTGACGTTGTTTGCATACGTGCCTTTTGTAGTTCAGTTGTGTTTTCAGTGCGCATTACCCATTAAACACACGCACAAAAGTCATATAACCTTCATTGTGTGTTTTAAGTAATCAGCTGCGCACTGACAACAGTGGAAAAGCAACTTCAGGAGCTTATTTTCCTGCAGATAATGTAGAGCGCTGCCAGCTTTTATGAATAACACAATGAATCAGTCAAACTGTGCTTGAGAACTCTTTCAAGTTTCCAAATGTTTGAAAAATATGGCTTTCTTTTGCAAGTTGCATCCAGAGGAATCTGATCCTCGGATATCAATCTCTGTCTGCATGATAAAGACACTGATGACAGAGGAGTTGATCACAAGCCTAGGGTGGGGTCCGTGCATATTTGTCTGCAGTTTTACAGTAAACACTGCTGTCTCCACCCAAACTCAAACCACTCCACAGACTTGTCTCTCTTCCCTAGCTGTCTGCAACCATCAAGTCTAACATGTTGTACACAGTGCATTTACCTTTATTCCATCAACCATTTCAACAAGACAAGACCACAAGGAGCCTTGAGTAATGAGAAAAGCTTGAGAGAATGAAGGGGGAGATTCTGCAAGGCTCCCTAAAGTGATCGCTGGCAGAGGCTGCTTATGATACAGGCTCGTCCGTTTACGCCAGCTGGCACAGGCGCCCTGGTGAAACCATGCCTGGTGGTTAACGGATCATAAAGGTGTGCTGAGTTGATTTCCCAATGTAACACAAACCCATTAGTGAGGCCTTTCTGTGTAAGCAAGCATAGTATTCAGACTCCATGCCGAAAAACATGGATTTATAGCCCCCTTAAATCATCTGCTCTGGGCAACTAGCTCTAAAAGGTAGTTACACATTTCATCAAAAGAAATGATACAGCTTATCACATAATCACCGTAAAATTATTGGCCTGTCTGAGGCAATTATTCACTAGTACTTCATGTTAAACTGCAGGAGCAATTTCCCAATGCCCATGCCATTCACAGAAATAATGTTTTAAATTCAAAACTGTGCCAGTTTTGGTGCAACTTGGTGCAAAGAGAAGTGAACTGTCCCCAGCTCCTCCTTAGAACATTGGCTGCATTGTTTTGCCTCCTGTTTTCATAGCACTCTAGACATTAACAACTCTGCATGTCAAAAGTGGATTACAAGGTGAGCCTATCATTAGTATCAAAGAGAAGGTTCACTCTTACCTTAATACCAAAAAGCCCTAGATCATCATTATTCCATGACTGAAGACATGATTGTATGCTCACTTTCTCTGTTTGAAGATAAGTGACACACTGTAGATAGGTTTGGCATGAGGACAAGCCTGGCCGGCTGACTAAAAAAAGGATTAAACAGCATTAGGAGAGCCCAGATGCGGGGCCACATGCGCATTCGTTCAAACTAATACTATGACATGCTGACACACAATGATCAGAACTATTAGCGTTATCTCATCACTCAGAACCAATACCCATCCTTATTATGTATGGTACCAGTATTTGCACACTGACGCTTCACAACAAACACATGGAGATGAATGTATTTGGATGCTACTGTGGCTAACAGAATAGTGACTGTTTTAACACATGCAGATTGTATTGTTCCCTTGTCTGTAGCTCTGTTGTTTAAAGCTGATTATAGTCGGCCAGATGGACGCCCTGTGCCCACGCCTAGTCTGTCTGCACTGCAGCTCCTCCCCCAGTGAGTGCTACACATCTGTATGAGTGGCTGACAAAGAAACACAAACTGGGTCACTGCAGCATTTGAAGATAATAGACTGTAGGATAAAATATGTGACCTCTGAAGTAGTGTTTGCTTTATGTCATCCACAGGATTATTTTATTTTTCTCTACATTGTGTCCTTTTTGAATAGCATTTTATATATCATGGACATTTCCTGTGAGGTCGTTATAGGAAAGCAGAGAGTTTGTGAACTTGCAATGTGGTCAAAAAAGCAATTCCCCAGTTGCGGATCTGGGTCTTATTCTGCTCCCTGGACAGCCTCCTCTGAAAGTCTCCTGTGACCCTTCAGTCTTCCCATAAATCTGCTGAGTGATTGCAGTGGTCAATTAACACTCTGTTAATTGGTCCCAGTGGAGAGAGCGGTCACATCCGTAACAGCAAGAAACTGAAGCCGCGGGTTCACTCCGAGTTCTGCAATAATAACGGTGTGGACCTGGTACAATGAAAAATGGGATGCAGTCCCAAAACTATAATAGCAGCTATTGTGCTGGTAGATGGTCATTCAAGTGCAATATTCAAGAAGGCAATTTCATTACATCCAATAGAGCCTCAATCATGTGTAAAATTTGCAGTTTGAATGGACTCGCTATGATGTCAATCAACAGTGTCTACAGTGAAGTCTAATGGAGGCCTTTCTCCCTGCTCACTCTTTTTGCTTTTGTTCCCCTTTTATAGTATCAGAGTTTGATTTTAGTCCTTTTTGATCATGACAGGCATTTCAGTGAATCAGGTTGCCCACACTAATACGTTTCCTTAGGATTAGACCATTTCGATTTTTTCTTTTTTGGAGGAAGGAAATCAATCAAAGTGTGTTTGACCTGCAAATGATTTTGAGTTTGGACAAAAACAAACAAGGAGTTGCTAAACACTGACATTCGAGGAACATTTTTAGGTAATTTGTCATCACATCTTTGGTTAAAAATTCCTTGTTGCACGTCTCATTGCAGAGTATTGTACACTTGAGATAAAACAGCATACTTTGGACAGTAGTTCCTCAGAATCATTCATGTTTCTATTCAGAAAAAATGAATGAAGAATAAAAAAAAAGATCCACGGGGAAGTTGCGGACGTGGCTAATTCCTGTGTGAAGTAGTATTTAGTAGTAATAGTAGTATTTTCAGTTCTGGAAAATTACAGAAATGTTCATACAGGTGTGCGCACGTGCGCTTTCTTTGAAGCAAACCGAGGCCTTTTTATTCCACGTGCTCCTTCCTTTGTGATACAGCTGAATGAATAAAAACATGGAGAAGTGTATAGTAGAAGATTGGGGAATGCTGACGCTGATGTTTCACTCAGCAGTTGCAGCGAGCAGAGGAAGCGCCAAAAAGGAAGTGTTGCAGGCGGCACATTTGTGCTGATGTTGCACAGAGGCGATTTCATCATTCTATTTCATGTATTTCATCATCAGTGAGAAATTACTTTTAGCTGTGTAAATCGGGTATCTATTTAATAGTTTTTGCCAGTCATTGTGAATCTCGTTAGAATCTAACAAATTTTTAATAATTATATTCATTGTTGCAATAATATATTTTAAGAGATTAAATGTTTTAAATGAAAATAATAGGGTTAGGAAGGTTTTTAATTTTTTTTATTAAATCCATAGCCTCTATTTCCTGGCTCCATGTGTTCATTATCGTGGAATGACATCATCTGCGGTTGCACTTTTGGGTGTGTTGGTTGAATACATTTATTTGTTTACAGATGTTGTGACTTAGAGTGTGGAAAATAGGTGGTCAGTACCCCTACAAAAACCCTTAATTTGCACTTTGTCAGTCTTGTTTTTTATATTGCTGCTAACAATTATGTATACAAGGAACATCCCATAAAAGTCACTAATATAAAAACTTTATGACTGCAGACAATCCTTTCCCCAGCACAAAGACATCACAGGAAGTAAACACATGACCTCATCCCCTACATTAAATATCTACAGTTAAAATATACACGCTGCAAGGTGCTTGGCAGACAATCAACAGCACTTGACACATGATTTATCCGAGCATGCTGTACAGCGTTCGAGTCTAGTCCAGCTTTGCAGAACCTAGCTGTGGCTTTTGGTCTGTAGTAAAATGTTTTTATGTCTAGACGCTGCACCAAAATAGAAACACTGAATGGATTTTGCTGAGTGTCAACTCCATCCTGCCCACACAATGAGTGTACTTTCTCATGAGTGAAACGAGGGCCTTCTATTCTATTATTTGACTGCAATAAGGACGGTGAGATGACAGTGATACATGATCTAGATTTTAGGGCAGGCAAGGAACAGTAAACTTAGACATAACGAAAATAAAAAAAGTTTTATGATTGTGTATGACAGTTTAAAATAAGCCTTCGACAAATTTCACAACATGGTTTACCAAAGAACTGATTCAATCTTCAGGTCGCTGCAGTCTTTTTTCATTGACTTGGGTGTATTTTTGCCAAAAGAAATACGAGGAACAAAAGCTGGACGTAATAAGAAAAATGGGCAGATTCAGTTGACCATTATTTTCGACATCTCTCAGTGATAAACAGTCTTTTAACTTTTTCACACCGACTTGGAAAAGAAATAAAGTCTACTGATCCTTGTTAAATTTTATTTGGAAGGTGCTTACACAGGGAGCTTATGAGTCAGTGTCCAGGAATCCCCTTATTCTCTGCTAATGCACAGTGACAAACAGTTAGGATGGATCGAGATCTCCAAACATTTTCAACAGGCTTCATAGGGCAATCCATTTATCACAGGCCTGGTAGAGCTTTGCCAAGGCTTTTAACTGCAACACAAGACGTGATCCGTGCTGCTCACAGGGGGAGAGCATGAAGATTGATGGCCAGATGAAGCTCTATTATGAGTAACCCCACTTTGGTGGTTTTCAGATGGTGCCGCCGGGCTGTTTTTTTTTACAGTGTCATCGGTGCTTGCGAAGCAGTGGGACCCTGCCAGTAAGAGCGACAAGGAAGACATGCGAGTGGCACAGCTACATACTGAGGATGTGTTGTGGAATCTAAATGATCCAGGCTGCATTGTATTATTCTGCAGTCAACAGACAGCGGCCCAGCGCTGGCAGTGTAGTCCCCACTAACAAATACCAGCTTTAACTGTGGAGAACAGCTCCACAGTCTCCACTCTTACTCTGAGTAACGTCTGCCTCTCAAGTCATTGGGGTGGCGCATAAAAACTTTTCAAGACACCAGAGCCATGCCAGAAGTGACATCACACCACATTTTCTCCTACTGTGAAGCAGACTGCAGCAGGATGTTTGAGGAGGCTGACATGACAAAACCACCTCTGCTTACAAACGTTTACATGCCTACGCCCTCTTTATGGTGTGAGCCAGTGCGTGCATGCCGTCACTCGTCCCCAGTTGTGCATGCTTATGATCATGTGTGTTCAGTGTTTGATGATGGTGCAAGCCTGTCATTTCCCCTTTAGCTACGTTACAATGGGTCGGAGAGATCTGATTGACTATGAAGAGTTTCACTGGCCCAGTGCGGCATTATTTTATTTAGAGTTATTGGTGCAATAACTCCAAATAAGTTATGGTTATGCAAATAAGAGCATAAGATTTCCCCTGCTGATGCTGTATTATTGTTCTGTCTTTTGCAGTTGTAGCCAGAAAGCCTTGATACAATAAAAAGACAAATGTACACATTGTTCCACCTCTTAACTGCTTATTCTGCTTGTAGAATGATGATGGAAAGGAAATGAGAACCCCACTCTAGACCATTAAAGAAAACTACTGTATAATATCTTTATCCTATTTTCAAGCCTTTGTATATCCTGTTTGACAGAGGTTATGATTATGTTTTTTTTTATGTTCCATCCATTTTAAGCTTTGCCTGAACCACCCCACAGCGTAATTTATGTTTCAGCGCTGACTGCAGATCTGTGACAGGTGGAATGTAACCAGGAATGACTTGAGCTTCAAATAGTCTATTACAGCCCACGATGATTGCAGTTTGTTTAGGCAGTAGATAGAGAGAAGTCTCCTGTTACAAAACAGCGTTTTCCATCAGGTGTTCTTGTTCAGATCATTACTCAGGCTAGACTTGTAGTAGTCCCTGTAACTGCTACTGTATATGGAAACATAAAACAGGCATCACACCTACAACTTCCCCTGTGCAATCAGGGCTCGTCTCTGTGGTTGTCACAGTGGCTAACGTTTAAGTCCGTTGTTTTAAATCCGCCTCCTCGCTGCGCATCATTTAGCAACGGTATCGCATTGAGCGGGAGAAAGTGGTGTAGGAAGGGCAAAGATGAAGAAGGCGGAGAAGGTCTGGAAGATTTTTCCCCCTCAACTCAGCCTCTGTTTGTTGCCTTGCTGCTGCATTCCCTTGTCCTCACTCTGCAGTCTTTAACAGAAGAGGGCTTCAAGGAGAGGCTGGTCGAAGTCAGACAGGGATGGGCCTGAAAGAGGCGTATTGTGAGGTCACATTCTTCCCAAATGCAGGCAGGAGCCAAGTCAGTAGCTGGCGGAATTACCCCCATGAATCATGCCCATTGTGATGCCGACCCGGGATGAGAACATGGAAAGGAATTAGGTATGGCAGAGCCTTATCAGCTTCCCTTTCGGTACCGGTCAGCTACTCGATGCATGCGACCTGGACAGCCTTTCCCATCCTTACTCATACACAGTATCCATGAATATGGAATTCCTCCCCTGCCATGTGTTGTTACTTAAGGGTGTACTGCAGCCAAGTTACTGCGCACTTTTCCATCCACGCCCGTCCTCCTGTCTGTGCACTTCCTTCCCTCCCATTTACCCAGAGATCTTTGTGGTAGGTCCTGGAGTTCAAGCAATATTAGGTTGCACCTCTTAAAACATGTCAGGCTTTGTGGTGAAAATTAAAGAATGGAAAAATGATGAAATGTAACATTTTGCATAAGGCCTTTTCACATTCAAGCTGTTAGAAAATGGAGAGAAGATGAGACAGATGGAAACACATTTGACAACTTTTATCATACTGAGCTTATTTTCGTGTACAGTTCTTTTTTTTCCTCCTAAACTACTCTCCGTACAATCCACGTTAAGTCGTATGTCTTGGGTGGCCCCTGTGGGTTTCAGATCGACCAGTTGTCTCACCAGCAGAGCGATGAAGACGTGAGAAACTAAATATTTTTACAGCACAGTTTTGGAGGCTTTATTGTATCATTTTTTCATCTCAACTTTCCGTGTGGTACTCTCCCTTTGCTTTTCCTCTCTGTGTCTATGGGATTATAGCTTCTAGCGCAATATTGTATGACAAACAAACTGAATATGTTAGTGGATAATGAATCTGCTTGTATTAGTGTCAAGGAGGAAACTCTGTAATAGAAAACACTCAAAGCACATATTGGAGGCGTAATCTGCTGCTATACGCGGCTTCATATAAGGGTTTTAGCCCTTGAGCACTTTGTGATGGATGGTAAACAGCCCTGAACCATTCTTAAACTTGTATGAGTGAGGTAATAGCAGCAAGACAGAAAAATGGACTGTGCCAGGAAGTCTCATGTCAGCATATTCAGCTGTCCGCGAGAACAAAGAGAGAGGAGGAAAAACATTAACCTTGAGACATGAATCAAGTTATTCTCTATCAGTTCATGCAGTTTTTTGTGTGAACGACAGGCAGCACAGGACAGGGTGTGGGCAGGAGCCACCCTCCTTCAACCCCTCCTCCTGTGCCTGGGAAGGCCGGGGCCGGGTAGGACTGGCAGAGCTGTGAGGGCCCCCATACCTCATAAGGGCATGACACAAGCATTAACTGCATACATCCGGGGAGTGAAGACTGTGTCATAACACAGCTCTCTGCAAAATAAAATAAACACGAGAGAGAGAAAGGAGAGGGTTAGAAGAGATAAGGACAGGGAGGGAGCCCGTGAGAGCAGGTAGGAAGGAAAATGTGGACAAAAACACAAAGAAATGGAGTGCTTGGAGAAGGGTGGTGCATGAAACAAAGCGGCAAGCCCCCCCAAGTTGATTGCTATTGAGTAAGCCCCAAGTCCATTAGCCCAAATAACATCCAGGTGCTGCTGTGGCTATGGTGGCTTTTTTCACCGGGGTGTAAACGACCTGCTCCTTTTCATGCTCCAACGCAGGAGGCCGGGAAACAGGCCAGACAAGCGCCATGTCTCCTTGGGCTATTCCCCTCTGCTTCTCCCCTCCATCACCTAAGTCCCATCAGGAGCCCCGTTGTTCCTCGAGACAGGCTCGGTTCATCTGCTGCCTTTGACATCACCTGAGAAACGTTGCTCTCTGATCTATGTGTGTGTGTGTGTGTTTGTTGAATGTGGGTGTCTTCTCCCCATGGGTGAGACCTCCCTCTATTAACTGTTCTCTTCCCACAACTGAGCCGGGGGGGCCTCTGAGCTCACACTCAACAGGCTTTCTTTTTTGTGAGTTTAATGAGGAATAGGAGAAAGAGAAGGAGAAAGAATGTTCGACAAAAAAAAAAAAAAGATGGAGGGATTTTTCAAAACAGTTACAGTGGATTTATGTGACAGGGAGAGAGAGGAGAGGGAGGGGGAGTCGAGAGACATACTGGATGTGGAGATAAATATGTGCACATGTAACCACATTACACCAATGTTACCTCTCATTACCTCCAGATAAGCAGCACTACACCACAGCTGGCTGCTGTCTCTCAGTAATGACCACTAGAGTACAAATTAGTGGCTATAGCCAAGCCCAGTCTCTTTGGCTCTTGGACCTGGACTTTGCATGTCCTGGGTCTGTGTTTCACAACAGAGATGTCATTACATCCTATTTCAGCCCACGTTTTATGCAGGCCTTAAAGTCCTTTTTATTCTTTTTAGTTAGTGGATTACAGTGATTACATCTGATGCACATTGCATATGGCACCATTAGTGCCAGTGAGATGTCAAAGTAAATTACATGTAATACTTATATTACCTTATAGTAGCACGGACAAGCAGTAACTGCAGTATATAAGGAAAGAGAACAAATCAGACGTCCAGATCAGCTTTAGTTTGGGGAAATTTCTGAACTCTATTGGAAAGATAAATATAAGTCTTCAAAAAACATACACCTATCTTTTTCTACTTGATTGCTCTGATTGCTTTTTTCACTGATTCTAAAGTAGAACTTCAGAGAACAGAATCTGTTGAACTGATAAATTCAGTTAAACTGTTGATACATTCTTCTATATGAGTATCTGATGGATCTCAATGATTCCAGCCCAATCATCTGCTGTAGTTCTATAATTCTGTCATGTTGTGCCACACAATGCATATTATTTTCATACCTTACACTACTGACCCCTTATAACCCTATAACATGGAACATGGATTCTGCATCTTGATATCATTTTAACTTGGCATTGATTCATGATTTAAGATTATAAAAAAGAGTCCCTCTCAACATCCACAAGAATTATGACCTAATGCTGACGAAATATATCTCCCCTGTAGGTCCGTTTTAGAACGAGCGGATCAGCCGATCCCTGAGAGGTGAAAGCAGATTAATGACAGCAATGTACAATACAATTTAACCCTGAGCTTCATTTAATCAGGTTTGTTGTGGTCCCGGAACCGTCACGGGATGTATCACATGATCACCATCGGCAGATGTCTTCACAGTTTCTGAACTTAAAAGAAAAACTTCTATCTGGTCTCAAAATGCGTCACAGCACAGAACATACAATAGACAGTAAGCACGTGCGTACTGAGTACTCTGTGGAAGGCTTTACATGTATACTCAGGTGACTGCAAATAATATGTAGGTGCTCAATCACTCCACTCTTCATCATTGCCCTTATGTCTCCAGTATTCCATTCCTGAGCTGTATATTGTGCGTGTCAAAACACGAAGTTTGAACTTTGCAGGTAATGATCCTGCAAGCTTCCCTCCTCACCACAGTATTTGTTCTATTAGCTGCCGCTTTGTGTCCCCTGTTTGCCCCTATGGCTCTCAGCAAAGCTTCACCTCTGCTTCGCCCTTCCTTGTAAAACAGTTTGTGTTGTTGTATGAGCTCTGCATCGTCCTGTGTCAACTCCCCGTGATGATGTCTGTGAAACATTCACTCAGCGGGGATACAAGCAGTTATGGGAGGCTGCATTGGGGACAAACCAGGCAGAAAATCCACTCATCCCTGGCTTGACCATTAGATGTGGTATGTTGACATGATATGGGACTGGGTGGTGTTTGAGGTGAGGAGGCCTCCTTACAAGTCACAACTCACGGTTCTGAGGTTTTCAGCCTTAAAACACCATGACACAGGAACAAAGCCAAAGCTGTGATCTTTAAGCACTATAATCACTGGGTGCATGTCATCCATAGGAACTGATCTCATTTATGTTTGCAGTGTTTGGGTCTGTGATCCTCAAGCAGAGCTAAGTGCAGTATTGAGCATTGTTGAAGGAGAGTATGGAATCCGTCTAACTTTGTTATCACTGCTACACACATATGACATGAAAAGTATATGTATATGATTTTAGAGCACACAACGTGAAGCGTGTGCACACTGTTGGGTGGAGATCACGCAAGTGAAGTGTGTGGATAATTGTTGCATACTATACGTGTTCATATTTGTGTTTTAACATGTCAGTGCAGCTGTGTATAAGACATTTATTTATCTCCTACTGGAAGACTGCAGGAGGAAAAGCTGTTTCAGCGCTGAATAAATATTATTTATGGCCACTTTGGCAGATGCTCATACAGGAACTGTGCACACAGAAGCCAACTTTAAGTACTTGGCATAAACATCCTAAGAGGATAAATCCCAGTTCAAAAAGCTGTTTAACATTATAGTGAGTTAATTTCTCTTCAGCTGCTAATGAGAAATATGGTTTTGAATTTTTTTTAAGGACCTTTGAATGTTCACTTTAAACAGAAAGTTTGTCAATGAGCAGTGTGTTGAAAACGTGGACTTCAGGAAAAAGTACAGATAAGGATGATACAATAAAAATAAAAATACAGTATGTACAATAGACAAAAGTTCAGTGACAGTTCCATGATGACTTAACCCTAAATACTCTCATCAGAGGTTGCTCTGCCTGTATATGACACAATGAGAAATCAACCAATCAGTAGAATGTCAAGCATGTATTGACAGGTCATGCAAAGTGCACGCAAATCAGTTTTTGCCAAAACAAAAAAGAGCCACTGCTGGCATGGCAGTGTCATCCCAGGGGTGGGGCTGTGCAGCAGATCATATCAGGTGACTGAATTCCTTAAGGGAACGTTGGATTACAAGGGAAAAATGTGTTGTGTCATATTTACAGCATTTAACTCTCATGCAATATTCGTTGGATGTTTTTCAAGAAGGGCCAGCAGCTTTCACAGTGTAGGATTTCAACATAGATACGCCTGTAAGTTGGACGTGTACTCGTTATGGCAAAAGTACCACCTATGCAAATAGATTTTTGAAATCCGATGCACTCTGGTCTAACACGGTACTGTACACTTATATTAACTAAGATTATTACACTTTATTATGTTTGAATTGCTCATAGAACTCACAGTTTACATCGCAGTGGAGGAGCTCTATTGGTAAAACATCATTTGATTGCCGCTTCATTCCCCCACCTTTACTGGTTCAGCGACTTGGATTGGAGTCACTCGTGTGGTGGATTCGATGAGGAAAGAGCAGATGTTAACTCACTAACTCAAATCCCAGCATAAGCTAAATTGGAAAAATATAACAACATACTGTAGTTGGTGTGACAGGATCACTGGGAATATACAGTAATGTGACATTTTTGCATTCGCTGAGTGCATTCCTTTTGACTTTGTAACACGCTGAATTCCCCTGCCTCGAGCCCATGGCAGTGATAGGTGCTGTAGTTTATTGATGTATGCTGCTACACACCACACGGACCATAATCACAGCCATGTGCGCCATGATGCACTGTGTCATTGAAAGAAAATATCTAAAAGATGTCAGAGCTGATGCCCATAACAATAACTCCATCTCACAACCATTAGAAATCCAACACATGGTTGACCAGAAGACTTTTTCGTCTACACTACAGTGGAAGAAAATGCATCATCTCGTTTAACTGCTTTGAAGGAACAACATCATTAGCTTGTGGTTCCCAAGCAAAACTAGGGGGCATTTTACAGTGGGACCAGCAGAATAACTCAGCTCTCTTGAGGCAGTTTTACTTGGTGTCTTTGATCCCGATTGAGCACCTGCATGCGATGTCTCTGGAAGAATCCTTTAACAGCCAGAGGCATGTTTACGTGAGTGCCACAGAGACCTGCTTTCTCGTCACTTGACTATCAAGTCTTTTAACTGTTGTCTGTGAGAAACCCAACTGAAGCTCCACGAAACAAAGTATGAACACGAGGAACGACCCAAAGACATTATAACCATTAAATGATTAAACCAGAAGAGTGGCCACTGAATCATCTCTGTTCAGCGTGCAGCATTCACAAGGCACCTGTGTTCCATCAGGATGCCATTAGAGTATAGAAAGATAATGCCCAGGACCCAGCTAACATATGTGCCCAACTGTTTATGTTTGAGTGTGTGTGTGCGTGAGATGGCACTGTGCTGTATGTGTGCGGATGAGGAGGAGGGGTTCTACGCTAAGTTGTTTTGTTTTAATCAGTTTCGCCTGTAATCACACTACTCTGAGTTGGCAGGCGATGAGATTGGAGATGGGCCCGATGAGGGTAAAATGACTTCCTGTTTCTTGCTCTCTCCCTCTCCACGGGCTGACTCATAGCTGGGGAGCAGCCGTGCATTTGAGTGTGAAGACGAGGGGAAGTGAAATCACTGGTGAGCCAACCTGGACCTTTTGGGGCCAAATCACTGCCCACTAATTAACCACAGAGTGGCCCATTCCCAACAGCACCCAGCAGGGAGTCTGCTCACAACAGGACTGATCTAAAAGACTCAGCAGTCACTAGCAAATGCGAAAACTGCATATTCTGCTACTATGCATCCACTGTATGAGGTACAAGATAACACTGTCCTCACACTGATCCCCCCACTAATGCACCTGATGTCTTCTCTCAGCAGATTGAGTGACATCAGTTGTTTTCTTAGAGATCTGGCTGTGTTTCTGGGACCTTGTTGCCTGTGTTTCCATGACAGTGTGCGCCTCGTGTTGTGTAATGTATTCCAGATGGAAAGGTAAAGCCAAACATACTACATTAGACCAGTGTCTGCTAGAATAATCTCCTACCACCTCCAAAATGCTTTCCTTGGATGCAGAAAGGAAGTGATGATTACGATTTACAACAATCTGCTTTAATTTCTGGAAACCAGAAAGACCTAGACCACCACCTTGTCTTGGCTGGCTGTGACTTATAAACTGGCAAGATGGGAGTCTCTGACTTGACGCTAATAGGCTGAACAAAAGCCAAGCCCACCCACACCTGACACTCAAGAGTTATATCCAGTAAAAAAAAAAAAACGGCAGGCATCAAGTAAACAGGGATTTGCTCTTTTGATTTTTACAGACTCTTGAACAGTCAGGGTAACTTTAACAACTCACTGCAGAATTTGAGGGATATTTTTGCTCTAACAATAGTAAACAATATAGAGTGTGGCAATCTGGCGCACACGTGAACAAAATGCTTATTCACAGGCTGTTTCCAGGAGAGTAAATTCAACAAGAGCTCAAGGATAATTGTTGTTGTCAAGAAAATAGAATATCTTCATTCTAAATAGTTTTTGCGTGGTGTAACAAGACCTTGAATAAACAGTGTTACCGTGCAATTACGGTACACAAAGGGAATAATCATAGGATTATGGTTAGTTTTTATCTAGGCAAGACGGTCTGTCCCCCGTTTGTGTTTCACTTTCATTCAAACTTGAGTGCTCCTTTAAAATCCGTGGTGAAGGTTAGGGTTTGTTTGAGGAGTTTCAGGCAGGGTGATAAAGAATCAAGTGGAACTATGAAAGAGAGGTGTGGTTATCTAATATGATGTCCTGGTTCCTGTTTCTAATCTGTCGATGTAAGATCTTTGGGTTCTCTCACTGCTGACATTTCGTTTTGGACCACACTAGGAAACTTTATATGTAGACAGTGTGATAGGAGAGTTCTAAGACTGACAGTCATATTAACCCAAGCTTTAAAAAAGTCTAATTCAACAGACATATTATTACATACTATAATAATAATAATGTCTTTATTGAGTTCCCTCTGCGCACATTACAACATAGTTTTAGAAATAGCCAACATTGAGAGCCCTAAGACAACTCTTGACAGGAAGCGCATTAAAGCTTTGCATTATGGGATGGGTCATCAGTTTAGCAGCTGGCATGGCACTATGTTGATGTAATATGGTTGTTATTATCTTCCACACTCCCTGCCAAAGGAGGAATGCCCTCTCAAATGTCAAGTCACATCAACTCTGAAGAAAACCGCACGGACTCTGTGAGCCAATTTGTCACATTTGCAGTATGTGGCACCCCACCATCTCCAGAAACATTTATTATTGCCCTGATTGGCCCTCATTAGGAGAGCAATAAAGTGAACCAACTCTCTAAAGTCCCACTCATCATACAGAGATTGCATTTTCTTTTTATTGTCAAATTCAATTGTTGGCCTGAGAATAAATTTCATTTTTGGCCTGTGTTGCAATGACTTCCACTTTCTGAATAAAAGAGCAAAAGCATTTCAATCGCCAAGACAAATAAACGTACAGGAATTTGTCTTGGCGCTGTTATTGCAGAGGCAGATGGACAATATACATTAACAGAACGTACTGACAGACATACAGTAGAAAAAGGACAGTGGGACCTCACATACTGTGTGCAGGGATATGGTAGATCTACTATGGACATCACACTCCACACACATTATACTATACATATACAATTCTTTGATAATTTGTTCCAGTATAAACTGCCTACACTGAAGTTTGTTTTCAATTTGTAAGTCCTTAGAATTCAAATGACACGATCTCCTTCCATGTGCAGAGCTTTCAAAACCTCCTCCAATGCCATCAGTTTTACACATTATTATACTTTTTCACTTTGCACACTACAACTACTCCAATTTCATGTTCCCAACTTTGCGATTTTTAACAATTTCATAGTTGTGTGTGTGTGCATGTGTATGTGTGTGTGTACATGCTGTTCCCTGTTAAGGAATGCTATTTATTACATAGGCATGTGAGAATATGGTCTTCTATAACCACAGGGCAGGCATGGGATCACTCTTAGAAGCATCCGGAACATACCTTTCTGTTGTGATTGGACTGAGATTAAACTACTGAGGCTACAAACAAATGTGGACCACATATGAATTAATGCAAACTACAACCATATGAAGCTGATGGCAGACAAGTGAAGGAAAGAGAAAATAGACAATGACTGCAGGCTCTATTGTAATTAGAAGCAGTGGACCTGCTGGAAATACCCCTCTGAATTGATGAGATTGATTTTGTCTCCATTTGCACACATACACATTTATAACAACGCATTTACGCTGTAAATGTGCACGTCCGTGCTTGTATGTGCACGCACAGAGATTCAAAGGATTTACTTTTCCTGGCATGACTGGCTAATACTTTTATACACTAAAGTTAAAAAAAAAAAAACTTGTAGTCTTGAGTCTTTTGCCAATAGCTGTTGCAATACTTCTCTCATGCAGAGTAAAAATTTGGGGTTGGGAATATAAGAACAGTGTTACCGATATATACTAAGTAGGCATGCCAGAAACCTTTCTCCAAAACCACCTCCTCAATTCTGGTGAAAATATATAATATGTTAAGCGGAAAAATATAGCACACTTGGAGCAAATGTACAATCAAGGGACAAACTGTTTGGTTTAATTGAAATTACAATTAATATATGTCTCCCCTGTGAAAGCTTTGAACTCAACCTGTTTCCTGCTTCGTGTAGTTAGATCGCACATATATTTAAGCAACCAAATCTGCAGAGAAGAGGTTGTAAGGAAAGTATGTTTGTGATGGATAGCACAACCTTGGTGTCCCTCAATAATAACAATAATAAACCAACCCCTTTTTGTAAAAGATATGCTCGTCTCCTTCAAGCTTTTAGTCTGCTTTCAATATTGTAGCAACTGGCAAGCTACAACACACACCTGGGTAAATACAATGTGCTCTCCCTCTTGTCGTGCTCGCTCCCTCTGTCTCTGTGTAACCAATGAAGATCACTGGGTACTGTAGGGGTCACTGACGGGCTCACAGATCCAATCACAGATTAATGTTATTTTTACCAGCACAGTGCTTCTAGACACTAGACACTACACCACAATGAACTTCCCAGAACATCTCCACATCCTCCCTGTGCAGAGAAGCAGCAGAGAGCAGCTGTGTGCTTTGCCTCATGAGGCATAGCCCGGCCCCTCACTCTGGACTGGACGGCTCGTTTACAACGTGAGACTTGATTGTATCATCCCTGGTGATGTCAGCCTGCCCTACCGCTAACAGCTTTCTGCCACTCTCCCTCAATCACCCCTCTCGCTATGTATGTCAGTCAAGCAGATGAATCCATGGCTCCCCACTGCACACTCATCACATTTCCAACAACAGGCACTAAATTACACTGCCAAGGGCAGGACATAGCTCTTAACGTCACACCTGACTGGAATTTTACATTGTGCAAGCTGCCCTTAACCACACCATCGTTACAATTTAGTCCAGCAATTTATTTCATATTACTGAAAAAGCCTGCTCCTGCGCTGACCTTCCATCAATTGCAGCGTTGGCTTCCAGATGCTGGTGACTTAACCCCTCGCCTGTAAAACAAGAGTAAGAAAAACACCCTGTTATGATGACTATATTGGTGGCCGTGTTCTCCCAGGGAGCAGAGGTTTGGCTGGGGTTCTGTGTGACTACAGAAGGCCAGTGGGTATTAGTGGTAACTGTAAAGTCTTTTTCAGAGTCATTTTGTTTGGTATCAGACCAGTGTGGCTTTGCTGACCCTTCCCTCTCTGTTGTACCCCTTGTGGTCCCCCCCTGCTGTTTCCCTCCAAGTGGGGAACTCCATGTTAGGGGTTTGTAGATCTCCCATTATTTATTTATGAGTGTTTAAATGCCACAGCACCCTGGCAAGGACTTTAATAGAGGTGAGACACTCCCATGTCGCACTACTCCCGTCAGTAAAGTTTTACAGCGTCCCACCACACTCTCCAGAGAGGCCTGGGGAAAGTGACGCCATAGCCCAGGAAAGTACTCTGTACTCGTGCCTGGACTGACACTCTGGTGCACTAGACTCAGTGACTGTGAGCTATCTTTGAAACTGTGGTTTTTGATAATGGCTTTTCTTTCAAATGGCCCCAAATGTTACCGAATTTCACACCTTGCAAGTAGAAACAACTGCTAGAGTGCAGCAAACGAGAGAGCAGCACGTTCGATAGCAATTATCACCACATAGTGTCCCTCGTGTAACGTTGTCCTCGCAACTTGTGCTAATCAGCCCACAAGCCAGTTGTATCTGTCAGGCTTCACCCCCACTGCAGCTAATGGATCCGTACTTTATCACATTGATTCCCCCTGTAAAGCAAGCCCCCTGTCAACCCACCCACCTTTCCCTCTTCCCTCATATGGCCTTGATGAGATCCAGACCCTGCATGGAAGCATATTAAAGTGGCCAAACAGTGTCAGCAGGAGAGCTAAATGGAAGGTAGTGAAATCTTTTGAACCTCTGTTACATTATAACAGTTCTAAACACATCCAGCTGGGTCCAAAGTTCAGGGAAGACATAAAAGCACCATCGCATGTTACCTTAGAGTATGATAATAGTCGAGCACCAGTAAAACTACTAAGACCGTCCGCAATCAAAGGACCCAAAGGAAGGACTCCCTGCACTTCTTACTGGCTGCTAATGGCCTATGTGTGTCAGAGACAACGTATCTGTTATAACACACACCCCAAGCATTGTAAAGAGAGGGAACTTTTTCGGTGTTAATGATTAAACTCCATTAACTTTGGGTTAATTAAAATACAAAAGACTTAGAAGAGCACTAATTACCATGCAGCAGCCTGGTAGGTAAGCCTTTAAGCAAGTTGTAACTATAGTGATCATGATGGGAGGCTACTCATATCATGACTTCATGGCAGCCAGATGTCTTTCTGACTTGTTTTACAGGAGTTCAAGTGCTGACATTGACAATATTGTAGGTTCTGAGGAGAGGAGCTGGACAGACATGGTGGATAGAAGCCAGACTGGATACAGTGTGTGTGTTTGTGTGTGTGTGTGTGTTTCTTGAACTGTGTGCTGTGGGCTCCTCAGCCAACAGGCTGTGGCGTTTCAACCACACACGATAAATGTGAGCTTGTGGTGAGGCCGTGGTGCCCCAGGAATGCTCACATGTGGTCGAGCGGCTCTCACCACCATTGACAAGAGAGTTAGATGGCTTTTGGTCATCAAGATTCCTGGTGGGGAAAGCTACGTAGGAGGCCATTTCACTTAAAGACGTGCCGTGGTTGCCAATGCCAGTTTCCTTTCTGGCTCAAGTATCTTACTAAAGCGTGTTATTTGTTTACTCCAAACTCCGACAAAGCAACCAATCACACTATTGTTTACTGGCTGGCTGATCTCGGCTTGGGCCAAAAATGCACTTAATCACCAGTTACCAGCATGTGAAACACACATGAAATGACATGGCCGACAGCAACATTTCCCAGATCAAGTGTAAGTCTATGAACATCTTTCCACATTTATTAATACAATCCAAAAATATTCTCACAACCTCCATGAGGCTGAAGGCCTGATGAGCATAATATGAAAACGTAAGAACTGTAGGAATTTGAATGCTCTTCCAAACAAAATAGAAGCCGTGATTAGACCAGCCTTAGCTGTAAGAACATTAATCAATAAGTCATCTAAACCCAGAACAATATAAGGCCCATGTGAAACGCCCCTCATCTTTGGTGTAACTGGACAGATCGTGACCACAGCTGATCTATTTTAATGTCAATGAAAAGATAAAGGGTAGGAAATTTGTTACCCTAAAATATTTATATAGATCTATTATTCATCCTATAACTGGACATTCTCAAAATGATGCTTGTTCTTTAAATAGTTGAAACGGAGCTCGTTAAACACTGGCATAAATAATGCATCACATACAAAACTGTTTGACAAGCAACCGAAAGAAAGCAATAAAGTGCTTAGATTGGGTCAGTTATGCTGTGGTCAAGCTAATAAATCCCTTTTCCACCAAGCATCAATAGGAAGAAGGCAACATAAATCATGGACCACACATCCGTCATCGGAGACCAATCTGTTGTCTCTCAGAACTCCGTGGCTGACAAAGGTCATTTGCCTAAGGTCCCGACTGAGACTATATCCTTTCTCTGGACAAATGCAGTGACATAAGGGGGGGCCGGATGCCCCCCTCTCCTCCTGCTGACCTCTCCCTCTCCTCCAGAGTCTGAGAAAGGGTCCCGAGGTTGAGAAGGTCCTGGGGACTGGACACATTGCAGCATTAATTACACACTCAGTTACCATTGAGCTTGATGCCCCCCCCCTCTTGGGCTTAACTCCTTCCTGACAAGCAGGGAAAGTAATGGGGCCGCTGTGGCTCGTTTGCCAGCAGTCAGCCAAGACAGTTTTCTACGCTGTCTTCCTCGGCCTAAATGCTCCAATCCCGCGTCACTGTGCTTGATGATCACACGCAGGGAGGAGGAGATGGAGATAATGGAAGATGTTAGGCCGTGGGTGACAGGAGGGACACTTCATCCCATCAAAGGCTTTCTGCTGGTCAACTTGTGCAAACAAAGAGGCTTTTTTGGAATATTATCTACCAAAGGCTTCTCCTTCTCCTGCTGACATCCTCAGTGTGCCCGTGACTGTGATTGGCTGCGGAGGAAAAGAAAGAGAAAGAAGTTACAGAAAGATGAAAGAGAGTGTGCACAGACAGGATATCCCCTGTGGTTAACAGCAAAGTAAACACAGAAGAAAGAGAGAGAAAGGAAGTCTACCTCTGTCACACAGACTCGAGGTAAGATGCTTGCAGATGTCCTGCGATGTATAAAAGATTAGTTCCTGAACTTTGGCAGGGCTGGCGTTCTTCTCCAAAGCGCTGCTGGCTGCAACTATAATCACAAGTGTCTCAGCCTATTTCTGAAGTAATCCGATTTCTGTTGACAGGGACTGTAGTGTGTAATCTGATAGGAGAGTACTTACAGTATCAAGGTTAGTGTGTTCATTTGATTAATTCATAGCCTACAGGGTCTGTGAGATAGAGGGAGGGCGCAGCATGAGATCACGACCCTGGAATTCTAAACAATAACCATCTGTGGTGAACCATGTTCAGCTTGATCTGACTCGCTCTGAATCGCCCAATTGCGCTTCCTCTCTCACTTCCTTTTTCTCCGTCTCCCTTCTCCTTCCTGGTTCTCTCTTTGCAAGATAATACTTCGAGATACACTCACACCTGGAACGCACACCTGCAACAGTCATTTTGCATGTAAAACCAACAAGCCACGTACCAAAAATATGTCACGGCATGCTTTCTCTCAGCCTGAGGCATATATAACGATAACACCTGATCCAAAACAGAGCCTCTGTGTAAAACTGCTGTGTACCCAGCCCAAAGACCAGACCTTTTCTTGTAGAACATAATGTAACAGTTACAGTTACAGTACATGTCATTAACATGCTTGAAATGGAGGACCCAAACGCAGACCAGAGACAAGAGAGAAAGTAGAAGACTGAACCCAAAAACCAACTTACATAGAACAGGAGCGTAGTGACTGGCGGCATGAAGAGTTGAGTATGAACTGGCTGGAGAACACATGACACTGACAGTACAATAATTTTGGCAACAGTGCTCTTTCCCAAAGAACAATAATCCCATCGCCATGCCATGGATTTTGCACTGCTTCTATGCTCTACATGCTTGAATGTGACATTTTAAAAGAATTACATGTTTACACGTATTACATGTTTCTTTGCTCCACACAAATGAGAACAACGTCTCTTGCAAATGTCAGCGTTCATACGCCGTCCCCTTCGTTGTTAAGAAGAAGTGACGTGGAGTGTTCTCTTTCAGCTGGTTGCCACAGAGGCGAGGATGATAGATGAAGTGTTACTTTGCGGACTATTTTTAACTTTTCCAAACCAATGTTCAGACATCCCATCTGGACAGGGTTAGGGGTGAGGCAGCGCGAGTTATTTGCCATTAGTTACAGTAACAGGCAGCATGTGCTCTCCTCAGAGGTCAGAAAACAAACATTATACTTGTTTATGTGTCATGGCACGATGAGTACAGCTCAGTTAACGGTTTTCAAGAGGTGGTGCATGACTGTTTAATAAGCTTGGACAACGTTATGTTTAATGTGGAAGGCTGTTTAAAAAGCTACGAACAGTTCTTTCCATCTTTAAGATATATTTGTACTTCTTCATGTCTGTTTAATTAACATATGGGAATGTACTATGTGGTGTTTGTGTTCAGGGTATCTGTGGTTGTTCCACATGTTCATCAGTGTGTTTTACAGGGTTCATGCTGTAACTAGACAATGGTTTAACAAAAGGTCCATAATAAACCATAATTTCAGCCTTATTTATGAACTGTGTGCACATAACTATTGAAATCATATTTTCATTCGACTGACCCAAATTTAATTTAATTTTATGTCACTAAAGGATTCATCCTCTTAAAGCTACATCGTCCAATAGTAGTTTTACATTAATATGAAAGTAAACTTCCATACTATAACTGGGAATTTTAGCCAGATACTGAGAAAAAATAATAAACCAAATCAAATTTAGAAAGTCATAATACAGAAGAAGGAATAGGGGCAAAGTCTCCAGTAATGCCATAGGGGACAGGGGTATTGACAGGATACAGTATATCCAGTTTCTTTGTTTAACAATAATATATTTGATGATTAATCCCACATGCTGGCAAAATAATTATTGCTGAAAGCAGAAGTCATAGGTGGTGGTGTGTTACCAGGTGGGCTAGGTGACATTTGCTCTACTGCATTTTGAGCCTGGAGGTGGCCCAAATATTATTTTCCTCTGGGGCATAAAAGGATGTACACAACACATGAGTGGTGCATAGAGCAGCTAGCTTAAGAGTTTCAAAATGTGCCTTCAATAAATAAGAAATGCAAGTTGAAGCATTGACAAGTTCCTCAAAATGCCTTAAGGCTGATTCCTTGAAGGATTAGAAGGAGGATTATCCTGGACACAGGGCATCAGAAGTAAATGAAGATAAGAAACATACGTTGGTATGTTGGTAAATTAGCTTATCAAAATATTGATAACATTATATTGTATTCATTTTAATAAATTATTATTATACAGAAATGTATTATTTGTTCTAAGATATGTGTTTGTTGTGAGATTATCGTGTACGTTTTAAAAACAAAATATTTGAAACAAATGAAACAAAAACAAACAGTAATGTTTTTATAAAATGCAACAATAATATTGCAAACGTTGACACAGACATTTTTAACAAAAAGGGGTCAAAATGAGTAATATTTCATCTCCCTGGCACACGTTTCTAAATCTGCATGGCCTACAGATGTCTTCCAAAGACTTTGCTTTGACCTTTGACAGAACAGGAAGAATGAACTTTAAGGTTTGGTCTGTTCAGAGAAGGATTGTCGAACAATAAGCCTGGATTCTCTTAGCGTTTATGCTTTAAGCGATGTGTCAAGACGAGTGTGTTCAGTTCAGATTTTCTGAGAGAAAGCGTGGAACACCCTGCCTCTCGGCTAGAGCTGATTGTCAAATACATTGCAGAGGAATACAGCAGTAACACCTTTATTTAAATAGTCCTCCTGTCTGCAGCTGGAGAACAACTGCCCCACACACACACACACACACACACACACACACACACACACACACACAGCTGCTCTAATACATAACACGCACATTTATTTTTTTCAAACAAACCACAAAGACTACAAATAACTCTATATTGCACATAATGCATTTTATCAGCGCTGGACTCTCACTTCATACCACTATTTTTGACTTTATAGTGAGCAAGGGTGTTTCCTTGATCGTGGTTAATACAGCAAACACCAGCTTGACTTATGTTCCCTTCTGTGCCCTGTGAGTCTCAAATAACATGGCCACTCCGAGGGGAGTCTTAGGTTCATAATTGCTCTCTCAAAGTGGTCCCCGATTGCTCCACCTGTCACACGGGGTGGGATGTAGAGGCAAAACCTGGTTTTCCATTTTAGAAATATATGTGGAAAACTCACTGTGAGGCATATTTGTTTGGAATGTTTTATGGCTACAGATGTGCCTGTTACCACACCAACATCACTCCAAGTTAAGAATGTCTCTGCTTGTGTAACCACTAATTAAAGAAGCTAAGCCCCTCATCAGAAGTAGGACTAATTAACACATAGCATATACAAAAATACAGTAGACAGTCATTATATCACAGTTACACACATACCTTTGTTAAAAGCTAATTTAAGTCAAGTTACAACTTTCTTGGCTCTGTAATAAATAGCTCTTCAATAATGTCACCTAAACGGCAGCTTAAACACTTTAAGTTTTTGCCCTTTGATTGAAATATTCCCGGGTGGCCCCACATTGGGGGTCCTGAGGTACATGCAGTAATATCGCCACGCACATGTCTCTCTAATCTGTATGACATCTGTTATTTTGGGGGCCATGCGAGCCACCAAAGTAGAACAAACTTCTCTCTCATGGAGTTTTTTTGTTCAAGAAAACAAGTGAGTATAAGACCAAGAAATACAGAGAGAGAGCATTGTGACTAAACTCCAAAACCAGAGAACCGCAGTGCTCCACCAGAGGACTCTGAAGGGGAAGCCCACACAGCCGGAACAACTGTACAGCACACCGTGGTGGGAAAACATCCATGGATTGATTTTCATCAGTTATAACACAAACCCCCCTGAAAAAAGAAAAACACTGACATGCATATCATGCTTGAATCTGGCCGACTTCCTTTGTGATATGTCATGTGTAAAGCTATAGCCTGTGGTTCTGGCTGGTGGTCAGGCTGAGATGTCTCTGGGGGCCCCAAGTCCCTCACCAAGACTTGGAAGCAAACTGCAAGCTTTACCTTGGACCAGCAAAGGTCAGAGAAGAGATTGTTCCTTTGGCTCAGATATCGTTTTCACGTGGCAGCTCCAAGCCTTGATCTACTTTTAACAACATGAGGGAATGTGTGAAGAGTTATGAATGTGCCATAAACGATCACACACTGAACTATGCTATATCATCGTGACCTAGGAAGAGTTTGACATCTCCAAGTTTTTTTTAGAGTTTAAATCTCTCACTGAAATATGGCCAATGACTTAATGCATTTCTTTTAATGACTTAGTTCCAGCGTTTGACTAAAGTGCCTCTTAGTCTTTTATTATTTAAATAGTCCCCTCCAGGGGTGTCCAGTCCTGATCCTCAGGGACCACTGTCCTGCTAGTTTTCCTGCCCTACCCACTGGTGATTACCAGGTTCAGGTGTGTTCAGTCAATCAGAAGTTGTAAGTGCAGGAATGGCTGGAAAATTAGCAGGACAGTGGCCCTCGAGGACCTCCTCAGCATTTGTTCAGATGATCAGAGAGGACAAAATCAGATAAATTTAACCCTTAAAATGCAGCAGTGCCCTTTGACCCTTTCTAATCTGTCTCACAGGAACATACTTAGACACACACAGATGCACACACAACCTACGCTCGTTAGCAATTAGGCTTCATTCGAATTTGGAAATTCAATTAGTGGTTTTAGTTTGTCATTAAGTAGCATTTCCTCTGTCTAATGCCTGTTAGCAACAGTAAAATTTGAAATGGAAATGCTATTGTAGGCCCCCTCCACACCCTTCTATCATTTCTTTTAAACAAACCCACTCAGAAACAAAATTACCCAATTGCAATTCTGTTTTTTTCCTTCTTTCTCTCTTATACTATTGCACATTGGAGAATTAGCTCACTTTGCATAATTCAGCTGCCCACGCACTGTTAGATATTTTTCTTCGCTTTCTTGTTCGAGCTTGTCTGGGCCTCCTGCTTTTATCCCTTCCTCTGCCCTCCCTGCTAACTCCATTGTTGAACTCTGCTCTCCTCTCTCCATTTTCTTCACTCCTTCTCTCAATCTCAGGCAGTTTCGTCAACCGCAGTACCCTGCATCGCTTTCATGTATTCGTTCAAATTCAGATTTCTCACAGCCCAACATCCTGTGACTGATTTTAAACTTTGACAGTGTCACATACAGCACACCAGGACTGTAAAACACTGTGGCAAAACTATTACAGCAAGCAAAGCCAAACAGTTTCCATAATGATAAAGCAGGGATTTAGAAGTGGCTTTAGAAGTTTGCAAACCGCCTTTGTTTTGCTCCTAGGCAGTGAATATTTATTAACCTATGGGTCCATTTGATTACAGTGTGAGGTCAGCTCCGTGCTGTGAATGTCCTCCCACACATTCACTAATGATAGCTTTGCAGTGGAGTGCATACAATACATTTCACCCAGAGCGAAGTAGCCGCATGTAATTCCTCATCCAAATTACTGTAATTAAAACATTCCACAATCCTTTATGTGTTATTTCTTCCTTCATGTACTGTTGTTTCTTGACTTGGCTTTCTTTTAATTCAACAAATCAAATTGAGGCTATTAGTCCCACAGTAGTACTGGTTCGTATAGACTGTGAACTTCCACAATACACAGCCCGAACCTGGAAAAGAAAATGTTCTCTACTGTACTATTAGCACGAAACTCTTTCTGCGGAGACGAGGGGGTAGGTAAACTGAAAGAGGATTGTTGCTCCACTTCTTCTTTGTTGCAAAGTCACAGAAAGATGATTTAGAGTGCATCACCTCAGCATAAATTCCTTGCAAGCAGGGGGTTGCTCCTCAGCATCCAGCACATCAATTCACAAGCGAAGCCTCAAGTTTCTGCTCAGTGTTGCGTGAAAGGTTCCGAGAGCTATGATATTGTTGTGTGTAATGTGTCAGTCACATTTATCATGTAGCTGTGCAAGCCTGGAAACTTCTGTATTAGAATTTGCAATTTTATGGCTTAATACAATAATAGAGTAAAAATGCTTATA
Organism: Microctenopoma steveboyesi; assembly: GCA_032359275.1. Taxonomy (NCBI): domain Eukaryota; kingdom Metazoa; phylum Chordata; class Actinopteri; order Anabantiformes; family Anabantidae; genus Microctenopoma; species Microctenopoma steveboyesi. The sequence continues at coordinate 5,748,320 of JAUMHF010000007.1, read as the reverse complement.
GTATTTTTGAAATTTTCACAGTTGTACAATTTGCTGTTGAAGGGAAAAAGCTTGCAATTGAATCTGCTGTTGAGCTGGCAAGGTTGTGTTTCTGATTATGCAATTGCTTAATGGTGCGATAAATCCATTTTCTATTGGAAAAGCTGAGCTCTAAATGCTGCTGTTCAATTAGTTTTGATTTTGAATGGGATTATGTTATTGAGTTAGTGACCTGCAATCAGGACAGATTTTCAGAAAAGAGATTAGTACTGAAAATGTATTAAGGACAAGGCACATGCACACTTGGATGTCATAGTGACGATGCGGACAGCAGAATTGCCGTAATAATAGCCGCTAAGCATCAACAGCTATGTTTGGATGTACAGTTGGCGTTTTGCTGTATACTGCCTTTAGTGATGAAAGTTACTTACTGCCCACTCGGGGCTGAAACATTCATCACACGGAAAAGAGGGATGCATTAAAACAAACCCCTTGGTCAAGGAGAGAATACATTCAATAAGTCAAGAAATCATCAGATTGCCTCCAAGCCAATAACACATTCACCTCATCCGGAAGATAATATCTGATGTTGTGCATGAGCTAGATGTAGACAGCAGATGGACCACTATTATGTACTTTCCAGATGACAAGATTTACCCTCTCAGTTGTACAGTTGAGCAACAAAAATGGGAGGAAAATGTTACACAAATTAAGAAATGAATTATGAAAACCTAAACTTAACCCAAACTAACAGATGAGATCAAAATCTGAATGGTACAAATTCATGCTATATTTTAGGCATTTTACGTTCAGCTATCAGAAATGATTAAATCATTCTGTTCACTATAAAATATAAATGTACTCCTCCGGGTTTTTATGCAAATAACTGAAGATAGAAAGGAAATTTAAATGTTTCCAAGGCCTCGAAGAAGTCTTTCAGGTTTTTCGGAAGTGCCAGCAGGTGGGATTTTTACTATCTCTGAATATCTAATCTAAATGAGGAACACGTTTCCTTTAGCCAACCACCAGTTTTAATTTTTTAGTTTAAGTATTTAAACTTAGCCACAACAAGCTTGTCTAGATGAACTTCAAGGAGCTTGGAGGGAATGTCGCATTCACAACCATGTCATCAGGGACCACACAGAATAATCCTTTATGACTCCTCAAGGCCAGATTCATGCAGGCCGGAAAGATCTACAACTGGAAAAAAAGCCTTGGTCCATGCCTTTTAAAAACCACTCGCTCTCCTTGAGTGTCTCCAGAGTGGGACAGATGCACCAGGGCAAGGCAACCTCCTGAAAGGGTCAAGGAAAAACACAGGGACGCTGGGGGAGCATGGGTTGACCTTACTGGAGGTATCCATCATTCACTGTAGATGTTGGCACCTCACAGGACACACACACACACACAAACATCAAGCCCAAGCATGCATAGAGAAGTAACCCGCACACAGTCCTTTCATGACAGGACGTCTCTAATGAATGTGGCTCTCAGCAGACCCTTGAGAGGAAGCAAGGCCATTCTCACTCCTACCACTGACTCTGCAGGGCACGGAGAGGCCCCTCGGCCGTCTGCATCTCACAAGATAACCAGACTGAAAAGTCGTCCCCAGACAAGTGTGCTCTGTCAAGGGCTGAGGGCTGTTTTTATGTCTTCCCATTGCTGTCTGACTGAGATGTGGAAGGACAACTCTGAAGGAGTGCTTGTTCATGACTGGTACAGTGATGGCGCCCTGCAGCTCAACAATACCTACATTATCCGTCCCACTCCTTCTCTGCCTCTACTGACGTGCACCAGACACTCCATCATGATATCCAACACACACTGTCAGTATGTTATGTCCCCACTCAAGTGACTCTATAAATTCAGATTATGGAAGAGTTATTCTGGTCTGTCTGGCAATTAAATATGCATGTGTGGCTTTCTAGGGCAGCCAGCCAAGGTCTCATCAGCGCCAGTTCCAGTCTGATCTAATTCTACCAAGCGCCTCCCTTTCTCTGTGGTAATACATTTTTATCAGCACGGAATGTGTCTCATAGGACTGAAATATTGCTTTCCACTCACACTTCCTAAAAAATTCAGCATCAAAGATCACTCGTAGTCTGCGTGGCTGCGTTGGTAAATCCAAACAATATGAGGCTGTCTCGTAGTTATGTAAGGTCTGCGTGACAAAAAGGGACGTCTCACTCATGTAAGTGTTATTAAATGACGTACACACACCTCTGGGAGATGAAACGTGAAGTAGTTAATTTTGACTCCTCTGTCTGGAGAGTTTAATGAGCAGCTGGCAATGGACAAATCAAAGTAAAATTCCATCCAAGGGCCACATGGATATTCTGAGACATGGTGCAGGTTACCCATGGTCTGTGTGTGAGTGTGGAAGATACATGTTTATTTTGGATTTGAGTGACAGGGAACACAGTGCAACGGCCTACACTGTAGAGACAGGAGACATCACGTCAGAGCTCTCCTCACCAACAAAGACCACCCCCTTCCACAATCCTCATAACACACACTCACTCTTGCTCCATCACCTTCGGTGGGGACTCACCACCCTACAGCAGAGCCTGGCACCTCGCCAGAGGGTTTAAAGTGTGGAGCCTGGCTTCGCCTCATCCAAAACACAGAGACCACTTGAAACATATTGCCGCTGCTATTTAACGCAGCGGCTCAAAACAGCTCAACAGCTGACGTCTTCCAAACTCCAGCAGTTGAAGTGATTGGGGTCGGGGATCAGAGGGCTAATGCAGTTTGGGGGGGGCTTTGGGATTAAACTATTACCTTAACCACAGGAAGTACATGAAATATGAAGCCAAACGATTGTTTTGAAAGTTTTAAATAGGATTAGTAATCACTGTCATCTCATTGTAAGTGCTAGGAGTGTACAGGTAAAGTTTTCATTTTAATGCAAAAGACTCATTTAACCTTGTTTTGTGACATTGAGAAGCTTGATACAACACCACAAGGCACTGTAGGTATTTCCTAGACTTACTGGAGTTGTGCCGAGCGGATTGACTGAAAGACAACGCCCATTCACTCATTGTGACTTTCACACATTTCATGGACTTTGCACTACATATCTGTTTAATGTCTGTTTAACGACTGACTCAGACCTTTGCGTTTTCACATACAGCTCCTCCAGGCGATGCCTTGTCTGAAAAAGGTGTGAGATTGATCCTGTGGGGATGTCTGCATTATATGAAGCAAATCCAGCTACAAAATGTCGAGATGTTTCAGCCTCCGAAAGTCTGATGAGTTTTAGTTTTCAGGTTGATTGTTAAGGCTATGTTATTGACTATGCATGTCCATGGACAGGATATTTTTAGGTTCAGAAACTAAAGAGCTATTATTTTTGGCCCAGTTGTTTCCTCTGAACATTTCTGCATATAAAAGCAACTGCACTTTGAATGAAATTCGGCATTACTCATGGCCTGATGGCCCCAGGAAATGGTTTTCTTCCTCTTCCTTTATGCATGTAGACTTAGAATGAACACACAGTTAGGCCAAACATAGACTGCCAGCACGTCACTGTGATTGTAGATAAATGCGTACAACACTGGTTGCTCTAAAAAATTGTCCTGGTAGCTCAGTGGCTAAGGGTTGGGATGCAGAGATAGCAGGATCGATTACCAGCTGAGTCACCTCACCCATCCCCCATACCAGGTGTTTTCCTGATTGAGACACCTGTGGCTGCTCACTGCTCACTGCCACCCCCCCCACCCCACACACACACACACTTCTTCCACACACTTCAACACATGCAATAGAAAATTCAACGCATCCAAACATAACCATATTCACCACCAGCTCATTTCTTACACAAACTCTCTGTAAGATGACTGGTCACACACTGTACAGTCGTCTGCACACACACATGGCCAGGATTTTCCCCCGCCGCACTGGAGCATGGACAGGGCAAAGCTCACTTTTCAAGAGGGGATGCTTTGAGTTCCAGCGGGGTGCACATGAAAGGGCAGCAGAATATAAAGGAGTGCCCAAGGATACACTGCAGCGCTCAATGTGAGGACAATTTAGCCCTGATGGAAAACCTGGATCAAAGGCCTGGCCTCCATAATTGCACATTCCCCAACAAACACTGTGCCATTTGAAGAGTGGGCCAGACCTCTGGACTCCTGAGACATGTTCCTGTGCGCGCACACACAGGCAGCCCCATTCCTTTCACCTAGCTGTGTCCTCCATCTCAATGTCTAGCTAAAAGATTAGAGAAATGCTGACGTTCCAGAAGTGCTCACAATTTCTGTCCGAATGTCAAGATTTAGACCAAGGCCGATGCAAACATCTCTTAACGCTTCTTCTCCCTTTTGGTAAAGGTTGCAAAGTCACAGTTATGAGCAAAATGACAACACTCACACCTTCAAATACTTTTAGCATAACCCCTTTGCCCTTTTCTACAGTAAACTAGGGGTTGGAATGTGTCAGCATCACTGAAAAGGACACCTAAGTGTTTTGTTACCTCACAAATGCAGGACTTTTGCAGAGATTCCACAATAAGGTAATGCCTACCTAACAATTTCTAATGATATTTGAATGATTAGACCTGTGGTTTTATCTTCACGAGGCACTCCGTTGTGAGGGGGATATCGTTCTCTGTGTCTTAACCTGACTAAGACGTTGGGAGAAGAAATTGTTTTAAAAGCAAAAAGTGCCTTACTCCCTGCCCGCAGGTTTATTTTCCTCTGCATGCAGGTTCAGCCAACAGAATGCTGTGTCAGAGATAATAAATCTAGCTTTTTTCACGGTGCTGCAGGTGAAGAGATCTTGATAAGGTGGAATGTCTTGGTTGCTTTTAAAAAACTGTTAGTTTTGAATTGTAAAGGTCAACGCGTTGCGGAGTCGCTTCCTTTTTGCTTTTTCACCATTTCACCGTTCGTCTCTCCTGACACTTCACAGATGGCAGCAGAAAACCAGCGTGGTTGAGCAGACACTGACAGCTCTGTCCACGAGAGCCTGTGAGTGCTTACTCAAGAACTTCTAATGGTTTTATGTTGCGTCTAGACTTTAATAAGCGGTTGTGTTTCCCTGACAGCACACCCCAAATCTCCCCTGAAAGACCTATGGTGATGCTTCAGTAATAAAATACTGTATGCATGTGTTGTAGAGCTGGACACAAATAAACAACTTCTAATAGACCCAAATGTGGTAAAACTACAGAAAATGCCTTGTCATCAGAAATTACACTCAGTGTGTGTTTTACATTTACATTCTTACACAAGAAGACTTGAATCCCATATGGAAATACTGCAGTGTGGATAACATAAAGAATATTAGCTGTTCTTCCAAAAGCATGTATGTTTTTAACTTTTGAGGTTAGTGTCGGAGCACTGGGCTGCATAATCAAAGCTGTAATATTACTGAGCAAGTGGAATTTGATCATAGGAGCTGTGGTCTATTGTTTCGTAGAATTAAAGCAAAAACAATCTTTAAAAGAAGAAACATTCTTCATTGAATTCATGTGTAATAAAACACACCCTTGCTCGGGATGTAATGGGATCACACTTCACACGGATATCCTTATATAACTCTACTTGTACCAGGTTTTAGGTTTGTCCCAAAATGATTACCTGTTGTGTCTTTTTTTGCTCACTCGGAGGATAATGTGAGACCAGAATTATGCAGATGTTGTTGAAATATGGAAGTAAAAGCATCTCTACAGATCACTGCAGAGATTAAATCAGAGCTAAGAGCTAGAAACGTAAGTCTTTCATTTGTGACTCACCTGTGACCTAGTCCAATTATGCATAGTAACCACATAGATCATGACATAGTACCTCTCTTAGGATTTGAGAAATAAACCTAAATATAGGCCTCTGTTCAGCGCTGACCTGTCGCTAACCTGGCAGAATTTTCCTCAGTTGTCAGTGCAAAGCATTCGACTGGGTCAGATTGAATTTCTCTTTTTCGAACATTCAAGTTCAAAGCATTCATGTCGAGTAAGGAGAAATGTCCAACAAAATAACAAAATGTAAGAGCTGGTTGGAATATTTTCCTGAAGAACCACAATTGGGTTGTGATGAAGCATAATGATCATTTCTTTGCCGCTGTAAGCTTTGAAGAGAGTAAGGGGGAAATGTAGACATTCAAGAACGTCCAAGTTTTATTCCGTCTTGGCTCCAGTAAACCTGTTGAGGTGCTAATAGCAAGACGCAGACTGTCAACAGACTCTGTTTTGACAAGTCTACGCAGACGAAGGCTAAATCACTGCAGAGGTGCAAGCTGGGAAGGGAAACATCTTAGTCAGGTGATGATTGGCAGCTAGGGAGCCTTTTAGGGGATGAAAATATATTGAAAAATAACTAAACCACTGAGTATCTTCTACTTGTTAGTGGCAGAGATCAGATCACATATGTTCTTTATCTTGATCTTTATCTTTCTTAGTTCAGTAGCAACTAGGAAATGTTTTGTCGGGTGCGTAGTGTTATAGTTGTATTGAAATTAAAATGATTTTTATATTTATTATATTGTCTACATAACATAATACTTACATACTATTCATGTTTTTTAGCCTTACTTCAGCTGAAAAACAGTATTTATTTTGAGTAATAATTTAAGCCTGACTCTTCCTATCTAAACCAGACCTGAGCACTGAAAATATGTCATCTTATTCTAAGCCAAACCCGTCAACTTAACACTGCCTGAACCTCTGAGGGGACAGGATGAGCTCAGTCTTTCATGCTCGAACAAAGCCCCTCTCCAATAAGCATGTTCTCAACCTCTTTTAGGACACACGTTGGCTAATTGGATGGTTGGCAGAGGTTAAACACTTCCCTCAATGTCTCACTGTGTCACTCCACACCAATGCAATTTGGTCCTGAATGTGGGAGCCCAGCTGAGCTGAGTGTCCAAGGACACTAAACGGTGGACACCCCTCGAGAAGCTTCCACTGGCGCGCTGTAGAAAACACACAAACCAGCTGTATTTAGTCTCATCATCTTACTACTGTGAGATAATCTAATATAAAATTTTAATTTCAGAATCACAACCCTTATCAAACATAAAACCTGCAAACTGTCTGTTTATTTAACATGTTTTCTTAACGCTCAGACTTAAATTTCAGTTGAACTAATATTATTCACAATGGATTGCCAGCAGTGAGTTTTCTCCTTTATCCTGCTGGGGCCTCAGAATGATTGAAGTCACATTCATGTAGTTAAAGTCTGCCTGTCTAACCCAAGGCCACGCACAGGATATGGCATGAATTACACGCACACACCTCGCTGCTTTGACTATAAGCTTTTGATAATAAACAGTCAATTTCCACCATGTTTCATACAGCTCATTGGTGCAGAGTTGGTGGACTGATTCACGCCTCCCTCAGTATCAACCTACTACTGGAGGAAAATGTGACACGTCCCAGTGGTGCAGAATAAACAATCAAGTAATGAAACTTTTCATCAAGACGAATTGCATAGTTTGTTCCTCCCTAGTACTTTATCTTACAGACTAATCATTGTTTCTTTTTTAATTAGGCATACACAGTTCTTTGTATACACATTTGTGCATTTGTAAATTATAGTTTAAATAGGTTTCCATTGAGATGTTGCAAGATAGCAGTGAAAATGGCCAAAGAGGGAGGGGTGGTTACATATTTGCTGCTGTCTTTCAGCACTAAATGAGGGGTTTTTTCTGTCTTTGGCAGTTTGTTTAACCACTTATATGATTGGATTGCTCATTAATTTTCATTCTGTCACATCCCAGGCGTAATCATTTTTTAACTGTGCCTTTAAACTGCCATCCCCAACATCTGTCTGGTGATTTATTGTTGACATATTACACAGTGAGTTGTTTTTCTGCCACTGATGTATTCTCATGCTTTGATGCAATGAAGCGTTGTAACTCATTTTAACCAAATTAGAGCTGAGCATCATTAGATTTGATATGCTGAGGCTCGGGGACATATTGTGGATTGTCCCTGGAAAGTCGGTCCACAAAAATTTATATGGCTTAATATCACACTGTAACACATGTGGTGGCTGCTTTTTGTGTTTTTAGATTGTTCATTTGTGTAAAGTGGGATGTATATTTGCATGAAACATACTGATAAGCCAGACGGCTAAGTGAGATGTATAAACGGCACAGTCTTATTGTTAGACAGCACAATCGTTATCACTACAATCAGTAGTTCCTCGCCTCTTCAGTAACAACCTATCTTGATAAACTGTCAACTTTCAAGGTGAAGAAATGTGTTTTTCTTCATACGGCTTTGTGCATGTGTTATTGTGCTATGATTTCCCAACATTGTGGCCACTAGCCACAATAGCCACAACCCATCTGGCTGCTGGTCACCACACCTATAGGAAACACGCCCACAGGACATGGTTTATGCCTCAAAATATTGAAAACATTATCCACATCCATGTGTTGGGTAAACAAATATTTAACTGGCCAAAAAAATCCGTCAACTTATGTTAAACATTCACAGGCCTTTTCAACAGCTTTTCCAAAGAGCCTGTTACTTACTCCCTGTTACTCTGCTGAAGCAAAACAACAGTGAATAACTTTTAAGTCTTAAAGTCAAATCTTTATGTTGGAGGCATACATTATAATGCAAACCTTCTCTCCTCTTTAAAGTGTAAGTTGTGTAAATGCACATCTAGTCACTCTGTTAGAAATAAACATTCACTGTCACAGAGGTAAAGATCTTTCATTACATTTATTACAAACTGATTGACACTTCCTTGGAAACGCAATGACGCAATTATATGTTTTATTGTTACAGTGAATTCTCCGTGGTATGTGAAAGTTAGACCTCCCCTGCAACAGAACAAAATAGAGCCAGTAAATATAAAGTAAAGGCTGATATGTGTCTTTATATCTGGCAAGTATAGATAATGTATCATAATTCCTGTTCATTTGTCCATTTACAACTCATTTACACTTCTGGCTTTAAGGCTAGAATACTACTTTTACAAAGTTGAAGGATGTAGTCCAGCTGTGGTTCTGATCCAGCTGTTCACTTGTGTGGGTCCAGACAGATCAGTGTGAGGGAGGGTTTGCTGTTGCGAGGCTGCTCCACCTAGTCCCAGGCTGCATTACTCAGCCAGTCCAGTCAAACGGCGCTCAGACGTAGGGACTTCCCCTTCCCTCCAAAGACGCAGAGAAATACTGTATTGCCTCATGTACCACTGAGGTAATATCATTACTTCAGCTAAATGTTGCGAAGTCTAACCTGAATAGTGTCTTAGTATCCAACCCATGCTGTATATACAGAGAGTATATACAAAGATCAATTTGTCACAAGCTATTTGAAAGCAATAACATTGTCATCTATATACATCTCAGGGTGCTATGTAACTACATTTTCTCTGGTTGTAACATTAGTTTTCCGAGAGTATTACCGTGATCCCTGCCAAGACTATCAAACAATGCTTTTAGTCATTTTCGTGTTTTTCCCCCTGATAGATACCAATCAAGCCCTCTTGAGGGGAAATCCATCATATGGGTGTGCAGCAGCTTCAACAGGTATTGGATCTTGCACGCAACTCTAAGATTACTGCTATCTACTGTTACTGGCACTTTTTCAACACCTTCGGGGTGTTGAGGGGTGTCATTTCTAAAGAACCCAGAGCATAGAGGGTAACAGCATTCATATCTGTTGGAGCATGGCGCGCAAGATCCACAACTTCTCATCATATGTAGTTCACAGGGGGATAATTGAAGGAAGGGGTCAAACGTCACCGTTTGAGCAGATTCTGATGTGTAATCCTCTCCAGTAAGAAACTTAACTCTTAGCGCAACTTTATGTAAGTATATGCAAGTTAAGTTGTCCTCAGTAGCATATTGTTACCAAGAAACTGTGTAAAAAGTCCAGTCTGGATCTGCACTGACATATTTCCCTTGATAGATAAATATGAACTCGAAGCAAAGCATTGGGTCTATATCTGAAAACAAACAGGGCCATATATTTTACTTGGAATAACAGAGATCAGCTGTATCAACACTGGTCCTCCTACTGCAGCCAGCCACCTCAAGTGAGAAACCATCGAGTCTGAGAACCCGTCCTCTGATTGCATTTGTGCAGACATGAGGCAAAGCCATTGTCATTCAGAGGAGTGGGATAATTAACTAATCTCTGATACTGAGAACTGCAGTGTGGTTTGTCGAAGAATCTCAGTTCAGTGCAACTCTAGAAAAAAGGATCGAACACATTTACCAACTCTACAAACAGGCACAGCAAAGGAGTATTTTATGGCTGCAGTAATTTTATGGCTGTATTATGTTATTGAGGCTTGCCTAAGGTTTTACTTGAAAATGATCTGACTGCTGTTTGCACTGGCACAGCTGTTTGCATTGCCTTTGTTCAGCTGTCTGTGCACTCCCTCCCTTTTCCCTGTTTGATAACATAACACTCTGAGTATGTTTCTAAAGGGTAATAAAATGAGAAGGAGCCGCTATCTGCTCTTTGGTTGAGCAACAGCACATTCAAACACATCCCATGGACCTGGAACATTTCACCATGAAGCATTATCATTCGTACATCCTGAAAACGTGAAACAGTGCAGAGTTGAGAGGCTCCGAGATTTTTTTCTTTTATGGCACAATCTACCTTAAAAACCTGGACACTAAAAGCCTCTTAACAACTGTATTAATACCATTTGTTTGTGTAAGCCATCATGTTGCCCGGATTTTAATTGTCCACATTTCAGATAAGCACTTCAATTGAACGTATGAGTATCTGTAAAAATACAATAAATCTTATTCTTGTTATTCTTTCGATTCAAACTTCATCCAGCCAAATGTGCTGGAAGCAAATCATAATACAGTTATATAAATCTTATCTTTAATGCAAATGAATGCTGGTCAGCACTGTAACTCTCTATTAGAGACAAGGTTACAAACATAGTTATTATTATTCCAGATTTTCCAGTTCAGCACAATGATTTTGCAACATTGAACAGTGTGAAAAATAGTCATCAAGATCCTTATCACTATTATGATGACCTCCCCCAACACTCCAACACATCACTCATTTCAGCACCCAGCATATGGCTGACTTAAAGACAGCACTTTTTGCATTTATTATTGTCCCGTGATTTCCCAGTGTTGCCTCAATAACCACAACCCATCTGACTAGCGGTCACCACACCTATAGGAAACACACCCTAAAGACATAGTTGATACCTCAAAATATTGAAAACATTATCCACGTCTATGTGTCGGGTAAACAAATATTTCTCTGGCCAAAAATATGCATCAAAAGAGCATTAGAAGTTTTTCTGTAACTCAGTCTGTCGCTGCTCCAAACTCACCCTATATGTTACTCTCGTGGAAGAGTCTCTTTCAGAGACCTGTTTTGTCATGGAGATTGCATGTCTGAAATGTTCACTCCAAGCCTGCAAAATGTTTAGACACTTGGTTAAGTTTGGGGAAACTTTGTGGTCGTGGTTATGTATTGAAAATGTCAACACTGATTTTAAGCCTGAGTAACCTTAACCTTTGATGATAGTAGATTCTTCACTAGCGCCTGTTTTGTTTCTACTTTCTTTTTGGGGGTGGGGTGGGGGGTGGGGGTTGTTAATGTACACACATCTAGCTCAAGCACATACAGTAATAAAAGGGGCACAAATACCTCTGCAACCTTCATACAAGCATGACGGCGTCCTTAGTCACAGACCTGCAAGCTATAGTCTCGAGGGGGGGGCTCTGTGTTTTGTTTCAGTCATCAAAGCTATTGGGTTCAGGCTCTCCTCTCTATGTTATCACTCAGCAACACTCATGGCCACTCGGACCCTGAAATTTTACTCCGGGCTGCTTAGGGGAGCGGGCAGTGGGGCTGAAGAAACGTCTCCGTGGCTCTGCTCTGCACTGCCGGGGGTCACTCTGCCATTCTTCTGTTACACAAAAGACCTCTTCAAGTGCCTGTGTGACAATGGCCTTTAGATCAGTGGAGCGTAATGATTGCTGGTTAACGTGAATGCACTCTGTATTAATTGAGCCAGAATTAATTTAAGTTTTTAGGGGTTTTTTATCTGTTGGCAAGGAGACTTAGTAGGTAGTGTCCAGTAATCATAACTAAAATGTTCACGTTGGCCTTCATCAATACATTTTTTTGCATAACAGACATTATTGTAAAGAGTTCGTTTTATGAATAGTCAGACCCAGGTCCCAGACCGAGACTCATTCTGAGCTTCTTAATGAGCACAACCTCTCACTTTCAACCCTAATAGCAAACATAATGTCACTCACAGGCTCCTCATAATGAATAGCAGTGAAGCATGATTTCACAAGACAAGCCTTTAACTTAGCACAAAGGAATGTCAGATCTGCTGACACAAAAGACTCTTCTTCTTTTTCACTCTATGATTTACATAAAGCATTATGCACTCAGGGAGATGAGACATTCAAGCATTTGTGCACCACATTAAAATGTATTCAGTGATTCTGATTAGGTCAGAGTGAAAAACATTATCAAATGAAAATAATTAAAACAAGGTTCGGAGTCTACGGCTGTTTTTGTTTAACCGTCATCATAAACAGAGTTAGCTGTGTCTGTCAGTGAATTAAGAACACTGGGCCCCTTCTGCTGTGCCGACCTTGATTCACAGATCCTGCGAGACTTGCCAGCGGCTCGCTCTCTTTCAGCACGAGCCGACGATGCCAGTGACAGACAGGCACTCTCATGTCAAAACACTGTCTGCGTCTGCCAGCCTATAGCCAACCCAGGAGAGAATGCCGAAAGGGCGCAGTTACTCTGTCAAATTCAACATTGCTTACATACTTAAGTATACAGTACATTTTTGTGTATGGCGACATGTGCAATATATTAAAACAGAAATATGTCTGATCAGTGTGAGCCAACAAAGCAGCCAAGCACAGTCAACAATTCTACATTTTTGCTGCTAAATGTTTTTGAAGCTCCTCCATGCGCTGTCCTTTATCTGATCTACAGCCCTCATATTGCAGCTTCTCTTTACGGAATGACTTTCACTTAAAAGTTCCAGTTGTGCATTTTAAACTTTGAGCAATGCTATCAACGTGTGCAGCCTTGTCACATTTTACCTTTGCTGGTTATTATGTTGGATTATCAATGGCTCACTGTGATATTTTTCTCTTCCTTGTTGCTGCTAATGGGAACACTTAGCTTTGGTGTTTTGGGCCATTTAGCGTGGAGTAACCACAAAAGGACAGAACCAGGCAGAGATGCCAGTTTGTTGCAAACTGACACCTCTTCAAAGGACTCTGAATTTGCCAACCATGCAAAGTTATCCTCTTTCTGACCTGAGTTCAAAAGGAAAGACTTGCTCTCACACTTAGAGCTGATTGAATGATTAGCTTGACAGAATGATAAATAAAGACGTGATAGCACATTTAGGCTTTTACACACCTTAAATCATGTACATTTGGCTTAATTCTAAAGAAACAATATTGGCATTTTTAATGACAAATGAATGCAACGTTTTTTTCTCAGTTTCTGTTTTATTCCCCACTTCAATAACTGGAATGGGCTGAGGTGTAGGAAGAATGAAACATTCCCCCTTCTCACATTTCATTATGTCTTGGATGAAAGTCTGTTGTACAAAGAGTTTCCCTACCTTCATGTTCCTACTGAAGGAAAAGAAAACGCACTCAATGTGTTAAAATGCAGAAACGTTGATAATTTCTGGAAGATGAAGTTGGATATTTTGTATTTGAAAATAAATCTTTAATTCACTTTTTTTAACATCTGTAATTAATTAATTAATTAAAACACGTGACTATTAATTAACCATAATACAAAATGTTACTGGTCACAATTAGCCAGTAGGCTTTGTAGAAAAAAGGTAAGTAAGATAGTCTAACCATATGTGCTTTGATTTTCTCCAGCACCAGCAAAACAAGCAATGAGCCAAGCTGATTTGCAGTAGTATTCCACATTACATGATGTTGTCTGTATGAGATCCATATTACATGCATGCTGTTTGTCATTGTGCAGTGTGGGAAATATTACTAGTACTGACAGCTTTATGGCCTTTTCACACAACATATTAAAAGTCACGACTAAGAAAAAAAAGAGATCGCAATAAAACCCTCAAGTTGTCTGTTCAGCCATAGTTAAAAACAAATATACTGAGATTCAGCGCTGTTCCTGAACGTTTTTATCTTTATCTTCACCCACTGTCTGAAAAATACCTGATTCATCTAGAGTACAGGATATGAAACCCAAAAAGTACCTAGATTACAGGATATGAAACCCAAAAAAGATTTCACAGTGTTGTGGTATAATATTGGAGCGTCCAATTAAAATCAGCTGAAGCAGCATTTCTTTCACTTGCAAGTTTGTTCAATTGCTCGCTCTTGTCTGTGGACACAGTTTAAGATAAAAATGAGTCTCAGACGTATATTAAAACCAGATTATAAAAGAATGAACAGCTTTGTCTGTACCTTGGGAAACTGTGGTCACTGTATCCTGAAAGTAAGTGTCTAAGTACTTCACAAACACACTCACTGAGGTGGGGATTAGATGCCTGCTCCAACAGTGCATTACTTAATCCAATTTAAAAGAGTCATAATCAATATTTCTATTTTCCAAACAGATGAGGACTCTTTGACTATAAAAGGGCTCCCTTGTAGTGACGAACCCACGGAGATTTATCACTCTTCACCTTTTTTTTTTTTTGGCATGCAAATGCACTGTTGTGGTTCACTTTCAAAACAAAAACGCTACCTTGCCAGCTCTAAAGGCAGACAGACAAAGCCGGCATGTATTTGGCAAACACAGTCAAAAGGTTGGAAGCTTTAAAGCTAAATATTTTCCCCAGGAGTTACATAAGGCCAAAACCGGAGCAGATACTGTATATCAGAACACAAAGGGGACTGAAAATGAATGCTAATGTCGCGCCACGTTTGTTGGATGTCTAAATAGGCAAGTGTTTGCTCAACAACAGTGTTGTTAAACTACATTATTAATTGAAGCTAATCACCTCTAGTTTCATATTTAGCAAACACGCGTGAGAACGGTTTCAATCTTCTGAAACAACTCGCGCCTAGAAATGAAATAGAAGTGTAAATATTTGTTTCAGTTTATTCGATTCAGTACGGAGAAGTCAACTCTGTTTCAGCATCAGTCTTGTGGTGATTTACCGTACAGCGTATGCCATGACTTTCACAATGGGAATGAAAGTAGGCTCATTAGTTTAACATTAACAGGCAGTTGGTGGACATGCTCCGGTGAAGTGGGCCTGTCCAGCATTCGTAACATATTCCCAAGTTCTTTGTAACTGCTCCACTCTTCCTGTGGCGCAGTCACAGACATCCATAAACAAACTGAATCGTGTTCCTCGGCTGTTAGTTGACACTGTATAATAGAACTGTAAGTATATGGATTCACCAAATGTTGGCATTGGGTCTAATCCCAGCACCTAATATGACAAGAAATTGGTTTAGTGTCTTGTAAAATTAGCAGACTATATTTAAATGTGAGGAAAAGTGTTAAGTAAACACTGTCACAGCCATCTACGAGTGAATTTAAATTGAATGTAATTGTCATATTGATAATTTTATTTACTTCCTTACTTACCACATATGGGTTTTTAATGTCATATCATGGACTTTTATCCGGTTTACTGTAATAACATTGTGGCTTTCAATCAGCACACTTACAAAAACAACATCAATTTAAACCGCTTCACTCAAGAGTGAGACGACTGAACATGAAAACATATATCAGCGCGCAAATGCCTGTTTTATCTCAAGGCTCATTCCTGGTGTGTGATCACACGTTCTGTGTGTGCATGTGGGAGAGCCCATGGATGTTGTTTACTTTAGAGGAAAGTGAAATGCAGGGGTTGCCTATATTCAAACTGACAGGCCCATTTGGAAGCAATCATCAAATGTGTCACGGAAAAAAACGCTACGTCATGGCACAAGGGACGTCAAGACTTTGCCAGCATCAATGTTTTCCTTCGAGAGTGGCGATGAATGTCGTTTTGACTGTTCTTACGTATTTGTTCGGCTCCCTCTCAACGAGTCTACAGGTCATTTTGCAATGAGAAGATGAGCGACACCCACCTACAGTACATGATCCAAGGTGTAACGTGATCAACAGCAGACAAAAGAAAGGAAGAGTTTTATCTGTCACCTCCCTCACATAGGAAGTTCAGGTAATTACTTGCATTCACCTAAAGCGAGGGCCAATATCCTGTTGGGCGAGAGCATTGTTCTGATTCACTGATCCTGCGGGCACCACACAGGCCCTCCTAACTCTGGGAGACCACCTCAGATTCCTGCCGGACCACTTTGCATCCTCCCATCTGAGACACTGTCACAACGAGCAATGTTTTAAACCACGAGCATGACTTAGCATTCCAGTTCTTTTCTCAGCCTGACGCACATATCTGATCAAACACTCATTTAGATACCTACACAGTGAAACAAAAATGTTGTGCTGTACAATACTCTATGCGCACACAAATCACATGATCACAAGCGTCAGCTCAGCCGTAGGACACCTGTTATTGTCAGCCAGGTGGAAATACTACGCTGGCGAGTAGTAGGTTACCAACCTAAGCAGGGATAATCTCATTTGTTTCTGACTGCAGCACTCTGGCCTCCCCTCCCCTCAGAGGATCACACACCTTCCCGATCGTTAAAGATGTGCAGCGACACACATAGACTGATGATCCACACAAAGGTTCTTAACCTGACACAGGAGTGCTGATCCAGTTGCCTCATGTGACACTGTTGTGTGAAGAGTGAAGAGGAACCGCCCGCAGTTCCCCGGTGCCACTGACCTTAGAAGAAATGAAGGCCTATAGAATAATCAGGACTTAAATAAAAGAGTCCATAGTCAAAACCTGGAAAAAAAAGCTTTCTACCCAACTCTATATAATCCAGTTTTTACTTACTTGGCCGGTGCAACGACCATTTTGAAGTCGACTGCTTGTGCACAACTACCATCACCTTTCAGAGTGGGCTTTCAAATAAATGTTGAAAATAGCAAAGTGGCCACCTTTAACAGCGAGTGAAATAATATTTGTCGCTGATTGCTGATACCATCTGTGAGATGTTCTGTAAAAGCAGCTCCCATAAACACATTGTGTAAACACTGGGCTGCTTTTAAACGGGCTGAACACTGAACTCCAGTTTGTTCTCGAAGAGTTCTGCACACTCATCTCCCCCTCAGATGTGCCTCTCCGTGCCTCACATCTCTCACTCTTACTATGTAAACTAATTCACATTTGTTAACTAATCCGCCACATTTCTTTCTAACTGTGGCTCTGTGGCTTTCCCACCATGGTTCTTTGACTATATATAGTTAATTATAGGCTTTAGCTGTTGTTGTGGTAGCACGACAACCGCACCGCAAAGATAAGACCAACATTTTTAGGCCATGTCATGTTTCCCTGTAAAACCTAAGTCGTTTATTTATATATTATTGTCATGCATTTAGTGATATCTACTCATCACCATTGTTGTGGTGAATCATTCTGCTTTATGCCTCTGTGAGTGACACATTGGCCCATGACGTCACAAGTTAGAGTTAAGGTCACCACAGAGAAATAAAAAGTGGAAAGAACCTTCTAGAGTCAAATTCGGCACATACATAAAATTCTAGTCGGAGAAGGTTAAATATCCTAATGAAGCAAGAAGAAGCAAAACACATATTTGAGTCAGACTCGCTAAACTTGATCCACATTATCTTCACTATCAACAGTCCCTATCACACGCAGACACGTGGAGCATAACTCATGATGTCAAATAGCCCCCATGGTCCCGATGCAAAGATGTGGCAGCTCATGTTCAGATGACTTCCACCACACCTGAATGCAGAAGAGCAAATCTGCCTTCGCTTCGTCACACTGGGCATTCGCGTGATGTCTTGTCTTTTACTGTTGACTGTCCACACTAAAAGTCCTTGTTGAAGCAACACAAGCGCATCACTTCTGTCCATCCAAGAATGTAGGGGCAAATTATTCAACTCTGTCTCTGAGAGCCAGACACAAATGACATTAATCTAAATGGGATCAAACTGAAAATAGAAAACTAGTTGTTCTAAATCACTTTAGGACAGAGTGCACTACAGAGTTTTTGTAAAGTTGGCAGGGGTGTTCACTAAGCGCCTAATCCACCACATTCTTGTTAGGGGTCTGAGTCTGAATTCAGACAGGCTTCAATACCATGCAATGTGATAGGAGGGGTTGCAAAAGGCTGAGGTAATTGGATTGGAATACAGCACTGAGTGTCAGACAACAAAAGATATCCATCTCTCTCATGGCCGCGCAGCTCTTTTGTTGCCAGCTGGAATTTATTTGGTCATTCACTCTGCTCTTCCAAGTCCAGAGAGGACAGAAGAACAGGAGCGGGCCACCAGCGCTGGTTCAGTCTGGTGGTCTCATATGCGGGCCAGTGAGGTCCTCACAGCACCTGTGCAGCCTCTGTGAGGATGTGTGAACCACGGATCCCCCAAAGCCCAGGGGTCATTTGTGTGATCATTACCATAATCACATTAAGGCTGCAGGAGATTAACACCATGGCCTCAGAGGAGAAACCCTGTCTGTGCTCCATGACGACGACAGACTTTGCTTATAGGGAGCAGTGAACATGCTGTTTAGTAGGTATGTAAGTATGACAGAAGACTCCCTGAAGCACCTTTTCCCTCGTGCGTATGCATATGTTTGTGAGATACATCTTATAACTGGAACTGTTCTAAAATGCAAAATGCAAAGATGTCAGAATTATTGATTACTTATTTATTTTTTCACTGAAGTTCATTGCCACCATCCCAACACAAACATCACTTCTGGCCAGCTTTTAGGAGAACAGCAGATGGGATCCCGTCACATCCCCCCACCCCAGAGTGGACTAGACTAGACTTTGACGTTTTTAAGGGAAAGAAAACCCAAACCCTAGCTCTGTAGGGTTAAAAAGGACTCCAATTAACCCTAATTACCCGGAGAGAGCATTTTCAGTGAGGCCTGCAACCTGAGATGTCTATCAGCTCAGCAACTGAGGCAGACGGAGAGGAAGCTGTAGCTTTCATCTTGATGTTCCACCACAGGAAACGTAACATCTGAATATTGACAGCAGTGATTTAAGATGGTGGAGAGAGCACAGAGAAACCCCCCATTTAGAATAAGAACACACTTTTACCACAGTACTAGTACTATAAGACAAATACTTTAGGACATTTTGGGCTATTCCTGCAGAAGCTCCTCTTTGTGTGAGGCACCTTAAACGCAGATAAGATAAGCTATTTGCTTTACTGCTTCAGTGAAAACAGTAAACCACACCTGGGTTCTTTCTACAGTTTCTCACAAAAAAAGGAAAAAAAGAGTCAGACCTTTCTCCTTATCAGGTACGAACGTGCACAAGTGAGATGTGTGACACGCTCATAAACAGCTATAAAGTGTGATGGTGAAACACCAGATAGTTACTGATTGATGCGCTCCTCCCTCCGCAGTGCCGCAGTTCCCAGCTGTGCTTTTTTGATTGTGACCCATTGAATGACCTGTGTAATTGGTCCAAACAAATCACTAACCACAGGGGCAGAGGGGGTTCCCACCCCTCCACACTGGCGTGTGAGTACCGTCCTAATCATTGATCCAGTTCACAGATTACCTTCTTGCAGAGATACACCCGTTTATAATTGAGCTCTGGATGGAGGGCAGAGGAAATAAAACATTTCCCCATAATGTGGCCACAATAATGAATTTGAAGCTATAAATCTGTCTTATATCTGTCTTATGTTTGACCCTAAACTGAAGGTTGACCACCTGATGTCATGTTTTCAAGCAGAGATATGTCAATAAGCTGCAGATACCGACTTTAATACGATGGAATTTTGTGCTCTGTCTTCAAGGCCTGTCTTACACGAGGACTGATGTCTAACATACCATGCATTTAACGAAACCCCCTTGACTCAGCCGCTGGCTTTGATACAATCTCAACCTCAATTTGCAATCCAGATGATATAGTGTGTTCTCTACAGACACAGATGTGAGTAGAATCTACCCACTTTGTAAGGTGACGTCGATATTTATGAATTAAAATAACTAGCAGTGGTAAATCCCACATGTGACTTCTGTAGGATCCAGGGCGATAAGGTCTGCTAGAAGAGGGGAGATGTACAGCTGAATTTATGCTCGTCTGAAAACATCATTCATGCATGTTTAGGTCTGTGGTTGTGCTGACTTATGATTATCAATATGGCAGCAGGTCATAGTTTACTACTGGTATAGTTTCCACCAAATCACTGCCAGCGAGTCCTCAGAATCAATCATGAGTGCATGATTATCCTCATGTTGTGGGAGGGGCGGGCTCTAGGCTGCTCATGAATATGGAGACACTCCCTCCTTCCCTGTTGAACTTGTGTAGTCCGCTCCAGCTCGGACCAGCAGTCAGTCACTCAGTTAGTCAGTCAGTTAGTCAGTCAGCAGCGGGCTCGGCTGTCGCATGGCTACTGCGTAAACTCTCCTCAACTAGTGCAAACTGTGGGATAACGGAGCCGAGGCTGGCGCCGGGAGAGTGTGAGGGACATACGAGGAAGAAGACGTCTGTGAGTCGGGAACCCTGTGCTGTGCGGATCAAAGTGTTGTTCCCCACTCGTGCATGTTCAGACCAGAGGAGAGCTCGGGTGCCGTGTGTCGGCCAGACGACTAGTAACAGCGAGCGGTACCAGCAGCGCGGAGGCATGATTCTGAGACGGGGCTCGGTTGTGGCTGCCTTTTTGCTCTGCTTTCTGACGAAGGTGTGTGTGTGTGTGTGTGTGTGGACTACTTCAGGGCACTTTAGTTAGATTTAGATTATGGTTATGCTAACGCTTTCATGTCACCGTGTTAACCACAGTTAAGACTTGTGCAAGTGCAGACGACTCAGTTTGGTGTTGAATTTGAATTTCGCCATGTTGCGGGTCGGACGTCTTCTGTTGCATTCACTGTTCTGTCTTCAACAGGTGTCGGAGGGATCCGGACAATTCGAGTTGCAGATCTTATCGATGCACGTTGTGAGCGGAGAGTTGCCGAGCGGCGCGTGCTGTGATGGCACGCGGAGCACCGCGGATAGAAAGTGCACGCGGGACGAGTGCGACACGTTTTTTAAAGTTTGCCTGAAGGAATACCAGTCGAGAGTTTCTGCCGCGGGGCCCTGCAGCTTTGGAATGGGATCTACGCCTGTCCTAGGAGGGAATACCTTTTCTTTCAAGAGCTCTGTCAGGAATGACAAATCCCGGATAGTTTTGCCCTTCAGCTTTGCCTGGCCGGTGAGTGGAAGGCTTAAACAAAAAACTTTCTGTGCGAGGAAAAAAAAAAAGTCTGTTTGCAGGGCAATTCTGTGCAATTACTGTCCGTCAGTCATTCTCTCTGCCCCTCCAACAAAGTGCACAGAAATCACAACAAGCTAAGAATGAGCTTCTCTCATGGTAGTTAGCTCTTTGTGAAGTGTCCCGTTGAGGAAGCCCCCCCCCTGGGCTCCTCATTTTCTGCGCCAATTAACCAGGTGCCAGCTCGAAACCCTGTTCAAATCACTTTGCATATTAGATCATCTTTCACTTGCATTATGGACATAACGATACCAGCAGCAGTGGGGAAAAATGTTTTAAGTATCACCTACCCACCACTGAGAATTAACATCACATATTTTTAGGGTTATTCGTCTTTTTCTCCACAGCTCTTAGCTTTTTTTTTGTCAGTGTGATTTTTAAAAAGTATAAGTTAAGATAAAAAGTTGGGTGAGCTTCATTCCCACACGTTTCCTCCTCCTCCTCTGGCTCCCTGGAAGCTGCACATCACAGTGCTGTTAACTCCAGAGCGAAAACCCGCTTTCTGGTTTCCTCAAGTGTCAGCTATTCTTCATAGAGTAAATAAATGGGCCTGACGTGCCTGTGGCAGTGTTGTAGCTCAGTGAGAGATATGATTTGCACTGCTGGAGCACATTTCAGTGGAGTGAAAAAAGTTGTACTGTGCACAGACTGACTGGCCCCACAGCTTGGCCCGCAAACCCTTCCACTGTGCCTGATGGGTGAAAGGCACAGTCTGCTGGTGTGTGTGTGTGTGTGTGTGTGTGTGTGTGTGTGTGTGTGTGTGTGTGTGTGTGTGTGTGTGTGTGTGTGTGTGTGTCCAATTATATCAAGGCTATTTTTTACCTCAGTCTTGATGGAGGTTCATGTTGTAATTTCAAGCATTGTGCGCAAAAGTGGCGTCAAACAGCCAGAACAGGCGACACAAGTGTCTCATGAGTTACAGCAGAATTCCTTTAGATCTGTGTTTTCACCTACACTCTGATGGCTAAGCAAACATCGTTCTCAGCAGGCTGGCACGCAACTTGATATGCTCTGTATTTTTTTAATTTGCTTTCCACTTTCCACTTTGACATTGGCGTCTCTCGCACTTTCTTTTTCCTGTTTTAAAGACAAAGGTTTCTGTTTAGAGTCACACTATGGCAACACGAAGAGGGCATCAGCACTCACAGCCAGATTAGTTTCATCTTACTGGTTGAAAATCATTTCTCCTTGATAACGGCACTTGTTGACATTGAAATACAAACCCGGTGCCATTTCCAGTTCCCGAATTGTGTGTTAGTTTTACTCATATTTCTTTTAACACTGATAGCATGTATACAGTGAAACCTGCAGAAGCCTTGCAGCGTTGTTCAGTTGCGTACGTTTAATATAGGTCTACTGTTGAAATGATGGGTTTGGAGCATCCAGGCATCTGATCTGTGAAAGAGCAGAGCAGCGTGTTCAACTTTCCTATCCTTCACTTCAAGTGCTTTACTCCATTGCACATTAACAATCGTCAGGTTAGGTATGATATCACTCTTTGTCCATTTCATCAGTTGATTGGTTGTTGTGGACAGATGGCAGTGTGGTGCAGTTGGGTTGTTGGGTCCTCTGAGTTCATGAAGCCCCCCCCTCCCTTCATCCTCTCTTGTGAGCTGCATGAAGTTGGCCTCTTGTCCAGGCCAAGGGCTTTGTTTAAGTCACGCTCGGTTGGACCCCAGGTATTTCATCGCTTTAACCTTGCCACCCACAGTAACTGCTGCACTTAATGAGGCTACACATGCGCTTAGAGCAGGTAGGGCAAGAGCCAGGCGTCCAGCTGAACCCTGTCGGCTGCACATCAGCATGCTGCGGCCCTCCACCGGTGTGTTTCATACTTTTATTCCGGGGAGAAGTGACGGCCTCGCTACACAGGCCCTCGCCGTGTATCAAGCGGGGACAATGGTTGTGCCCTCAGTGACTACAGTGAGGATTACAGAGCATAATAGAGGCCGTGCAGCTGTAAGCAACAGGAAGCAGTTGTGGTAGACTCAGCAGTGATGAAGTTGGCTCTCGTGAAAACTGTGGCCTTGTCTCGGTGACCCCCTCAGCATATTTTCCCGTGTTACTCGCACATACAAGGAAAAGTATACATTGGGCCCTTGTAAGCACTTATTTGCTCACTTGTCTACTTTCTTTCTTGAGCAACGCATTTGCTTTCATCTCAAGCCTTAGTTTATGTGACACCTTAATTATCTCAATGTGATTTAATAACGCCTATATTTTCTTAGCACAGTTTTCCTTCATATTTCAGTTAATGCAGTGCAGGCGTGTCCTTTTCTAACCTGGGACATGATTGATTTGTTGACAAGTCGGAGCAGTCTGAGAACTGGGATGAGGTGAGTTGCAGAACAATAGTCGGCTCAGGCTGGAGGGTAAGCACTCCCGGCAGCTGTGGCTGTAATGAGAAGCTCGTTTTATATAGTCTGTTCTGATGTGGCTGCAGTTTTAAGTGCAAATTACTCAAGTGAAAGAGGGAGAAGAAATGTTTTTTTTGATCTCCGCATCATCCTGTCCTCCACCTTAACAAGGACTATTCTGTGCACTCGCCCCATTCTGTCAGCGTCATGTTAACATAGTGACTTATCTGAAGCCCTATGGAAACGCAATGAGTTTTATTAGGTTTACCTGTGGCCTGATTTTGTTTCCCTTTTTGGTTATTGAGCCTTGAGGAAAAAAAGCACAGATGACTGGCTGCTTGTTTAAATGCCTGATACGACTTTTGTTCCTTGTCCCAGGTTCATGTTTTGATCTTGTTTGACTTGCAAAAGATCCAAAATCTGTTTGCTGTGTCTCTCTGTTTTAGTTGGCAGAGGTCGTCGGGGTGAGGTTCTGGTGTCCCCGGTCGATGTACCTATACAGTATATTGAACAAGTTGTTGATTGTACAACAGTCTTCAACTCTTGTTGTGATGAAAATCTCTTGGCAAACAATTAATTCCTTCCTTCCTTCCAGTCCATCAGTGGAGGCTTTAAAGGTGATTAGGAAAGTTGCCTTTTCATGACTGAACCTGGGTTTAATGGCAAACAGGGTGTGTTGCTCAGCAGTGAGCAATCGCTAGTTAAATCTCACTTTGATATCCAAGTGATTGACTTAGGAAAACTGATACAGAAAGTCAATATCCCATTGACTAGGCTGTTTACATTTCCTCTGTGCTGAGTGAAGGCCTAGACCACCCTAATCTGTGCTGCCTTGCCTGTATTGAGACCTTTGACTTCTGCCTGTTATTCTGTGAGACGTACCTCATTTTATTTTGTTAAATTTTCCTTGTAATGAGACATTAGACGGATCCATTTTCAGCTGAGGGCAGGATGAGAGGTCTGTGTGCGTGCGTGTGTATTGGGAAAATTCCCCTTCTGAGAGGATTCAGTAGTGCTTTTTGGCAAGTCACTGTGATTCGAACTGGAATGATCTTTATCTCTGATGTTGCTTGTCTGTTGGACAGTGTCTGCTTGGCCAAGAAAGATAAGAAGACATATGGCCACACTTATTGCACTTGGACGTGTGTGTGTGTGTGTGTGTGTGTGTGTGTGTGTGTGAGTGATAGAGCGCTCTGTAGTTCAAAGAGAAGTTGTGAGTCAGCTGGGAGCCTGGGAAAAGTGAACCTGGCAGTGGCAGACTGTCCCAAGCTGATAACCGCTGAGGAGTTATGGAGTGTTAGTGACTGAGGAGTGAGGCGGTATCTCACTTTCTGGAAGCAGCTATTTTCTCTGGAGCTAAACATCCCAGTAACAGCGAGGCTACTTGTTAGATCGAGCCATTATGGCCTCTGCTTGACACGGCGGCATCATGAGCGTGCAAACCTTTCAGACCAGTCACGACTAGTAAACGGAGGAGTTATGGGAGGCTACTATGTTTTACGTCTGTTTTGTTAGGTGTGAACCTTAATGTAGGACAAACACATGATGAATTGGTGGTGATGCGGATCACAGTGCTGCAATAACTTCCATGCTGAGGCAAGTCCAAATCATGCAAGACATGGGTGTGTTGTCATGTTTCTGCAGAGCTGCCTTTGAACGAATAAGCCAATAATCCGACAAACTTAGGCCCTCTGACATCAGTCCACCACAAAGTAATTTAATGATATATTATTTTCTTTCCTGGACACGGTGCGAAGTTTCGTTGCATAGCAGGTGAATCGGGTTTGTTGATATTGAGTTGGCAGGGATCCATTGTTGCTCCTAATGGAGACTGTTAACCGATAAGGTGCCTTGCAGATAGTTTGAAAGGTCACTAAGGAGTGACTCCGTAGACTGCTAATTCTAATGCAAGACTAGTTTTTTGCCTCATATAGGTGACGTCAGTCTAGTGTTGCAATGACTGCTCTTTAATCATAGGATTTCCAGAGACTGATGATTAGTTATTTAGTTTATGTGCACTCAGCGATATTGCATTTGAGTTCCTGTTTTTTTTGTTTTTTGTTTTTTTTAAGATAAGCTCACTGTTGGTTTGAATGGACTGAAATAGTTCCTGTTGCAATGATGTATTCATTTGCTGTTGTATAGGTTGGAAAAATGAATTAATACCAAAGCAAAAACTTGGTAATTCTTGATGCTTGCAGGGGAATCAGAGCTGCCTCGTAGTATTTGTAGAACTACTTAAATAAATGGGTTTTACAGATTACGTGTCACATTACCACTGACTCCCAAACTTGTGTTTTATGTCAAGTGATTGCAGCCAGTTGTGAGTCAGAGTGTACTGTAAAGTCTGTGTGTCTGATGAGCGCTGGATTTCAAATAATAGCTGCCCTGATTACAGTGTAAAACTGGCACAGAACGAGACACATGCCTCCTGGAAAGATGGAAAGTTGAATGGCTGACAAAACAACGTAAAGCCATGAAGAACAAGCTTCAGGAGTGAGTCATAACACTTTTGTTTCTTCCTGTGGGAGGCGAAAAAGGGGTTTTCCTTTTGAGCAGATTTGTTTACCATGAAGTCATCGAAGCAACGAGGGTCACGGTGGCATTGCAGAATTTCTGAGATGCCTCTGAGCATTGCTGCTAGGGGCAAGCATGTGTGTGAATATAACAAGTAGGTGTTTCTAGTGGAAGCTCAAGCACTGTAAGTGCATTACACTTTCTCACAGTTGCGTGCTTTCTCTCTGACTCCGCTGTGTGCGCTCATAGACACATTGTTTGTTCCCTCATGACTGTGGCACAGTGCAGCGCCAGTGTGTAAGCTGATATTGGTGTGAGCGCTACCGACCCTGAATCAGACAAAGCGTTTTTGGGAGTGCTGAAATCTAGACATGCTCTCCAGAGTATAACACTCTCTGTCTCCTGCAGGTTTTTTTTTTTTTTTTGCCTGCTCCACCTCAACATTTTCTTCTAAGCCTCTGTTTCAGCATTCGCTGCAGCCTGTTAGAAGTTTAGAAACGGGCATGAACTTGATAGCCCCTTAAACACCGCAGAACTAAAGTCATTTACTGACGCAAAACATTTTGTAAACATATTGGAAAACTGTAAATGGTCACTGTGGTTACCATAGCTGAGATGACTTCATACTTTTGGCTCTGCAGAATACCTGCAATGTTTTTATTTTGAGTTATCCTCCTGGAGTCAGACTGGCTCTTTTTGGCTCGTTTTACAGCACGCCAGACACCCTCCTGCTGGGTGGGTGTACAGCTACACCCGACCATTGCCTATGTGTCTGTCATCCTAATTGTTGTGATGTACAGGCCTCTGCCCCACAACCAGCTGATCCTCTCTTAGTCAGCTCAACAGATCTGTTTTTACAAGTGTTTGGAGTTTCTGTACCGTTTGTCCTTTGTGAAACCTGCCTGAAAAGGTGATTTATGTTTCCGGTTAACGGAAACATGTGGGAACCCCCTGTAAGTTAGTTTGCATGGTTACTAACAAACAAAAGACTGATTAGCGCTCTGTGGTTCTCCGTCAGTCACAGTCAGTATTTAATTGGAAGCATTTATACTTCAGTTGTAGTAGTACTTTTTATGGTTGTGCTTTATGAAACGGGGATTGATGGATGATCCTGCTCTTGGCTAACACACCTTCTTTCTTCTCATCCTCAGAGGTCCTACACGTTGATAGTGGAAGCCTTGGACTTCAACAATGAAACCAGTGGTGAGTCTTTGTCCTTGTCTGGCATCTCCATTTTGCTTTTTTCTTCTCTTCTCTGCCTCTGTCCCTCATAGCAACATCTGGGAGGAGTTTTTTTGAAGGTCAGAGAAGGAAGTTTCTCCCTTCACCCCCCCCCCACCCCCAGCCCTCGTCCACATGGTCTTCTGGGTCCACATGTGTGTCTGTGTTAGTAAAGTGTGCTGACAGCGGCCTGCAAGGCGGGAGAGCAGGACAGGGAAGTGAGGAGGAGGATGAAGAAGACGTGGGGACAGGCTAGACAGAGAGGAAAGTGTTGTAAGGTAGATGGGGAGTTGGAAAGATGCAGGTTTTTTTGGGGGAGCCAGTGACGGATGGCCGTTGCTGCCAGTCAGGGTCGGGGTCACGCTATCTCACTGTCACTGAAGCGTAAAGAGTCGAGTTTATCCAGCTGCTGAGCCTAGTGCTGCGATCAGCCTGCTGTCACGATGCAGGCGGCCGAGGCCTCTAAGCTGTGGTGGGCTGAGGGTCGAGGTCAGAGCGTGTGCAGTGGAAGAACAGCGGGTGAGGCTGGCTATTCTTCCCATGAACGTGGAAAGAATGGGGTGCAGCCAGGTTTGGTTTGGTAAGCTTGGTGATTCCAGTTTAGGGAGGGGCTTATCCCTTACGCTTATTTACGCGGGTACGTTCGAGGTCAACAAGGTTTCCGCCTTTTCTGCTGTATTTGCCACTCCCCAGAGAGCTATTAGGGCACATGTGTGAAAAGCCCCCTGAATGTAAACACAATGCACGCTTAATTCTGTTTACGCTCCTCTGGGCTCAGTCCGACTGGCTTGTAGTTCTGTTTCTTCATGTGCCGTGAATATTCTAGGTGATATTAACATGCGAACTTATTCCCAGTGACAATAAAAGGCTTTAGAATGTCATAGGTTATTCCCAGTGTTTTACAACAGTAGCACACTTTTTGTAGCTTTAAAGTTTGGATTTTTGGCCTTTGAAACCTCATGAAGCTCATCTGATTTATGTTTAACTCGGAGCCAGGCGGTAGGTAGAAATGATGTGCTACTCCTGACGCCGCAGGCCAGTACTTCGTAGAGAAATGCCACACAGCTGAGCTCTGGATTCCAGGCTACTGCGAAATGTTATTGGGCACTGTGATTTCAGTGCCTGCCCCCTACTTGAATCCCCCTATGCAGAGTAAATAAATGACAGCAGGCCATGCCCAGCGCGTTGCGTTGCATCATACTACACAGAGGAGCGACTCACCCAGCGGTCGGCGACCTCTGCTTGCGCGTGTGCAGTAAATAACGGCCGTGACACATTTTTCATTCTCTCCCAGGTGAAAGATTTAGAAATCATGTAGCGAGTGAACGAGGGCTTAAAAGTATGTGAACAGTGTGGCGTCTGGAGACTGTAGCGAGCACGTTGGCTTTGGCTCGGTGTGTTTGTTCTGTGTGTGAAGCTCATTACAGCCCTTGACTCGCAGGTCAGTCCTTGCACATTTGACAGATCCATGACCCCTTCATGTTTGACATGGCAGTAGGTCTGTTTCTGAGTTTAGCTCACACACATGATGTAGTGATACTGGCTACGCCTCCTCTCTCCATCTGACTTGTAGATAGATACTTATGCATCCAGAGCTCACTCACCACTTTTCCTAAGAATCTATGTGAGGGGAAAGAGGCCTGGAAAAAACTGCTGATGGCACACTGGCTTCCTTCCCAGCAGTGACTGTGGCACCAGGGTCTTCACGCTGTAATTTACTGTACTTTGCTTGGCAGACGCTTTTATCCAAAGCGACTTACAGGGAACTAGTGCTGGGTGTCTGGCTCGAGGACACACCTGGTAGGGGATTGACTAGGAGTCAGACCTGCGACCTACTGCATCCCAGTAACATATTGAGCTACCAGGCAATTTATGGCAACTGCAGTTCTGTCCTCGCCTGAGCAGACGCAGGAGGCAGCATCTGAGACCAGTAATGACCTCAAGCTGTAAACCTGAGTATCAGAAACCAAACGGGGAACGTTGGAAGAGGAGCGTGAGAAAAAAGCCGTTAGGAGTGCTCATTACTGGCATCCTTTTCCTTTTTTTCTGCATTTCCTCCTTGTACTTTTCCTTCTCTCCAGCACACATAGTTGCTTTAATTACATATAATCTACTATCTAAGAGATCTTCTGCAATTTGTGTCAGAATTCTTGGGGCATTTTTGGCTTCCCACTGTATGATCACTGAGAACATTGCAACTCCCTAATGTTTAATGTTAGGATGCTGCATTCCACTATTCCACTCTCCCTGCTTCTAACATGTGATAAGCACCAACTCATCTGAGCGGAAGAAAATGATAATTTCTAACTAAGAGTTTGGCCTTCCGTGCTGATTGTGCCCAAACGGATGTTTCATGTGTAGATGGGAGGTTGATGGAGAAAGCTTCTCACTCGGGCATGATCAACCCCAGCCCCCACTGGCAGAAGCTGACTCACAACGGCCCCGTGGCCCAGTTCGAATACCAGATCCGGGTCAGCTGCGACGAGCACTACTATGGCTTTGGCTGCAACAAGTTTTGTCGGCCCAGAGATGAGTTCTTTGGGCATTACACCTGCGACTTCAATGGAAATAAGACCTGTCTGGAAGGCTGGTCTGGACCTGACTGCAACACAGGTGAGCTGCTGAAGCCAGTGTTGGTGGGTGATGTCATTTAAATGCAAACACCAGCTGAAGACGGTGTGATTATGAGTATGAATGAGTCTTCTAAAACTCTGTGATTCATGCTGGTACAGTCTGTTGCATAGTTTGCATTGAATGGGAGACTTCTGATCTCCCACTGCATTTTTTTTTCTTCCCCCTTTCATTCAAATATAGCTTTTCATTGCCTGTCTGACCAGAAATAAACTTTTATCCTCCGTAAATCAACCCAGGCAATTTCTCATAACACAGTAAAATATTTAATATGGCAAGGCTAGCTTGTTATTTGTTGACAGCAGTGTTTATCCTCTCATGCTGAAATGTCACAGAAACTAGTAATTATATCATTTGCCACTATAATTAAAATGTGGCTAAGTTTAAATCTAGTTACCAGGCAGTAAAATGATTGTTGTCCTTCCTCTTCCAGCTATATGTCGACAAGGCTGCAGCACGGAACATGGATCCTGTAAGGAGCCAGGCGGATGCAAGTAAGTGACTCTGTTGCTCTGCTTTGACTGTTAGAAGTGATTGTGAAATATCTGACAAAGTTCTGTTCAAGTGCACGTACACACTGTGGAAGCTTGTGCCAGAACCTGTTGGGTGGATCATTCAGACCTGTTCTATCAAAGCATGGATGTTTCCCTTAGAGGTTCTGGCCAACAGTTGTCCGGCTTTAGCAGGTCGCATGCTGAGCTGATTGTAAATCTCTTGTGGAGCTTTGGTTGACGCTGCCAGTCCGGAGAAAGGAGAGAGGCTCAACTGCCGAGCCTCCGTGTTGGACACATAGCTTATGTGTCTTTATCAGTCACATCGAATGAGATGTTCAGATGAGCCTTCAAGTGTATCGCCCGTGTGGCTTCGTCATGCCATTTATGCCGGGCACAGATGGATATCGGAGCCGGGGCATTGTGTGCAGTAACAGTTGTATCTCCTCCTCATCCTGGACGAGGCCCTGCACTGCCTGACTAGTCTTCCCACAGCTCCGGCACTGGTGGCTTTCTTAGTTGTCTGATTTGGCTTTAAATCAAGCACAGGGTCGATCAGGTTTGTTCATTTAGTGCACAGGCCTTGTTGTTTTTCCCAAGGTTTTGACATCATCAGGTTTCTTGTAAGTGCTTGTGTGGCTATTGGCAGAACAAGAGCTTTGAATTGCTTTAGTCTCTGCACAGGTGTGGCTATATTTAAAGCTCTGAGTTGAGCTTTGTTTATATGCGCTCTGCCAACAAACTCTCCAAGCAGGCTCTCCTGACGTTGTAGTCGCTGAGTAGTTTCCCATCGTTGGGCTGAGTGGCGCATTAAACAACAGCACATGGCAACGTCGGCTGCAAGCGAGGGCAGCCTCCGTGTCAGCTGGCTGCAGCTAACGACTCTCTGTGGGCTTATCTTTTAGCCTGGAGTTTTTAATGATATCCACGTCCACAGCTTACACCGTTACTAAATGAGTAATGAATGCACCTGTGCACCATGGGAAGCGGGTTTTGAAATGCATTAACGTGCAGATAAAGGGGACCATTTCTCATCATGTGGTTTGAAACCTCTATGTGCGTCACATTCCCCCGGTGACCTGGCTGTGTAATACCTGTAGCTGATTTGGGGTCCTGCTGGGGAATCCCGCTCCACTTCTCATGGAGAGGATTAGCACACTCGCGAGAGTAGCTTGTTTAATCACGGACTGACGTTTGCTTAACCACCGCGTTTATTTTTACAGTCCGTTTCTTGAGGCTAATCAGTGAGTCCCCCCAGGGGGACGTGGTTTCCTGTCGCTAGGCTTCACGGTAGAAACGGTATCGCCACTTCACCTCCTTAAAGACGTATCAGCCAGGCTGAACTGCTGTTTCAATTATGGACCTGGACATTCGAGTGGTCAGCAGGCTGCGTCACCCTCCGCCGCCTTGGTGCATGGGAACCAGGATGAGCAGGGCGAAACACTCCTCTGCAAAGGCGTCGCTACTGCCAAGCCACAAGCACAGTGTTGTTAAAGGGAGCGTCTGGCCGCATGCTAATGTTAGCCATGCTAAAGGTCCCATTGGAACTGTAATTTAGTGTTTTGTTTTTTTCTGCCTGGTAAAATGTTTCCCTGTCCCCGAGTATTGTTTCAAAGCTGTTGCATAAACAGCCTGCTACTTAAGATTCATTTGTGGTCTTTAAAGACGTAGCCCGGTTGTGAGAACAAGAATACTGCCTCTTTGTTAGTTTTATTAGTGCAGCCCATGCTGTATGTGCTGATGTGTCGTTCATTAAGCTCAGATTATTGCTGCATTACTTGTGAAGGAATTTGGAATAAACAGAAGATTAAGTTATTAGCGTTTTCAGGGATTACCTGATCTCTCTGTGATTATTCATTTGCCTGAATCATGTGTGTTTGTGTCTTTTTTTCTGCAGCTGTCTGTATGGCTGGCAGGGCCAGTACTGTGACAAGTGCATCCCGCACCCTGGCTGTGTACATGGCACCTGCGTAGAGCCTTGGCAGTGTCTCTGTGACACCAACTGGGGCGGCCATCTTTGCGAAAAAGGTTAATCCCCCTTTTCTTATTCAGATGTCAGAATAGGAGCAGCACATGTCGTGTCGCAGCAAACTAAATCTGTGTGAAATGCTCTCCTACCAGATCTGAACTACTGCGGCACTCGCCAGCCTTGCCTCAATGGTGGGACATGTATCAACACAGGACCTGACAAGTACCAATGTACCTGTGCTGAGGGCTACTCTGGTTCCAACTGTGAAAGAGGTGAGTGTCAGTGATGCTCAGTAAGACATATATTTTCTGTGCCAATTTACTTTGAATCCTTGATATTGACAGGTGAAGTTTGCACACTGTGATGGGCACCGTGTAGCTGGTGATGACATTTAATTAATGTTTTGTGTATCTGTGTAGTTGTGACTAATATTGTTTTTGGAGTTTTTAAGCTGTTGGCAGCTGGACATTGGTTTATTCTAGGTGTAGAGTAGGACATACAAAAGTTGATCTCAAGTGCTTACATAGTCATGCTTGCAGTTATAGAAGTGGGAAAGTTGTGGGCTCAACGAGCATCCAGACAAAGGGTCAGAGGCGCCTGCAGTTTGTAATCAGAGCAGGTGGTAACTCTGCACTAATCTGTTTCCAGCGTGAGTGGCCTCGAGTCAAGTAATCCACTAGTTTGAGCTCAAGGGTTTGGTCATCTCTTCGCTTTTCCGGCACTTGAGACAGATGGGTGTGGTGCCAAGGTTCAGCTGCTGTTAAACTTGCCATGGAGATGATGCTTTCTTCCTCATTAAATCTGAGCCTCGCGGGGCGCTGACAGCTTAACTGCAGCGATGTCAGGAAGCGGTGCCCTCCGTAACAGGAGGCCCGCAGATCTAGTGATACGTTAGGCTATTATGACACACAGGGGCCCAGGATGTAGAACTTCCTTCTCTCCCCTCCATCCACCTGCCAGCATACCAAGGGCTGTTGACGGAACAGCTCCAGCGGCCTCGTTGTTCCTAGTGAATCATCAATTGTCATTCATTTGGAACTCACTCACACTTAACTGATCCATAAAGGAGAGAGCACAGGGGCTGAGGCTCCCCCTTTCACACTCTCCCTCCCGCCACTCGCTCATCTTTTGCCGCCTCTCAGAAGAAGAATGGCAGGGAGTCGGAGGGAAGTCACGGTGCGTTGGTCGGGTCAACGTAGCATGAAAGATGATTTCCTGGTGGTGCGCTCTGCCGGGCGGGTAATGAGAGTGAGAAGGGGGGATTTTGAGGCGGGATGTGCAGGAGGGGGAGGAGAATAGGGAAGGCTTGTAGGTGATGGGTGAGAAAAAGGGAGTCAACCCCTGGGTGTGTTCCGCAAAATGAGGTTTTCCAAGGATAAGAGTTAGAAGCTGAAATGAATTTTTACATCTTGTGAATAATGGAGCAAAAGTTGCCAGATGATTTCACTGAGAAATATATGGCTCATGGCAGCTACAATAGCAGAGAACGACAATCACAGCCAAAATAATTAAAGATTTAATCACAAACTAACTGTCATAAATTGACAGAATGGGAATTTAAGAGTGGAATGATCCTTTTTTTTCAATTACTTACACAAGGGCGTGTATGTGTGACCTGTTTCTTTCTAGCGGAACATGCCTGTCTGTCCAATCCATGCTCCAATGGAGGGAGCTGCTCAGAAACCAGTCAAGGCTATGAATGTCAGTGTGCAGCAGGCTGGAGCGGCCCCTCCTGCACCATCAGTAAGACTGAACTCGGCCTACTCAATGATGCCCTCACAGAAAATGCCATGTTGGATAACCAGACCCGATTTTCTCTTGCACAGACGTTGATGACTGCTCCCCAAACCCCTGCAATCACGGAGGCACCTGCCAGGACCAGGTCAACGGTTACAAGTGTCACTGTCCGTCCCAGTGGACAGGAAAGACATGCTTGATAGGTGAGCCGCCTTTGCCCCACTTCACGCCTCTCAACTGCTCACGCAAATAAGACTAACGCCTTCTCTCCCTCTCTAGATGCAAATGAATGTGACAACAAACCTTGTGTCAATGCCAACTCATGCCGCAACCTGATTGGTGGATACTTCTGCGAGTGCGTTCCTGGTTGGACAGGCCAGAACTGCGACACCAGTGAGTTGATGGTCGTCAGCCCTGTCTAGCGCCAACAGCCTTTATTCATATCTGTTTGTTAAGAACGGGCTGAATCGAAGCCGTAACACAGAGGTGTGAGCGAACAGCTGGTCATGCGCAGCCTTTTCCTGCAGTGTAAATGAACGAGCCCTGTGTGCGGCCGAGGCTGTGGCACTTGGAGGTGGCTTAAAACAATCCCAGGACCAGTTTCAGTTGGCAGCAGACATTGTTGCGCATCACTCTGAGTCGCTCTGATTCCGCAGCCGCGTTATCCAACTCCCGCGGAGGAGCTCTCGAGTTCCGACATTGTTTTTAAAGGCCCACAGCATGGGAAACATAAAGCACATGCTTGTTTGGAAAGACTGTTCAGAATTAATCCTCCGATTTGTTTTGCTGCGCAGATATGAACGACTGCAAGGACCAGTGCCAGAACGGGGGAACTTGCAAGGTACGTGTTGGGTTAAAGAGCATCAAGCTTGCTCTGGTGTCGCCGCGCCGTTCGCCAGCTTGTTTGTTGGTTTTATTGTTTTTTCTGTCAGAGCCCAAGACATTCACAGCGGTTATATAAATATCTGTAGTAGACGGCTCTTTCCAAACCGACGGAGGAATTGGTAAAGAATTCCTCTATGAAATCAAATCTGAGGGGAGTGGGTTCAGAGGGGTTTCTGAGGGAGGGACACGCAAGTTCTTGACCACACTAGATTGAATTACCATCGGCATTATTGTGTTGAGCTCGTGCCAGGAAAATGTGTTGAAATAATTGCGGAGCTGTGATAATGTTTCTCCAAACTTGTCCCCCCCCCTCTGCCTCACTTTTCATTGTACTCCCTAGTTTGACAGTTATTGTTTGGACCCCACCCTCTCCGAGCAGTTAATCAAATGTGTGGCTACGACGGAGTTAACCCTAGTCTCTCTGTGACTCTCAGGACTTGGTGAATGGCTTCCGTTGCATGTGTCCCCCTGGCTTCGCTGGCGAACACTGTGAGCGGGACATTGACGAGTGTGCGAGCTCGCCTTGTCTGAACGGTGGGCGCTGTCAGGATGAAGTAAATGGCTTCCAGTGCCTGTGCCTGGCTGGCTTCTCAGGAAATCTCTGTCAGGTGAGACACAGTTCCCACCACCATCCCACACATGAATGCATCCTTCCTGCTATCATTTAGCATCTCGAGGAACCCCCCGCCCCCCCTTTTCTGAAAGCACTGGAAAGTGTTAGGGTTTTCCTGCTCCACCCTCATAAATGGCTGTTGTTGCACAGTCCTGCTTTTTGAAAGGGAGTGCTTTGTTGAAGTTGCTCCTTGCTACAGCAGGATACATTCCTCAGTGCTGAAGCCCAGACTCAGAGGACGGCTTCGATGTCTCTGCCTTGTTTTCCCCTTCCTCCAAGTGCTGTGTGTGTGTGTGTGTGTGTGTGTCTGTGTTTTTTCCTGGCACAGCCTGTTGGGAGGATGCTGTGGATTTTGCTGTTTAGTGTAGCAGAAACTATGTCAGCTATCAGTTTCACCTCTCTCTATTCAACATCTTTCTGCTCTAGCTGGATATTGATTACTGCTCACCCAACCCGTGTCACAACGGCGCACCCTGCTTCAACCTGGCCACAGACTACTACTGCGCTTGCCCCGAAGACTACGAGGGCAAAAACTGCTCTCACCTCAAAGACCACTGCCGCACCACCATGTGTAAAGGTACGTCTCGGGGCCTGCAGCTGCCTCAGGCTTTTCCTTCTGTCTTTTGCCAGAACACTTTTGAATATTTCTGGACACTTTGCCCATATTTTATATATTAGTTTTGTGCAATGAAGACTTTTGGCCAAGGTGAGCAGTGTTTCTTGAAATTCCCCCCTCCATCTCCTCGGCACAGCTTTTCCAATGATTCTCCCCTCCTCTGAGTTCACTGAAAATCTGGCAACAGGCTGATAGCACTGTGTGTGTTCTTCGTAATGACTTGGTGGGCTACCTCTTCTTCTCTTTTCCCCTCGACGAACGTGCACGTACTTCTGCGCGCGTGTGTGTGTGTGTGTGAGTAATTGAGTGAGTGGACCAACCACGGAGTCAGATACCAGACGATGACATTCTCTCTGCTTTTGGCAAGAATTAAGTGATTACAGGGGGGAATTCACCCCGAGCTCCTAACCTGACCAGACAGGGGGAAAGGAAGGCATTTCAGAGCACACTGAAACAGAGCTCTCTGAATTGCTTATAAAAGCATAGCAGCTTATCGCTGTTTCTCCTGTCGTTCGATTGTTTTTCTTCTATGATGGAACTGTTTTGTTACTGTTGGCGTTAGTGTCTGTAAATGCCTGTTAGCCTGCGTTAGCTTGACGTCTTATTCACGTTCTATTACTTGTCTACTTGAACGTTGAGTAATTCATTTTGATACCGACGATAAACAAAATCCACATAGTTCATTATCACTTGTTAGACACAAACCACATTTAATGAGTTGCACTAAACCTTTGTTCAGACAGGTTTCGTCAGTTTGTTTGACTGTGTAACTGCCTCTCTCCCCTGCAGTGATTGACAGCTGCACGGTCGCCGTGGCGTCCAATAGCACGCCTGGTGGAGAGCGCTACATTTCATCCAATGTGTGTGGACCTCACGGGCGCTGCCGCAGCCAGGCCGGGGGTCAGTTCAGCTGCGAGTGCCAGGAGGGCTTCAGAGGCACCTACTGCCATGAGAGTAAGACCCGAATTTTTAAGGCAACAGAATGTCGTATATCAGACCGTCTACTCGGCCACCTCACGTTCTCTCGTCTTTTTAAATTCCAGACATCAACGACTGCGAGAGTAACCCATGTCGCAATGGAGGCACCTGCATCGACAAAGTCAGCGTGTACCAGTGCATCTGTGGTGACGGCTGGGAGGGCGTCCACTGTGAGATCAGTGAGTAGGCCCGTTTGTCACAACGAATGTCAAAACAAATGAAAAGTGTGTTTGATGTGCCACGCATAATCTCCCTCGCCCCGATGTCATCATGCAGACATCGACGACTGCAGCACAAGCCCCTGTCACAATGGAGGCACATGTCGAGACCTGGTGACTGATTTCTTCTGCGAATGCAAGAATGGCTGGAAGGGAAAGACGTGCCACTCCCGTAAGGGTCCTTTTTTTTCTGTCTTGTTTTGTTTTTTCCACACCCATGTAGTCTGTCTGTGCAGGCTTGTGGTATGCTCTTATGACTATATATAATTACCCAATCTTCTACACAGTGTGTGTTTATTCAGACGCATGTGAGCGCACAGCTCAGGCAATCCAATCAACATTTTAAATGCTCCCTCCAGGCGAAAGTCAGTGCGATGAAGCCACATGCAACAACGGAGGCACCTGCTACGACGAGGGCAACACATTCCAGTGCAAGTGTTCCCCGGGATGGGAGGGTGCGACCTGCAACATAGGTGAGTCGAGCGATCATGGGGGTTCGGTTTAATGTTTGATAATCGGACACACGCGAAGATGAAGGTTGCGTTGTGAGAGAGCTGCGTCTCGTCTTAGAGATGAATTAGATGTGTCACATCTGTGAGGTCCAGGAACAGTTATCGTCCCTTCAATCTGTCAACGCTCCCTCCCTTTCCGTCTCCCCCCTCGCCCGCTTCTCTCTCTCTCTTTCTCTCCCGTGAGAGTGCTGATAGATATCTGCTTAAACTGCCTGATTGCACTGACAATACACTTCAAAGTTGTGGAATGCAGATTCCCTCCGAGAAAACGGAAAGCGAAAAATGCCTAACCAACAGCAGTCTCCTGCGACTGCGAAAGGTGTTCGATTGCTCGCGTTATCCTGTAATTATGGGGGAAAACTCACTGACCGAATTTGCCTTTTTCCTTCTTCCGTCTCAGCCAAAAACTCGAGCTGTCTTCCAAACCCGTGTGAGAATGGAGGTACCTGTGTGGTGACCGGCGAGTCATTCACCTGCGTCTGTAAGGAAGGCTGGGAGGGCCCCACGTGCACTCAGAGTAAGTGGTCTTTAAGCTGTAGGAGAGCTGGACATTTATTGTTATTTAATCATGATAAATCTCCCGCTACCAAGTGCAGAGGTGAAATCCTGCATCTGATTAAATTGCCCCCCCCTCTCTTGATCTGCACCTCTTTTATCTCTTTCCTTTCTCCCCGACTGCTGCCGGCCGTGAGTGGACAAAGAGGAGGAGGGTCTCAGGAAAGTGGAGACAGATGTTTCTCTCCCCGCTCTCCTCTTTGTCCAACACACACCCCTCTCCCTCCTCTCATCACTGCATTCCTGTCCAAACAGTGACATGTCGGCTTGTTCTACAACCCTGCTCCATTTCCCTGGCTTCCCTGGAATTCTTGTTCTCTAGGCTTGTACTCCAAAAGATTGATTCCCCAATGTGTGTAAAAGAGGGAGAAATAATCTGGGTGTGGAGGTGTTGTAACTGGCAGTAGTAGTGGGGGAACCACCAACTCTTTATTTTTTTCCTGTTTTTTCTAATTATTTTTAAAGATACAGTCCACTCAGTTGTTTGCTCTCTTCCAGCCCAATACGCCTCTGCACACGCAAGCTCAGACGTGCTCCCTGCTCTGCACTAAACTTCTGTCTCTTTCTCTCCCTTTATGTGTTTTTCTCTTTCAGATACCAACGACTGCAGTCCCCACCCATGGTAAGTGGAAGCCAAACATTTCCTGAAGATTTAGACAGATATAAACAGGCTGCTCCTCCTGTATCACAGTTTCTCACCTGCAGGCTTTCTCTCTCTCGCTGTCTCTCGGCTGAGAACCAAGCATACACCCTTACTTGTCATTCCTGAGACGCAATCAGCTAACCCCATTTGTCGAACCACCAGGCATGATTCTAATTTAACCACACACCACTGGAGCTCACTCCCAAAACCCATGCACACTTGTCCAATAAAAAAAAAACTGATTGCCTTAATTGCCTTTGAGAAATAGTTGACTGGTGAGAAAATTCTTGCGCTAAATGGTTCGCTGTCAGAAGAAGAAGAATCCACTTTATTGTTATTGAATACATTTTTACATGTTATAATGAAATTAGTCTCCTGCATCCGACCCCTCCCTCCTTGGGGGGAGCAGTGAGCAGCCACAGGCGGCGCTCGGGGAGCTAGTGCTGGGTGTCTCGCTCAGGCTCACCTGGTATAGGTGGGGGGTGGTCTGGGTGCCGCAGCTGGGAATCGATCCTGCTATCTCTGCATCCCAGCTTTTAACCACTGAGCTACCAGGCCGACGTGTAAATAAATGTGTGTGTTTAGTAAAACAAGTGTAGAGGTCTTTAGATCTATTACTGTATGTTTCACTCCCCACTTTTTTTCCTGCAGCTACAACAGTGGAACCTGCGTTGATGGGGATAACTGGTACCGCTGCGAGTGTGCCCCCGGCTTTGCGGGCCCAGACTGTCGGATCAGTGAGTAATAACTATTCATCCACCCCCTCCCTCATTGTAGATTGAGCTGTCAGGTAGAGCAGGCCAGGGTTTGGGACAGTCACACTCGGTGCAGATTGAAGTTCTAGCCAGCCAATTATCTTTGCATTGGGCTGCAGGCCAGACTGGGACATTTTGGGTGTCACTGCACCGGGCCTTGCCACTGTCCTTGGGGAAAACCAGCTTAGCGGGCCAACAGTTAATCAGCCATGCTCTCTGACACTGATTACACAGATTGTTTTCCCTCTTAAAGGCTTTCAGATGGCCACATTCTTTCCCATTGCAGCCCTTAAATCCTGCATACCTGCTAATGATGCTGCTTTTAATAAAGCGGCATGGGGCAAAAAACGTCCAGGGCTTATTTCTGCTTGTTCTCTGTTAATTGGTGTGTATGTGTATTTACTGTGGACATGACACATGACCTCTGTTAATTTAGTCTAAGAATTAGATTTGCGGTTCTGGCTGTTTAATCCAATATTTGGGTGCTTTCTAGCTGTGCTCTTTATTCTATAAGGGAAGCATTTCTTAGCTTTCACTTTATCCTTGACAGATATTAATGAGTGCCAGTCCTCTCCGTGTGCCTTTGGGTCTACCTGCGTGGATGAGATCAACGGGTATCGCTGCTTGTGTCCACCAGACAAGACTGGGCCCCGCTGTCAGGATGGTATAGAACTTCACGCGATGATTAAAGACAAATCAATGCAACAGAAACAGTTCCTCCTGTATTTCTCACAATAACAACGTTATGTTTATGACAGTGACGAGAAGATCCTGTTTTGTTAACGAACACGTCAGAGCTGATGGAACTAAGTGGGACGATGAGTGCAATACCTGCTACTGTTCCAATGGAAAGCGCGTGTGCACAGCGGTATGTGGACACAAATGAACTCTTGTCTTAATTTAAGAAATCATTCAAATGCAAAGTATCTGATTATTATAAGAACAGAGCAACATGTAGCTGCTACACTGACTTACACGCTGCGTAGGCGGTTGCATCTTAGACTCCACTATCTTCAGAGATCTCATGTCGGGCCATGACAGGCTACAACAACACTCTGTGTTATAGGGTGGAGTTTGGCTTGGGAGTGTTACATTCAATGAAGAGATGATGCCATTTGTTTTGTAAGGAAACACAATGGTAATGTCTGAGGTTTCAGGTAAAGATTGGGTGATACACAGTTGAGGCCTAAAGTATTGCTATTATCATCATGCTTGCCTAGCCACCAATGGTACCTGGTGGGGGAGTGGGGAGATGGTTCGTCCTCTGGGGAGAATGAAGTTCCGTAGGAAATCTTTCAGTAGCTGCTGTGATATTTTAGTGTGAACAAAATGTGGGGCCAGGTTGACCTTAGTACCCCTAGAGCCACACCGTGAGTGTAGCCTAATGTGTCACCAGCCCTAGTTCTACGGCATCATCCATTATAACATGCATACTGTCACGTTTGTGTTTCCAGATGTGGTGTGGCCCTACATCATGCAAACTGGGTGCCAAAGGTCGAGCCTGTCCTTCGGATCAGAGCTGCATTCCCATCAGGGAGGGCCACTGCTTTGTGAAACCTTGCCCTGACGCAGGAGAGTGCTGGAGCTCCAACCCTCCCCCACCTTCCACCAAATGCCACCCCAGCTCCAGTTACCAGGACAACAGCTGCGCCAACATCACCTTCACCTTCAACAAGGAGATTCTGCCTCCAGTGAGTTACCTAGGCACCAGGGAGGGGGGTGATCAGGGTTGTTTTTCATGCCTCTCCTCCATCACCACTCCTAATGAATTGAATCAG
The DNA here is from genome assembly GCA_032359275.1 of Microctenopoma steveboyesi. Lineage (NCBI taxonomy): Eukaryota > Metazoa > Chordata > Actinopteri > Anabantiformes > Anabantidae > Microctenopoma > Microctenopoma steveboyesi. Next base: position 5,706,612 of record JAUMHF010000007.1, on the reverse strand, counting down.
CTCATTGTGAAAGATCAGGTTTTCCCCTCCTGGGCAAAAAGAGTTCTAGTCCCAGACTTACTGAACAATTTAGTCATGAACTCAAATGTGCTCCAGGAAGTAGAGTGGGAGCTATTTCTCCCTTCTTGCTCTGTTTTGCCATCTGCTTCCAAGTTAAGTTGTTACTGAGAATCAGACATTCATGACTTTGCGACTCATACCAAACCACACAGCAAGATTAATTTCAGCATTATATGGATTTCAGCTAAACAGGACCACTGGCGACTGTGTCACCACACAGGATCATCACTCGCCAGTTGCCTAACAAGCATGACAGCAGATAGTGACAAGCATATGAGCCTGTGGTCTTAAATCTAAATGAGGTGGATCCCAACTAGATAGCATGTTGCACATACTGCCAATGCGCAGGCTTAGCTTCCTTTTTCTTGTCTGCCCTCTGTCTCTCCCTCCTTATGCACTGACATATGACATTTGCTTTATTTCTTCTTCCTGTGCAGGGTTTAACTCTGGAGGAAGTGTGTAAGCAGCTGAGACACTTGTACATAGTAAAGAATTTCTCCTTGGAGCATTCTGTGTCAATAACCTGTGACCCCTCATTCTCCGCCAGCAACGAGATCCACGTCTGCATTGTAAGCACCTCCTCCTACTCTCAGTGTGCCATATGTTTCTCTGCCTCTATTAATGCATACCCCAAAATAAAACCATTGATTTTATTATTATATACAGACCAATGCATGCTCTAATGGAATATGTTGCAGATTTATTGATTGAATTGATTGTTTTGTGTCAGCAGTTGACAACAATTAAAAATGGTCAATGGAATCGACCATTGTCAGACTCGTGCACATCTTAAACCTCACTTTCTTCTTGGCACCTCTAGTCTACCGAGGACCATCGCTTGGACCGGAGCCCCATTAAAGAGATCACAGACAGGATAATTGACCTGGTTAGCAAACGCAATGGGAACAACACCATCATCTCTGCCATTGTAGAAGTGCGCGTGCCAAGCCCCAGCAAAACTGGTATGAAATGCCTCCAAACCTTTGCCTATTAAGTTTCCAATCTTGCATGTGCAGAAATAGGTGGGAAAGTTTTTTTTTTTGTTGAGATGGAGCCAAGCCATGAATATGTCAGCAATATTTAGCACCAAAGAAAAATGTGCATGCATGAAAAATATCTCCTAGCCCTCCCACACAACTTGAACTGCCCAGGTCTGCCATCTCATGGCAGTTGTAATGGAGCTTAGAAAGAATCTAGCCAGGATTTTGGATCGAAAGAGCAGAGCTTTCTTGGCTATTGGCACATACTGAGACTGGCTGGACTCATAATAAGAGTCCCGCATGTGTCCACCATTCATCAACATGGTGACAGCAGACTGCCGCCATGGCCAAATAGAAGCAGCCCCCCCACATTCAGGGCTCTGAGGTCAGGTTGCACTGGCAAAAGCATTCGAATGGTTTAGCAAGTTTGCCATAATATAATCAAACCTATTGTGTTCAAGTGGGACTTCTTTTACTACAGTGGCATCTCTTTAATCGATGGGTACCTTCTTTCCTTTCAACAGACTACCTAGTGCCCCTCCTCAGCTCCATCTTCATTGTCATCTGGGTCCTCATGTTGGTCTCCATTTTTCTGTGGTGCATGCGCCGCCGGAGGAAACAGAGCAACCACAATGGGACGACGGCTGCTGGCTCCGAGGACAACACAACCAACAACGTACGGGAGCAGCTTAACCAGATCAAGAACCCTATAGAGAAGCACGTGGGCCTCACAGTGGCCATCAAAGACTACGAAAACAAGAACTCCATCATTGCCAAAATAAGGACAAATCATTCTGAGGGGGATGAGGATGACAAGGAGAGGCACTTACAGAAGGGCCGCTTTGCCAAACAGCCAGCATACACACTGGTGGAAAGGGACGAGAAGACGCCCATGTCCAATCCCAACTCCACATCCAAACACCCTAATTGGACTAATAAACAGGACAACAGAGACTTGGAGACAGCAAACAGCATAAACAGGATGGACTACATTGTATAGCAGACAGCTGTGTTGCTGCGCAACCAAGCCTTACGTCTTCACACCCCGGTGGTGGGTGAAACGGGGGAGCTTTGGCATGTCTAGTTGGTAAACGGTCGTGTCAGTCGTGACCCCACAGTATTTTCAGATATTCCCGGTGTTAATTTAAGTTTTGACAAGCTGGCTTACACTGGCAGTGACGGTTGCTTCGGTTGGCTGGAAACACAAGGCGCTGGTAAACATTTCACTATAGAACTCGTTGCGAACGTGTCCTTTCATGCATTTCACTTTCCCTTTTGTTTTTTTTTTTATTTAGTGGACACATGGAAGGGGCTCCTGGCGTAATAGTTGTACAATGACAAATTACCCGACGTGTTCAACACTAGAGCAAATGATTTTAGTACGTGTTTGAATTCTTTCTAGTTCAGTTTGGAGAAAGTGCCTTTTCAGCTTTGGACTTGAGCAACTGTCAAATAAGAAAAAAAAAAGATCAACTCTATTATTTATTTTTATTTTTTGTGGGGGGGGGGGTGAGGGAAGGGATTCAATGTCAGCAGTTGCTGCCAATATGAAGAATTTATGTGTTGATTTAGAACATGTAGATATGTAAATTTTTTTTATTAATCGTTGTGTATATTTGATTTATTAACTTAATAATCAAGAGCCTTAAAATATCATTCCTTTTTATTTATATGTTCTGTCTAGTTTGAAGGTTTTGATAGCTATGGAAGCCTACCATTTCTTTAAATTACTTTTTTTCCCAGTGCATTTTACAAAAGCCAAATTTCAAAGAATAGGCATTTTGAAATACGATTTATGTTCCTCCACACCTTTTTAACATTTCATTATTTGTTACCAGGACCTTAATTGAAGGTAAGTGAGGAAAACAAAAGATCACGACTGCTGCGATGGATGGACATGGTGGCAGACATATTGCTTGCCACTAATGGATAAATATTTAAGGGAACAAAAATCCATCAGCAGCTGCAGTTTAACCCATTGACATTTTTCAAAGGCTGTCAAAATCTACAAGCTTGCACAGCAATCGCATCAGTACCACATGCCAGAATTCCCATCTGCTTTAGTCAGCATAATATCATAAGCTAGACCATGAGTACTTGAACAGTAGGGGGGCAATGGGAACACTGTAGAATCAGACAAAATACACTGCCTTGCCCTGCAAGAGTCCGCTTTGTTTCTGTGCACATTTGTTTCTGTTTCAAAAATGAGGCTCTTAAAGACAAACATGTTTTATCTCATTTGTTAACTTTGAGATCATGGCAACATTTTGTCCTATGTTTGACTTTTGTTATGAACTTGAGAATTATGTGTTGATCTGGCAATATATTTTTGAAAGTCATATTTATTAAATATTTTGTATGAAAAGAGAATTAAAGTCGTCTTTGTTCTGGAGAGGGAGTGAAGACTCTTGTCTATGTTGCATCAAGCCAAACATGTTGGAGCATATTAAAGGTTTCTCATGGGAGCCGGCGTGGGAACTGCTGCTGGAGAGACATCATAGATTTGAGCAAGGTCTCTGTCCAAATGTGTTTACAGCTTATTATGTTGCATTAAGTCAACCCAGGAGACAAAAATACCCTTGCTCCTCATGATCGTCAGACAATGTTGACCTTGTTGATCTAGTTCAAGTGGCAGGCTTAGGGTTTAAAACTAAACGACTTCAAGACTACATGGTAAAATGGACAGATTTTAAGATGTACTGTCCTGAAGAATACGTTTAAAAGGATTGAAAGCAAGGCAAGAGATTATCAGCACCTCTTGAATATATCTGGACTTAAAACATTAGGGTCGGTTTCACTAATCCACCATATTGTCTGTCTTGATGAGAACAAAATTGGCTCCTCCTAGTGACTTGTCTCAGGTTACGCTGCTTTATTAGTAACATCACTGTTGGACAGGCGTTCACTGTCAACTTGCCATGACCATTACCCAGTCTGACCTGTGTGTGAGCAAACCGATGAGATCCTCGTGTTATTTAATGCTGGCTGACTCTTCCTGTTTGCATATTTCCACAAATGTTATTTTTTCCAGGGAAAAACACAGTTATTTAATTTATTAAAGGTCTTTCCAAAAAACACAACAAAAAAACCAGAATTCGTGTATTTGTGTGACATGTCAACAAGTTGAACACTTCACGTGAGTAACTGACAGTTGCTTCCTATTCTCTCTGGGTCCGCGCCAGCGAAGTGATATTCGCATCCCTGTCGAGAGTTACGGTGATAAAAAAACAACTACATGCTAACTATTATTATTTATAATACTGCTCATATATGCCCACATATTTGGTTCAGGTTCAGTACAAAAGCTGCATAATCTGCTCAGATTTAAACCTGCGTTTCAGGTGCTTAGCAACTAAATATTGAGCAAATTGCATATGAATGAAATCGCACTACAAAAATACAAATTTGAGAAGGGGGCGATGAAATAAATCTGGAAACAGCAATCAATCACAGCAGAGCTTCAGTGGGGAAACTGGACAGTTTTCAGACCCGTAGGAGCCAGTATTTCAGACTGAAAGCCATGACGTACTGCATGGCTCCTGCCTGTCTGAAATCCCCAATCTTTAACACCAAACCAAATCTTAACTCCAATTAAAGGTTTTCGACTTTCATTTGCAAGCCTCTCTTGACCACCACTACTTATGGGTGGAGGCAAAATCTGTTTCAAGTATTTGACAAAGCATAATTTAAACACTCATGTATCAATTGCCACAATGTGTTCAGCATTGATCTTGGTCTGTGTGTGTGTGTGCGCGCGCGTGTACTGAATGTGAAGAGAATCCATATTGTAGTGCGATGTGACTCATCAGAGGAGTCTGCATGGGGTAAACATGTAGCCTGACACAATATCATCTTTATCTCTGTGGCGTCAGGCATCTTTACTGTAGCTCGTCTCTCCCCCTCAGGACCTCTTCAGTCGTCGTAATCTGGAGGTTCTGGGCACATTTTCACTCCCCTCCTCTACGATTGTGGATCTGGAACTAATAGAGGAGCCTGAGGATGCAGGCTTGACAGATAGGCCCCTCAGACTTGCGGCCAGCCTGTTTTGGTTTGTCTGTGTCGTGTTATTGCTTGTGAGGGGGAGCCTCTGGGCCTGTTTCCCTGGAGTAAGCAGCTCTACTTCCACTGTGGTTTTCTTGCACTCGGTAACTGGGAAAGCCTTGGACTCTGCCTGTACTTCAACTTGAGGAATGGGCAGCAGAGGAAGAGGATCATGCTTGAGTGTTTGTGTGGTGCATTCAGTGGAATAAATCTGCACTGTGGCTGGGGGTCTTCCAAGGCACATTTTCTTGGCTCTCTGTGAGTGAGGGTCTTCCCCTGCATCAGTTGGCTTGCACCTCTTGCTCTTGCTGGTCTCTTGACAGATTTCTCGTTGGGGGGCCTCATTTGGGCTGATGCTGTCTGGAGCACTGTTCTTTGTCTGCTGAGCCCGGGACATGCCCTGTTTTTGAGTGGGCCCAACTCGATCCACAGCTCCACTTATGGCACTGGGGCAAGGCAACGTGTGGTCTGCCTTGGGGAGAACCGTCTGTCCAGAGCTGGACCCCGTCTCTTTTGGGTTTGATTCAGACTCTCTAATATGAATTTCCCATCTCATGTCCTTGGAGCAGCTTGTCTGGTCAAGTTTCTGTTCTCTCATACCATCAGGCTCTTGTTGGACACTGGCCTGTTTGGCTCTGAAAGAGTTAAACGGATAAGTGGATATGAGCAGATACTTGTGTCCTTTATGACTGGTGGGGTTGGAACGTTTTGCATTAGATCATACTTACATCTTTTGAAGCAAAGTCTTCTTTGTTTTTCCTGGGCTGTTTAAAGGCTCTTGGGTTTCTCCGACTCTGGAAAAATATTCCGATCTGCTTTGTTCGCTCAGCTCTGTCTAGAGAGGACAAACAGAATTGGTGTAAACAAAAATATTATTCCTGGCGGCCTCTGGAATAATATTTCCTGGGGAAACATTTGGCTTCACAGTGGACTGTCATGATCTAGCAATATTGAATTTTTTTAAGAATCATCACTAGTCTGCTTTAAAAATCAGTGTATATAAATGTATCTCATTCCGATCCTGCTGAATTGTTGTTGCCTCACTATTTGAACTCTGATACAATCCAGAATTGTCATAGTTTGACGTGTTTTATCGTCACCGCATTCTCAGGCTGGGAGTGATGCTAGCACCCTGAGGCAGCATTACTAAATGGGGAAACCATGTTGACAAGTTAAAACTGCGATAAAAGAAACCTCATTATTAAGGCATTAGGGCAACGCAGAGAAAAAATACAGGGGGTAATATGCACTTTTTGCAGAAGAAGCCTCGTAGTCGTAGCAGACTGTAGCGGGACTCTGAGCTGCATGTTGACTGGTTTAATGAAGACATGCTGAACATGGCACAGCTTTAACCCACCACATTGAACCTATGGAACTGAGCACGGCAATGTCACAGTAGAAGTTCATTCATGAAATTTTTTCTTTTATTTATTCCACAATACACTTCAGGCCCTGTAAACAGCACATGACTACTAGTCTACAAGCCATAACTAGAGGTTGAAAGTTCAGTATAACCACATATTTTGGAATATCAGTGTTATGCACTGACTCTCTGAGGCAGAACACAGTGAGTTTAAGATTGGATCTCACTAACATATGCCCTCAACAGGTCTAATGAAGGTCTTATTCTTGACTGAGCCAGAACAGGCCCTGGATTTATGAGAGAACAAGACGCACTTGTGGTAAATTGTGCAGAACTTAAATGTTGAGAGCCTGTCAATTTATTATAAAATTGGTAGTTTGTGTGGGAATACCAGCAGTTCTCACAATTGCTATGGACAAAACAGAAGGTTTTATAAAATTTAGCAGTTATTTAGTCAAATACCTGAAACGAGTCAATTTATCCTGAGGTTTCATGACAAGCTAGTCCACAGTTGTCAAGATGCTTCACCTAAACGCACAAATGTAAAACTCTTAGCATTAGTCCAAACGTCTGGGCATCATGAAAGTAAGAAGGATTCATCATTTAGGAATTTCAGAACAACTTTTTGTGACAAACCATCAGGTCAATGTGAGCTACTATTTTACTAATTGAAAGATTTGACCTGCTAATGGTGCAAAATAAAAAGAAATTTAACCAATAGCTTTTAAAATATTCCAGTCTGGACCAGAGTTGATTCCCACCAGTATTACTAAATGCTGTACAGACTATTGCACAGAGAAAATAATAACATATATTTTAATATATGTTTTCAGATCATTTTTATTCCATGAACAGCTTCGCACACTGATCAATGTGCACTTTGACACAGTGAAATTTATTATGTTAAGTTCTGCCATTCACCGCTCTCTGTAAACACAGACAAAAAGTCCTCTCCCACGTGTCATGACACTGGTGTTAATGTATGGCCTGACGCACAATGGGGAAGGAATAATTGTCCCAAGCTGCAAGGGCAAGTTGGGGCATTGCTGCTTTGCACTGGGTGTTAAGACCTACCAACTTTTGTCTGTGGTGGACACATTAAATAGGCCAGTCAGAGGAAGGGGAGTGAATAAGGAGGCTGGACAACAGAGGGGAAGGCGGGGACGACAACACACACAACACACAACAAGGGACAAATAAAACAGAACAAAGAGAAAGAGAGAGTCTTTAGAGGGGAGGACAACTAAAGAAAGAAGTGGAACCCCCCAGAGTCATATCGCCTGACCTCAACAGTCTTTCCAGCATGCCCACAAATGCAAAAATCCTCACACAGGAAGTTCCCCACAAGCTGCCCTTTGTGTAGAAAAGGAGTCATGTTAGAGTGTGGGCAGAATTTCGGTCTTTACGGTCTAGTCAAGAGCTAGTCAATGTGCCTTTGCCCACACACTCACATGTCCACCCCAACAACAATTCTGAGAAAGATGTGGGTGCAGTCATTTGCATTGTAATGCCTTGATATGTATTCTCATCTGTTTAATATGAATTAATGCTGTTTGAAAATGAACTTGAAAGAAAAATCAACAAGAAATCAATGGGAGGTTCCCTGGGAAAGTTTAGTGCTTTTCTCTTCCTGTCGGCACAACTTCAAAAGAGAGAGTGAAAAAAAAACAGAATGATGGAAAGAGAGGAGTATGAGGAGAGGAAAGGGTACGATATACACAAAAAAAGGATGGAGAACGGTGAGAGAGATGGGACATTAATGTTCATCACCTAGAAAAAAAGAAGAAAGATGAAAGGGGCAGGAGAAAAAGAAAGAGGGGGCAAGAGATTATAATTCTCACAAGTTCTGTGAAAAAAAAACTGTAACTGTTGTGTGGGAACTGAAGTAGCCTAATCTTGTAGAGAACAATGCAAACCCAATAACTGGAAAGAGTCCCATGACAAAGGAGGTAGGGATGGTGGCAAATGTCTAACCGCCTCTCCTGCAGCAAGAAGGATTTAACCTAACCCACCACTAGCCAGTCTGCTCGCCCCCACACAAAGCTGCAAAACACTGCTTGTGATGCAACGGGATAGACCAACAGTGCCCTCCCTGGCCCCGGAGCCTCCAAAACAACACGGCTCTATCACAAGAGCTGCAGCAGGACAGCACATCTGGATGTTAGATTACAGAGATAAGCCTCGCAAAAGGGCAACGAGAGCAGTGAGAGTGAATGATTTGGCTTAAAAGGGGCAGGAGTAGAGACGCACGTAACCTACAGTCGCTGAATGACTTCTGGAAACAACTTTAAAAACAACTCCAGGCTCCATACAATAAAGGGAATGAACAGTTTCTCCTCTGGCATCTAAGATAAGTTAGAAGCACAGGCAGGAAGATAATGCTGATTATCTTTTAATGCAGCTGCACTTGAAAGTAATGCACTGAAACAGGAAAACAGTTTGTGACTGGTCTAAAATACTCCACTGCTGTCTGACAAAGTTTATGAGCTATGCTTTTTGCAGCTTGGTGCACATGTATTTTAGCTCTTATCCAATGAGAGTTTTTTTTAGGCATGGAGGGAGGCCTTGCTAACTTTTTGTTAAGATTAAAACATGAGATTAGTGAGAAAGAAAACAAGCTGACAAGACAGAGAGTTCAGCACAGAAAAGTACGAATCGAGCATCAGTTCCATTCTGCTTTGACCGTAATGAAAGCCAGATTGTTTGCTCTTGGATAAGTCTAATGTCATTATCTCACGTGCACAAAGCCACTGACACATATAAGGCCAGTCTCACATAATAATGATTTGTACTACCTGATTACTGGCATTATACAATACAAGCACTAAGACACAGCACTATTTAACTGTCAATACAGAAATACCTCCCGCAGAGATGTCCGTGAAACAAGTCCACAAATCTCCACCCCTCATCTTCCACACACCCTGCTCCCACAGAGGAAACATGTCCTGTTTGTCTAAGCTCACCATATCATCCATGCAACAAAGTCAACAAACATGCATGGGCACATACCTGTCTAAAATAGAGGACAGTTTTTTTTATCCCCGAACAATGACAAATGTTTCTGGATCCACCCATGTGTAAGGATTAAGACAAGCTGTTAACTGTTTTGACTTCACTTCATGCAAATGAATAAAAGCAATCCGAGTCGGGGATATGATCATGCACTAGAAGAGATTATAGTTGTGTTTTTGGACTAGGTGGGGAGGAGATCAGCAGACACTGGACGCTTGGGAAAGTACTGCTGCTGCTAGCTGTTGCGAGCTGTGAAGAACAGAGGCGTGCTGAGGTCATGAGTAAACACACGAGCTCGTCCAGAGCTCGGAAGAGGGGGGGACTGGAAACACATCTGCTCTGCCTTTGATCCAAACTTCTGCGGCCCAGCACGCCACTCACCTCAGCTGCCCACTCTGTGCCTGACTAGAAAACAACGACCACAACCCTAAACACTAGCTCTTCCTTCCCATGCTGCCCTCCTCGCTGTTGGTGCTGACTCACAATAGGAGCAGCTTTGGGATTTGAATCTTCAAATGTCAAGAAAAGAAAACATTGTCTATGAGATGCCTTTTGTTTGTTTCCCACTGTCTCGTTTAAATGCAGTTCTACCTCTGCTGGGAAATTCATAGTCATGCTTTTCAGGGTTGTAAAAGGCAGAGTACAACTTACTCATATACATATTCAGTACATCAAATATACAGTTATTGTCCCTTACACACATATTGTTTGATGTCAGGAATTATTTTTACTCAGCGACTCGAGAAAAGACTTCAAGGGCATCAGTATGCTCAAATACTAACACTTCTTGGAGACTGAAAAGCATCTGAAACCCTCCCCCCACATCTGTAACCTTCCAAAATTGCCTATCTGACCTTTACGCCAGGTACGGCCTTCAGAGCCATTTTTCTGAACATGAAAAAGTAAACAGAAGTTTGAGTTTTCTGCACAGTGTTTGCAGAACTACCTGCATTTCTTTCACTTTTTGAAACACCATGAATGCCTTCCAGGAGGACTGAAAGAATTATTGCTGCATCTCTGTCGCGTTTGGCTGTTGGGAACAACTAGGGACACTTTTGCCGTTCCAGTGCGATTAAATGGCATGTGGTGCAAACAAGTTATTTTCAAATATTTTCCTTCACTTTAACTGCATTTAAATTAGTCTTCAACATGGTTGAAGGGCTAGCTGTAAAAAGATTTATTAATGTCTTCGACCAGCCTTAATAAATCCTCAGTGTATGCCTACTAGTTGCTAACGTCTACAGTAAAAAAAGTAAACAACTTTGAGTGTTTTATTCTCGCTGGATGGTCTTCCGTGCTGCTTCAAGACGATGTGTTAAATCTGCATCTACTGACCAAAATGTCGCCTTTGAGTACAAAAATATTAATACTAATTGGTATGCTTGATCCCTCAGGACTACTGGAAATGACTAAATCTTACCATCTCCTCTTCCAGCTGCGCCACAACTGAAAATATGACTAATAACAGTATACAAGAGACATACAGTATGCCTACGTGTGGGAGTGAGACGCTGGCTTTCACAGGACAAAAGGCCAACCATGATGTCACCTTAGTTCCCTCACAACATAACCCCTTGACCCTATGAGAAGTGCTAATTTGATGAGTCTACATTTCCACTGCGGTTAAGGATTTTTGTTCAACAAGTCACAAACTGATCCTAACAACAAAACCAAAACCTCCCTAAATACTGGGAAACATGGCATTTTTTGGGACTAGAAGGCTCGTGCTGTCACGAGTTGTGGGATGAAAGACCCCTGCTTCGAGATATGACTAAGTCTGACAGAGGACTCCAAAGACCCTATTATTTTTAGACAGCAACATTATTATGCCTTACACGAGCTGTGACTCATTGCATAAACATTTTTCATTTAGATTTTCAACTATCTTGGCAACATCAATATTGCAAAAACTTCCCTCCTGACAAATTGGAACAGAGATGGGGATGTAAACAAATAGCATGTAAAAACTTCAGCCTTGCTGTCTGGTATCTTTCCCTTACAAACCACACTCCAGGTTGGGCTAGTGAGAGCTCCACCACAAGACTCCCACCCTCCAATTCCCAATACTTGTACTGTATGAGCCCAGAGAACCACATCCTGAGGAGAGGAACGCAATCGACAGCAATACCTCCTTGAACTGGAAAATTGGTTACACAATCTGAACTTTTCACTGACGACTGTGTTGCTCCACTAAAAATATTACAATCGCTGCTTTCATTGGAAGCCAAACTGTGGAGAGTGCAGAGACATTTCAAAGGGAGACAATAGCAAAAACCCCATAGAAAAACAGTGGGCCACTGATCATGGGATGTGATGGGAGAGAGATGTCTGTTCTTGATGTCAGTGCCAAGGTGAGAGGCTCCACTACTATTTCCCAGAATACTCAGGGGAGTTTGGGATCAAATGAGCACTGGCCAAAGGATAGTTGTCTGTAATATAAATGGACAAAAAGGTATTACAGTTGTTGGTCTTATGACATGGGCGTGTAACATAATATACATAGCATAGACTCTTACAGGGAAATACCCACTGACCCCGCTTTACTCTGAGTCCTATCAGTCAAGGCACATGATCTGACTGCAGAGTATCACATTTACTGTATGCCCCTTTAAAAAACGATATGGAGAAACAGAAAAAAATGAAAGAGAAAATAATATATATATATATATATATATATATGTGTGTGTGTGTGTGTGTATTAAAGTGTCCATAGAATAGTGTCCAAAGATTTTTTTTTTTGCTGCTTCATGCCATATTTTTTTAAAACAGGTCCTAAAATTCAGGAGTACCTCAAATTTCTTAAAAACTATAATGTGCAAAAACCGGTTGGTAGACAATCAGCATATACTATATAAAGTGCAATTTGGCAACACATCTTTATAATAACACACAGACCCATAGAAGACTTTTTGCCAGGCGACTGGAAGAGGAATGGAGTATAAACAGTACTCACCACTCCAAGGCTCGGGTTTCCATGGTGTGCTGAGGCATCCTCTGGACAGCTCACACACACAACATATCGTTCAGGAAACACACGCAAATCTAAAGGCAGGCACAAGGAACAACACAAAGCATGTCTGTTAATAATGTGGGCTCACCTCTAAGACACAGTTAAATGTGGTGGAGGTTCATCTACTACTAATACTCCTCTACAAGCAAGGAGAGAATGGTCGTTTACAGATAACTGCTAAACAGCATGAAATATTAATTAACAGCTGTGGCTTATAGTTGACTGGTTCATCAGCTTAAAAGGCCATTTACAACAATTACAACAATGGAAACACAAAATATTTTAAAATTAATCTCTTAAAATGTCATGCTTTGTCTAATTTTACTGATTTACCTACTGCTTTCCAGATGATGAATATTTTTGGCTTGAGATTTTGTTACAAGCAAGATCTGTGGTGCCTAGTCTGTGTTTAGGGCAAAACTTAAAAACTTAAAGACCTATTGATCAACTTTTAACATCATGGTACAATTAAGTGTTTAAAGAAGACTGTACTTAAAACTTTCAGTTTTATGATGTCTATAAGCCAATTACAAAGGCAACTTTTTGTTGATAGCTAACAGAAATTTGACATGTCCTGTTCACTATATACCGCTGAATCAGCCTAAATTACACAACCTTTGACCTTAGGAGACGGGGTCTAATTTGATGCGTAATGGACCTGCTGAGAGTAGTCATCATCTCAGTCAGCAGTAGGTCAGAGCTGCCTTAACATCCAAGCCCCCAGGGAGCAGATATTAACTTTACTGACAGGAAGAAAGCCTTGTTGGTCCCATGAAAAGGTGGCCAAGGGTCATAGACACTAGATGGACCATGGAGATAGATCCTCACTGCACTGCATATACAGCTCTCCAATCTGTCTCTCTCCCACTCTCAGTAGCCTCTCAGGGGAACCACTTAATGGCAGCCTGCTCTCAACAACACTCCAAGCAGGTAGAGACAGGACATAAAAACAAGTGAGTGGGAGAAAAATCAACATACATAGCACAGATGACTTCCTTTTTCTGTGGGAAATTTGGCTCAGTATAAGCCATTGAGATTTCTATTTCTGGTTCATTTAATAGGGAACTGATTAATTGAAAAAGTGTATGGTACATACCCCCATAGAAATGTTTGGCAATACATCTGAGGTTGGAGTGTCGTTTCAGGAAATTGGCAGCTAGGTTGAAGTTTGTGCCTAATAAAAAGAAGAAAAGATAATTACACACACATATGAGTATATGTATATATATATCTATGTGTGTGTGTGTGTGTCAAAAGAACATTTATAAATGTGGAAAAGTGCCTAAATTTAGTTCTAGATAGAATTCCCTGAAATATTCATAACATTTATTTAAATTATCACTGTGACTCAATCCAGACACGGATGGCATTCAAATAATCTTTGGTTATATAAATGTTATTAAGACAGTGACATAAAGTGGTTTATCAAAAGACATATTATACAAATATTTTTGATCCAAAATAAAACTCTGGCACTCCATCACATACAGTAAGGCCAGCCTAGACATACCGACGGGTGACGAAGAACCCACAGAGACACACAAACAGAAATTCAGTAGCTCCTCAGTTTCCTAAATTCAAGAAACTAAAAAAAAAAGAAGTTTATTGTAGCTCCTTGTTGTACTTCCAAGCCTGTATCACCCTCTATCTAAACTTCTAAAGGTTCCTCAACTTACTTTAATCTCAGTTTGGGTCCCAGAAGGCTACAAAACCAGCTCCCAGTTTAGCACAAGCATTTGACATGGTATGTAAGATGTGCTGGGCAGAAACAGTGGCCTATTGCCTAATCTGATAGGAATTTGTTGACTAAAAGCACTGGTCTGGCTAACACGCCATCCAGTTGCTCTTTGTAAACATGACAACAGTGCTGGGACTTTGCTCACCTTTTCATACGCTGCTCATGCCCTTTTTTGATACAGTGACTACAAAACTAGACCTACCACCTAACATCATCATTCTATTTCTTTATTCTGTGTTGGGATTCTCACATTGCTGTTGCCATGTGAAAACCTCATTAACTTCTAACTATGAGGATTTCAGTATTTTAACTTCAATTAAAGGATTACGTGTCTTCCATAGTTCGAGAACCTCCTGACCTCTTGCACTCAAGGCACTTTCAGAACTCCCTGGATAACGTCAAACATGCACGGTCGTAGAGCTAAAAACGATAGACATTTGGGAATAGGGGAGATTTTACACATTAGCAGCAACACTGACAGGGTCTCTTCAACAAAGTTGAGTCAAGCCACTTCCATGTTTGCATGACTGCATCAAATTGTTGGTTTCTTCCTTTGATTTGCGTCCCCAGGCTTACTTCAGTTGTTGTTGGTTGTACCTTCAATGTTCTGTTTAGCGGGTGGAATGCATAATCAGTAGGGTTAAGAACAAGTGGCTGACTTTTTCCCTCCTGGTGATGTCTTTTGCTGAGTTGGCAGGTTGTGTTTTAGGTCATTGTCTTGCTGCATGATAAAACTCCTCCCACTCAGTCAACTGGCAGACACAATTTTACTGCACACTGAATTAATTCTGTCTGTATTATAAGTTACCGTATATCATCAATAAAGATCAGGGGGGGGCTGTTTGAAACTAATCCACTAATCGTCACAGATGAGCTTGTATGATTTGGTGATGAGCCAATCCTTTGCTTCTCAACACTTTGGATAGAGGTGAAAATTTTGAACAACAAATGTAGTTTGCACAGGTAAACCCCAAGGCTAAAACCAAAAGAAGCCATTTATTCCACTTTTGAACAATCAATCTCACCGGACTCTGGGTAAGAGTCAGTCACATGCTTCAATGCGTTTGCTCACTTAAAATCTGTTATCTTAAAGGTGTTAATTTCTATGTTGCTTACCAAAGTGAGATGTAAATGCCAAAAATGAATCAAATATGAGATCAAAAGATAAACATCAGAGCTTCCACCTCAAATTCATTTTTGTTCTTTTACCCAAATTTCCTCAGTACAGCACAAATAACACTGTGTGAATATTTTCCGCTCGTCTTTTAGCTTGTGTCATCTTGGATGTGGCTCAAAGTATCTAATTATTGTCTTTAAAATGAAACAGTCTTGAGATTCTGAGGATAATGACATTATAATTTCAGAGACAGTTTGTCACAGAACTGCCACAGGTATACACTTAAGGCTACTGGTCGGTGATTAATGGCACCACCTCTGCTTTCTTTTTCTCTGTTCTTGTCGCTCAATGAGCAACTAGGTCACTGTTTTCATTATTACTTTTTAAAAAAAGTTTTGATAATTGAAAGTTATTTTTTTCCATTCTAGTCTTTAGGCTAGAATGGACCATCTATCTATCTATCTATCTATCTATCTATCTATCTATCTAAGTTTAGCTTGCAGCAAGTGGAACATGCAAACGTTAGTACACCACCCACACTTTTGTAAATATCCATCCATCCATCCATTGTCTTCCGCTTATCCGAAACCGGGTCGAGGTGGGTGCTGGAGCCTATCCCAGCTGCCTTCGGGCGAGAGGCGGCGTACACCCTGGACGAATTGCCAGTCCATCACAGGGCCATTTTTGTAAATATGTTATTATATTTATTCATGGGCCCTACCCCTATTCTACTCTACCTATGCTAACTCTAAACCTCTAACCGCATGTTTTTAGACAGTGAAAAGAAGTTTGAGCACCCACAGAAAACTTACACAGACGCAATGAGAATAATTCATAAATATCAATGGGAAACTGCATTTTAAGGTTATGCTGGGCATGCTTGCACTTAACAAAAGCAGCATTCCTTTATTGGAAAAAAAATTATATTCTGTTGATCTTTGAATAGCAAAATAGTGGTCATGTATTTCCCATTCTGGATGTCTACTCAGTGAGGAATGCAGATCTGTATTACTGTTGTGTTTTCTTTGCCCATTCTAGGTCCAGGGACCAAGCATCTTTCAGTGCATACTCATGGCTTTCTATGTTTTTAGAAGCTTTTGATTTAGTCCGTTACACTCTTTAGCCTCATGTCTAGCTCTACAACTATTCCCATTGCTTTCCCTCGTGGGTTGAGCTTGCCAATTCCCAGGACAAATTTGACAGGGATGTCTGGACACAGAGTTGGGAACCATTGCAGCGCCATGGCCTAAGACATCAGCTGTTGCTCCAACTTTATAATGTCCTGCACAGTGCAGAGTTTCTCTTGGCCCTCTGCCCAGGTTCTCTCGTGCTAAGCTACATTCATGTTTCTCTCTCACAAACATCTTGCTATTGCCTCCTCTGGGAATAAGTGGCCCCTTTCTGTGGCAACTGTGTCCCACAATGGTGCAATATCCAAATCTGCAGAACAAAGACTTTAAGGGTTTCATCTGTACTTCCTTCAGGAGAAGATGGTCTTGCTTAATTGTTTTGAAACCCAATGCACAACAATATTATGACAGGTCAAATCAAACAGTAAACAAGTCAGCATGCCATGTTTTCAGAAATGTGGTAGATAATAATGTAACCACTTGTGTGAATAGACTTCTACCATCTTACAAAATACTGCAGGACAACTACAAGACTCTACAGGGCTGGTGCCAAGGCTAGGATACTGTACTTTGAAGAGACACACACACACACACATCCCTGCAGCTTTCGCCGCTTCCTGGGAAAACAATGAGAGGAAAGTAAAGTCAACAACCAAAGGGCACGCAGAGGGACTAGAACTGTAAAACTGAACAGACAGAGGTGAGAGGCATTCAGACCAGGGTCAAAGGTAAGCTCACGTGGAACAGACTTCATTGACTTCAGTCATATCCTGAGGAGATCATTAAAACAACCATAGAAAACACTGCCTTCGTCTTCACTCCATCCACGTTCCTGGCAGCCACGCTGTTGTGGTTCATGCCGGAAGTAACTGCATAGATGAAAGCTATCTGACCAAAGTTAGTCCATTAATGTTTGAGAGTGAGAGTCCTGCCTGACCAAGCTAAACTTTCAACAGTAACCGGATTTCAAAGTCTGACTCTTGGGTTGTAAAAAGAAAATCATTAGGGATATGATTGAATCAACTCAAGAATAGCTCAAACATGCTATGCAGTTTTTACAATTCAGATCTATTGTGCATAATAAGGACAAACTGAATAGCATCTTAGTTAATTAGTTTCTACATAAACCTTTCTGGGGACAGTTTTACATATTATGAGGCTACAGTAGACTTTTTAGCAGGTAGTAAACATTTTCTTACCCTGTATTTTAACAATAGCTGAATTAAATACAATTAAATATGTACAGTCACTCACTTGAAAGTAAGTGTTGGAAAAGTTTCCTGGGCTATTCTTATGCTAAGTACTACCTGCTTGCTAAGAAGAAGTTAGAGCAGCGATCCACACGGCAAAATGATATTTTTTGTATATCTTGTAGCCTGAAGTAAACATGTTTTCCTTCATTTTTCTTTGTTTTTTTTTTCTTTGCCTCGAGCTAAATAATGACATAGGCCATAAAATACTCTATATGCAGCCTACGCTAGTGCTAGAATGAGCCTCAAACTCAAATTCATTCAGGTCTGCTCAGAACCTACTTGTTTGGTTTTGTTCTACTATGATGTACTTCACTTTGTCCATGATTTAGTCTTCAGTATGAACTTGCAATGGATTAGAGAGCTCTGAAACGTATGAATCAAGCAGAAACAGCTATAATTCTGTGAATGGTTCAGAAACCTCAAGCAAATAACTCTTCTGTCCCCCGGGCTGATTATTGAATGAGTTACACACTAAGATCATAGTGCATATTTCTAAATATATATATATACCTTTTAGTCAAAGTACGAAATCCAATTACCTACCAGCAATAACTAGGCTGGTAGGTGATTTGACTAATTTACTGTGTTGCGGCTGTCAGTGTGTAAATGTAATGACTGCTTCAAGGAGAACTGAATTTCCACTTAACATATCGATGAATAGGAGTTCAGTCAGCAGGACAGTCAGACCTCAGTGCCTGAGAATGATGCTCTTTCGACATTTACACTTTGATGTGGACCCCCTTCCTCTGTCCTCAAGTGTGGGTGGGGAGTTGGGCAGAGAGAGAAAGTGGAGAGAGCATGAGGAAGTTACCCATATGTAAGTGGGAACTTTCCTGGAAGGCATCACTCCCTCTGTGTAACTGTAACTACAACCGTAGCAGAGCGCTGTGCGTTATCATTCTGCACAACATCCACCTGAAACAATATTTGCACATGAGTGTTCAATTTAACATTTGGGTGACCCCTTCATCGCAGTTACAAAATACGCCGCAGCATGGTAGCTTAGGCCAACCCATAATGCAGCATGTGACTAAAGTGGTGGGGAGCATTTTGGAGGCAGAACAATTATCAAGGGGAAAAAATGTATTTCTCAGAAACATAATCTGACGAGAGAAATTCAGTCACAATACAAGATGTCATAGTCAATCATAATTATGGCTTAATTAACTCAAGAGGCCACAAATCTCCCAAAGGGCTGCCACTGTTTATATTTAAGAGCATACCGAGAAAGAAGGATGCAAACTGCTTATTTTGCATTAAACTCTATTCCATTTTTGCAGAGTAATTTGTGTAAATAAAAACTAAACCAATCATTTTTAACTTTATAAAAGCTCATACATAGAACTGCACAGAATTTGGGGGTTTCACTATGTAGGCTACATAATATACATACATAATCTATAGAAATATTAATATGTAAGAATAAGACCAAAGATCTTTGGCACTACAGGTGTTATTAATTAGTGTTAATTTATTCTAGTTTTTCACCAATTATCTTTTATAGCTTTTTTATACTTTTTTTCATAAGAAACTTTTTTTCTTTAACTTATCCATTTTTACAGGTCTGTAAATATTTTGGTTTATAAATTCTCGACACAAACGTAAATGTTGACCCAAATGTCAATTGTACCCAGGTTTCCTGCTAGTGTCCAGTGAATGCAAGGCAAAACAATGACACCTGTCCACAGAAAAAGATTAACAAGCATGTGACTTTGCTTCCCTTTTAAGTGAAGCAAAGGGCCGTGTGTGAGCCGTGTGTGAGCTGAGGAAAACAACAACAACATCCTCAGAAACGTTTCAGTAATTCCTGAAAGAAGGCATTCTGGTCAGGCTAAACACTCAACTTGAGTTCAAGAGTGTGTGCCGTCTCACAGACCAGATTGTGGTAAAGGGGAACAGTCACATGAATGTGATTCGTGCTCAGGCTGAGGCTCAGGCCCTAATTATATGGGAAAAGAGTGTGGTGTGACAGCTATGGCGGGGATTGCGGTTATGTCCTACGAGACTGCAGCTGACCTTGTGGAGGAAAGAAAGTGAGAAAACATGGGGAGATGACATTAACTGAGAAGAGCGGAGAAAGGCAGTCATGGAGGGGAGGGCACAGGAGTGGAGAGGGAAAGATTCAAATGTATAAACGGGTAACATTGGAGTCTGACTGTCCTGTGTTGCTGCTGAGTAAGGCCTGGGGCTTACAGGAAGGATTTAAAGAGCCACAGTAACACCACAAAGCACCAGTGGAAAGGGGGTTGCCCAGCGGAGGCCAGGAGAGGGAGGTCGAGTGGAGGAGAGGACAGGCTGGCTGCAGCGGCTACTCTGATCAGGATACATTTCCAGCGTGGGCCTTGGAATTCCTTTGTTCCTGTCACAGGTCTCCTTTTCCCCCCTGCCTTAATCCCAGCCTGCCTCACGCCGAGTAACATAGAACAGGGCAGGTAACTCTGCCACAGGCATGCCTCTCTATTTACAGACCAGTCCCCACATACAGTAACAGCCACGTAAATAGTACGAGCCGTGGTAGCGCTGAGAGGAAACAAGGTTGGTTAGCAAAACGTGTCACTGCAAAAATACTTTCATCAGAGAAGGAGGCTGAAATGATGCTGTGCATTCATTCTCCCTCAACTAGACCACCAATTCACATGTAATAAATTGTGTTTATTATTTTGTATATAAAAAGGCTGAACAGTATTCCCATATTTGATAAACTGTTTAAGCTACGAGCTGTAGGCCTTCTTAGAGCCAGAGAAGCCAAACAAAGCGAAACCTATCACAGATCAAAATGAGCCATCTCCCTTTTAGTGTCTACACATCCTCCGCATTCTTCGCTAGAAGGGAGACGATCATTCGTAAACACATTCTCCAACAGTAAAGATATCCAGCAACACTTTTCTCACAATGGCTGTGGCCAGGCTGCCTTAAGCCCTCTTCATAGGGCTGCCAAGAAGAGTCAGTGGTACACTGTGCAGCACTCGCAAAGCCCTCTCCCACGGCTATTAGTGACCATTCATCTGGGGAGCCTGGGAAAATGCCTCTCCAGCCTGCCGTGGCCATGGAGAAACAGGCTGGCAGGTGTTCCCTCCCCCTAAGCCCTGGCACCTGTGCAGGCAAAGGAAGAAGGACCCAACTCTGCCATGGGTTGAAATAGGTACCACTTTGCCTGGAGCGCCTCTAATTCTGCTGACTGGTAGGAAGACGTTCAAACCTCCGACTGAACAATTTAGAGAGATCAATTCTATCGATACTAATAGTCAATGTGTAACATCTGGTAATGTGCTTTGGTAGTGTGAAATGCCATGTTACTGAATCTGTGTAAAATGCGCCATCTCAGTTAAAAACCATTAAGGACTACAAAGTCAGTAACCCTTTGTGGTAAGAAAACAAGAGCAAAGGGAAATCAAGATGTCACAGAAAGAGCTAAATCTAAGTAATACTATATGAATATGTACAACATGTCACACCGCAGGTTTGTACCACCTCCTGTGTTTACCACAATGGTCAACACAGGATGTGACATGAACAGGTTTTCTGTAGAGCAGTGGCATCTTCACGAAGATAACTGGCATTCTCAAATATCATATCGCATGAAAAAATGGATTCCTCACAGCACAGAGAACCAATTATCCACTCATTTTCAATCTGTAATTACTCTGAGAAATGTGGGTGTGTTCAACACGGTCTACCAGGGAGAATGCAAGAGGCCCCTCCCAAGCTCCCCTTCACGGGCTTCCAACGTCGAACATGTCCATTCTGCTTGTCCAGAGCCAAAATGTTTGGTGGGAAAAGTTCCCTCTGTTCATCTCTCTAAAAACATAAATAAATCACATCAGTATGAGCTAATCATGAAGGCTCAAGCAGCCTGTGTAAAAAATGGGGGTGGTGGGGGGTGGTGACAGTTGACAGCCTCTGCAGCCGAGATTTAAAGAAATTGCTTAGATTTATATTGGCAGACGACATGGGATAAGCCCCTCTCTGACACTGGGTGCTATACACACACATGTGCATGCATCCAACACAGGATATGCACATAAATACAATAACTCACTGAGATAACTCGGATACAAAACACTTCTATTAAAGAGACTTGGAATGCTACAAGCTGTTGATGGCTCATTTGAAGTGCCAACAGCTGAGGCTGTTACGCTGATCTTACTGCTGTCTCTTGGCGGAAGCCCCTGTGATTTCACACTGGCACCAATTCCAACGCCGCTGGGTACAAGACTCACAATCGCCCTCCCATACCATGCGGCACATAGAACCACTCTCCGTTTAGCCTATTCTTGGCCCAGACATCAGTTCTACCCCACCCAACACCTTTCCCTATATGCAACACCCATAAGCACATGTTCCAACACTATATATCAATCATGGATATCCAGCTTATTTCTGCCCATACATAACACTGCAACACACACAGTGCAAACAAGACCCCTGCAGAAGCAGAGACACACAGAAAACTCTTTCTGCGATGGACAGCCTGTAAGGATTAGCAGGTTAGAGTTTGACCTGCTTGCAGAATAGGTGACTCCAATACTTAATACCACCCTGACATTTCCCTAAGCTTTTTATGGCTTCTGCCTGCCTGCTCACTTCTCTAAGTCACAGTCTCTCCCTTTACTGCTCTGCCACCTCCCTCACACGGGACAATCAAAAGACGAGGAATGCCATTACACTCACTTAAGGCCTTTAATGGGACTAGAGCACATTAACTGTGTAGGCCTGGTTGAGGCGCTGTGCCTTTTCATGTTTTCAGAAGGGGAAAATACTCCGATATGGTATGGTGTCGTGTTCCACTGGTTACATGCATTTTGGCAGTGCTGCAAGGAACTTAATCATTTTTACATGCATATTTCACTGCTGAAGTACTGATAGTCCCCTCGTTCACACAGTAAAGTGAATGCGTGCACAAATGTGAGTGTACGGAGCCTCGGTCTGTGATCCCCATCGTTAGAGATGTCTGTCTCTCTTCATTTTGTCATGGAGAATATGAGTCAGGCTTTTCAGTAACCTTACACTGTCAGCCTGTTCACACCTAGCCCAGGGGGAGGATATATCTCTCCAATCATGCTCCTTTTGATTCACACAGGTTATGCGTGTATAAGCAACCAGTACGTCTGCTTATGACTATGTTTTGAACAGTTGGGTGACATTTACACATGTATCTGTGTATGAAAGCAAAGGTGCACATGGAATGTGTACTAGACTAAAACTAAACTGGAAGGCAGTAGCGTGAGAGGCAGAAGTGTATCCACAAAAGAAATTTTATGGGGGTGACTGCCCTGTAATCCCACTCTCACAGTCAGGCCTGCCCTGCTGAGTGAGGCCAGTTAAACTGCCCTTAACTGCTACCTGTGACAAACCTGTCTGCATCACAACACACAGTTGGGGGTTCCTCTGAAGCTTGGCTTCCAGTGCTTCAAAGACATGTGTGTGGGTGGCTGGGGGAATGTACTCACTTAAAATAAATAGGGATGAGCTCAACTGGTTTATTCACATTGGCACGCAACATATATTGATTTTTCATCCTGTGTATAAGGTTGTGTATGTTTCCGGGCAACAGCTTTTGGTGTCATCCAGTTGTAGGTGTAGGTAAACACAAACGTGTCATCATTACAATAACCACAAGGGTAACAAACATTAGCAATTTTAATGGACTTACCAGCTTGCTAACTATATCAGACACATGCCAAGGTAAACAGTGCAACACAATACAAAAACTTCTATCAGCTCTTCACAGGTCACACCCTAAACGTAAGAAGGCACCATGTCCCGACTAGTTCTGTTGTCTTTACACCCACACGCTCCTCAAAAAGGTGGCAATGAAATAGTTTTTACACTGTTGTAACTCCATTCCCAGCCTGCTCACAAAGCCCAATGTCAGGCCTCCTTCTACAAAACCTTACCACTACCACTTCTTAAATAATTATTTTAAGTTCACGGCTGAAATAAACCATTTTACTTATTCAGCAGTTGGTGACAGACACACCTAAGACAAAAAGGGCAGACAGAATTGACTGCATTCCAAAGGAATGAGAACCAGTGATTCATGAAGAATAATCACTAGACTTTATAATGTGTCTTTAATGCTAGAAGTAAAACATAAAGAGGTAAACATTGTGCCAAGGGCAAACATATCACAAGATGGCATTACCTTTCACAAAAAAGGCTGCAGCAGGTGCAAGCTCCTTCTTCTGTTTGGGATGTTTTCTATTGTGAAGATGCTCAGTGTACTGCATAATTCTCTGGTCCACAGAATCTCGAACAAGGGCTGTAACCTCCTACAAACAGTTTGCAGAGATGTCAGTCTAGCAATATGTTGCTGAACTGCTGAAAGAACAAAATAATGGGTGATGAGCAGAGGTAAACAACAACACATAAAGTCTGAAACCGTCAATGAGACAACTCCACGGGTGGCTAGGTGGACAGATGAAAACAGTTTTGCAACAGTGATAACCCCTAATAATAAAGGGGCTTCAAGTATAATGTAGTTTTACTCACACACTTAGGCAGACATACACACCCTTCACCCTGTGTCTATACCTCGATGTGGCCCGTAGTAAACCAGCTGGAGTCCTGTTGGCCGCCCAGAGGCAGAATGTGGAGATCCACCAACACAGCAAAGTTCCCACACTGTAATACAAAGAGGAACAGCCACAGGTTGCTGAGGGGCATTGAGCTTACAGACAACAAAGAAAATCAGAGTGTGGGTGATTGACAGCGAGACAAACCACGTCGACCCCCTATGTCCTCAAACATCACCCGAGGCCTCTCAGAGCTGTTTCCTCCCTAGCGTTTCTCCGTCTAGCCACCTTACTACCAATCTCTTTACAACCAAGTAGGGGCCTGTATTTACACTTTTTATCAACAAAAAAAAGAAATTGTGATGTATAAGATTTGCAACACAGACGCTGCCTCAGGTCACAACAGGCTGCACAAATAAGTCAGTCGTACCACATACGTGAAGATTATCCCACTTTGTATCAGTGTGGTATTAAAACAACACGGACCTACCCTAAAGCACTCAACACGTCTGCACTTGTGCACTACAACTTTTGAGTGCCGTAGAAAGCTGAGTAGGGGGATGCAGAGTGGATTCTTGAAGCACTATGTCATCGTGCCAATGACAATAAGCTACAAGGGACAGGGAGGCCAGAAATGCCGCAGCAGGTTAAGATGCTGTTACATCTTTCTCAGGCTAGCCTGATTATGGTTTACACATGAGTGCAAAAGCTTCCCGCTGCAGAGAGCAAATTGATGTGGGTCTCGTGTGAACTTCGCCTCTTGCTGGACAAGGAAGTAATGGATGGAGTAAGACCACCCACAACATGACACCGAGGAGCAGCAAGTTTGCCTTAAAACTGCAGCAAAAAGCATTGGGTAGCAAAACAGTCATTTAAAGGCAAAACCAGACAGTTGAAATGAAAAGGAGTGAGTACGAACAGAGGAGCTTATTCATTTAGTAAAAGGGAATACTTAAAAGATAACTTTTGAACCAGACTCATCCCTTGGGCTGACGTGTTGCAGACAGAATGACTAAATTCTATGACCCGGGCTTGAGGGATGTTGCTACGGCCCTGCTCTCAGAATGACGCAAGAGAATGAATTAACAGGGTGTGTAGGGGAAGCCCCCTGCTACTTATGTCCTAATTCTGGACACAAATCTAAACTTCCAAAACCTCCTCTAGTTGCCTCCTCCTTGAGATTGAGGAAGTTTTATTCTGTGTTATAAAACTCAAGTTGGGCTGAGAACCTTTCATGTGGCATTAAAAGGTCATATACTGGGTCTGACCAAATCAAGCTGCCAAATATTTTGCATTATTTTTTTCCCATGAGAGCATTTTCCTCTCTCATTGCCTCTCTGCAAACAATAATTGAAGTGAAGTTGCTCTGTTACTGCTACTTGCAGACCAACAAGAGGAGAGGGCGCCCCCATATGACTGAAGAGGGAACGTTTTGTATTGTAATGTATTTTTAAGTCTCAAAATCCTAATGTGCGCCAACTTGTACTAAACCATGTCTATGCATCAGTGTCACCGAAACTAATGGGAAAGTAATGTTATTCTAAGTCTTACAAAAACTTTGCATTAATCTGTGATCCTCTGACTCATTGCAGCACCTCTTGAAATATGTGAAAACAAGACAGTGTAACAAACGTCTAAACATTAAAGCAACCACAAAAAACGAAAAATGCTAAACAGTAAATATTTTTCTGTACAAAACATAGCACTTTACAGATTGAGTATTGTGAGGTAAATCATTGCAAAAGCTCTACAAAGACCAGAATGCCATGGACTAGGACAAAGGGCCCCCCCTCATGCGTCGCTCCTCATGTATAAAATGCGTGAACGTTGCCCGTCAGTGTCAGGTCGTCCCTACAGATCTGTATTCTTCCTGTCTTCTGCTCTTTGTCTCAGGTCAGCCCACGGATGACTGCTGGCCTCAGCTGACTACTTCAAACAATTGCCAGTGTGCGAGAAAGCCTAGCAACAGAGGGTCAAGACCTTGTCAATCAAAATAGGGACTGACTAGTGGATCAGTCCCACAGTGGTTTCATGAGGGGTTAGACCTGACACCCTAGATATGTTTTCATATCCAGACTTCGGGTTTTGACTTTTGAGATCCCTGCACGTGTGTAAATCCTGACAGGCACTTCGAGATCGATCTTTTAGGGTACTGCACGTGGCGAATATTAGCTCTAAAAACCAACATCAAATGAGAACTACAGGGTTTAGAGTGAGGTCCATATAGCGAGGCCCTGCAGGGTGAATTCCCCAAAGTAGTTTATGAGCTCCTGATTGAGTCTGTTCTTTGGGCTGGAATCCAGACTAACTAGACTAGCTTTAGACTAACTTCCTTTTATCGTATTAGAGCAGCAGACAAGACTCAACTGGAGAGAGAACATTAATGATAAACACTGGTCTGCCTCTCACACAAAAACAGCATGTGATTCATTGAGATTCTCAGAAATTGGGGGATTTTGTCAGGAATGTAAACTAATGCAATCACACTAATGAAAAAACAATTAATTTGGCCAGCAAAACTGGCAGTTTGCTGAAGGTGCAAATTTAACCCTGAAATGTCAGTGTTTGAGTTCCAGCCTGAGCTATTCAGGAGTCGCTACCAGACGCTTTCCCAAATAACATTTGTGCTGCATGGGTCACACAAAGACAAAAAAAAAGCAAGGGAATCTAATTTTACACAAAGGTTCAGACTAAAATCACATCATGTGGTCTGAATGGGTCAACTCCCGGCACAAAGAGTAATAAGTGGATCTCCAAGCTGAACTCTGCCATGAACTATGACCTCCATGTATACCCCCTCAAAGCCCAGCTATGGGCTCGCCTTAGTCAGATCTCTGCAGGCAGCCTAATACGTTGTACAGGCAGTAATACCACATAACCCTCTCCTTCTTGGGAGACTGCAACCTGAAAGTACCTCCAATCTATAAAAAGGTTGTATGCTCATACAAAATTCTGCAAAGCCATCTACGCTATTGCCACGTATAAATGCCACATTATGACAGGCGGAACCCTAAAACACTTTAATTACCTGATATAATCATTTGTCAAGCCTTCTTCTGTGCAACACTCTGAACTGTGGCTGTTGTTTGAAATCAATGTTTGAAGAGCCAAGTTCCAGAGGAAGTTACTCTTTTCATGGACACTAAAGTGGGCCAGCACTGCTTTGTTCTGTGTCCTGCAAAGGCTTTTTAGAGATATGAACAGAGGCTGAAGGCTGAATGGAAGGCAGCAAGGAGCGCTACTTAATACCAAATCCTTTATTGTGCCATCTTTTGTGTGCTGTCACATAGTGTATGAATGGGACTGAGTCTTCCTCCAGGCTAAGCTCATCTTCTCTATCCTAATTCCCCCAATAAACATGACCTGCAGCAGAAAAAGGGGTTAACGAAGACAAAAACATTAGGGACAGTTGTGTCCCACAATCCACAACACATCTTAGGAAAAATCCTCCTCTCTGTAAATAAACTAATTCAGACTCAAACTCACTGGTGCCTCCTTTCCCTTTTCTGGTCTTTATCATTCTCAGTTCTCAAAACACTCTCTACCTTCCCTTATCTCTCTCCCAGACCCAGCTCTCCATCCTCCCGCATGTGCTGCTCCAAGTTGGGCACAGGGCCCAAAACCTATGAGCAGCTGCACCCGCCTCCCCACCTCGCTGCCCTTTGCCACTGCTATCGCAGCGTATAAGAACCAGACCTTCTCGGACTGCACTTAGCTCAGAGGCTAACATTAACCAGCCCCAGATGTTTACGTTGGGAGAGAAGGGGCAGCAGATGCAGTCTCACTCAATAAAACTTCTGCCAGTTCCCCTTTGTCTCACTCTTTTCTGACTTTCTCTCTCTCTCTCTCTTTCTCGCTCTCCGTCTCTCTTTTTGCAAGTCTACAAAAACCCAGGGGAGCTCTTTAGATGTGTGGGTGTGACAACCTTGCTTTATTTGCATCATTCCTAGCTCTGCAATGAGTCACCTGGGTTTCCCCTTTAAAAAAAGGAACAACTCTCTTTTCCAATTTTTCAAACTGCCACATACCGAGCACTGCAGCTCGAGACTTTATTATTGCTGAGGTGAATGTGATTTACAGATAGTGCTCGGAAGTGTTTTGTGAGCAAAGCTCTCTTCATTCAGACATATATTAGCACACCTGAGTCCTTTTTATTTGATGATAAAAAAAAAAGAGACACAACCCACGAGAGGAATTTCAGCAGCAAGAACAGACAGGAATATCTCCAGGTAACACTCGACAAACAAAACTCAGGCAGTCACATCCTTGAGAAATTGGTAGATAGACAGAAATAGAAGGCTGAGAAATATTTGGCCTCGTTAGAAAATGTGCATTCTGAACAGCAACATAGGGGGGTGCGAAGCTGAAAGGGTTTTTTTTTTGTTTGCTTGTTTTTACTTTTGTCACCTTCTCCTGTAAAAGGTTATGCAACTTGGAAAATGTCAAAACCTTTCTAATGCAACAACAATGATTTTGTACAGAGGCATTGTGTGTGGTGAGATATGAGCTCATCTACAAACTGACAACAAAACTAAACAGCACATAAACCTCTGACAATGTATTGCTCTGTGATACCTCAAACTTCTTCTTCCTAAAAAAAACACTTTGGTCTCTGTCTCAACCAACTACATTAAATGGTTAGAAGTCAGCAGTGCATGTTGCTAATAGAAGGCAGATTGCTGGATTCTGCGGCTGTAATGTCCAGGATGACAGCAAGTGCTTCAGTAGATCACTGATTTAGCCTCCAGGCCCATTTTAGGGGCTCTGGGAAGAGGCAGGTCACTATATAGCCTAAGCCTATTTAAGAAGCAGCATACCATCACCTCCTGCAGCTCCATAGACCAGGAAGGAAGCTGCTTTGAAAACATCTTAGCAGAAAGGATCATAAAACACACTGATGAACAGCCCACTAAAGATGGCATGGTGAATCCGAGAACATAACTCTTCAATAATCCTGGCTCTCTGTGCAAAGCCAGAGTTTGAGAACATGACTTTGATTTGATAATATTATGAGACATTAATTTGCCTAATAAAATACAGTGGGAGTGGTGTTTGTTTGAGTCAGCAAGTAGCGCCTTGAATAGTCTGCACTGATTTGTTCTAACATATTTGTTTGTGGTTAGCTGGTTAAGCATGATAGAGGCTGTGTGCATTTTCTCAGGCAGAGTAACACAACAGTATCATTAAGTGCCCAGTGGGGAGGAACCTTTCGTGAACCTCTAGGGTTTTACTCTCACACGACCAACTGTGGAGGTGGTAGCCTGTATGCAGGCATGCATATGAAACAAATAAAGAGTGAAAGCAATTTCTGGTCAACTAGGCAGACGTGGCATTACAGAGGATGTGAGAGATCAGCGCAAATGTCAGCAGTCTTCGTCCAAAACTCCCAATAAATGAAACATCAACAAAAGAGAAAAGAGCAGCTTTTCCTGCACTTAACAAAAACATCTGATATGCATTATACAGAGCATCAGACGAAGGATGAACAGATTGGCTTTTTAATAGTTTCAGTTTCCTCAGCTATGTATTCTCTGTGTACGTTAACAAAAGGCTTCTAAGAATTCAATCAGTTGAGATTTGCAAAAGGTGACCAGAAATGAATAACAACAAAATTCACAAGCCTGAGAATTCACAAAATGAGAAGGTAAGACGGATGAAAAATGTGTCTGTACTTCCCTCTAGTGGCCACAGAATTTGCCACTGAGAAGAACAACCCAATGAACTAACACGGTGGTTCTCAAACTCTGCCCTCAGGCCCACCTGCCCTGCTCATTTTCCAGCTATCCCTGGTGAACTGGTATCTGCAAGCTTCTGATTGAGTGAACACACCTGGTTCAGGTGTGTGTGGATCAGGGATATCTAGTAAACAAGCAGGGCTGTTGGGCTTGAGGACCAAGTTTGAGAACCACTGAAGTAAAGCAACCGACTGAATATATACACTTGCTAAAAGAAGGATCTGTAGCAGTTCTACTGTAGCACACATAAAAGTGTCATAAAAATGGGAAACAAAAGCAGAAAGGTTTCAATCAAAAGCTGATCCGTCGTATTCACTAACCCCTTGTGGAATTTTGTGGAACCGATCAGTTCTCATTAAACATGGGTACCCGATAGAATAAATATGCTGAAGGAAATGTAGAAAGACCATTAAAAAATCTAAACATTAAAGCCCTAAACTAATACATTAGCTACATTATCTTCTCTCTATTGGCTTCCTGTTAAATCTAGAATAGACTTTAAAATCCTTCTCCTTGCATATAAAGCACTGATAGAACCTTATTATCCCAGCAGAGCACTTTGCTCTCAGAGTGCTGGTCTATTTGTGATTCCTATAGTTTCTAAATGTAGAATTAGAGGCAGAGCCTTTAGCTATCAAGCTCCTCTCCTGTGGAACCAACTCCCAATCCAGGTTCGGGAGGCAGACACCCTCTCTACCTTTGAGATCAGACTTTAATTTTTGATAAAGCTTATAGTTAGAGATGGATCTGGTGACTGAACCATCTCTAGTTATGCTGCTATAGGTTTAGTCTGCTGGGGGACTCTATATTTATATAATGTGTAAGGTAATAAACCTTACACTGTAAAGTGAATTGGCGCTATATAAATAAAGCCAAATTGAATTGAACTTACCTTAATAACAATTTTTTGAGGAGCCATTGCAGTGAACACAGCAGTCAGTCAATTACACCTAAAAACAAGTATATAGTCACGGATTAATGGTTAATAGGACACTTTCCAACATACATTACATTACTGAGGACAATGTACAAATGTTTAATTATGCACACGTCACACTGTGCATAAACAAACATGCAAAAAAACTTTTAAAGTGTCAAATTCACAACATAACATATACATACAACATCAACAAAAAGCAATTGAACAAATCACTGTGCAAAACCTAATATATTAGTAAGCTAGCCTAACATAAAGTTAACTGCTGGTTTTAATTGCATAAGGTGGTTAGAATCCGCTCCCCCTTTACAGACTGCTGTTTTTGTTCAGCAGTCTGATGATTTTCACCTTTAAGAATTAGTCTTCAGACTTGTATGTTTATGTCATCCAAAGCATCAAATCCCACATTTAATAAAATTCACTATTTTCTTGGTGGGGTTCTTTTGTTAAAGTTCGTAATTTAGCACTTTCACTTGGCTGGAAAATTGGCACTCCTAATTGTAAATGTATTTTTCTAAGCAAATATATTCAATTGAGCATTTGATTTGTGCCTATTTATTCATAAACGGTGATGTATTCTGTTTCTTCTTTCTTCTACTTCCATTTGTTACTTACAATTAGTATATTTATTAGAGCTCTAATGAATCCCTAACGATCAGGATAGCTAGCCAAGTTTTTTTTGATGCGGTTATTAGCTAACGTTGATACACGTTTACTGTTTTTAATCTACTTTGATATGGTCAAGTTATGCGGATCAAAATTCAGTAAATGAATGTAGTCTTTTCAGATGTAGCTAGACTAAATCTAACGGTAAAGAATTTGGGTTTACTTAGCCTTTGAAAGGTGACGCACAATGATTTAACGTTAGATCAACCTGCAGTTCAATTTATCCTAATAGTTAGATCTCAAGAGAAAAAATGGTACTGCTCAGAAACTGTTGGCTCTAACTTTACCAAAAGACAGGTTAACCACGCCACAAAAGCGTATTAATCAAAGGTTTTCGATGTAATACTGTGCAGATTTCGTACCGCCAACAGTTTGAATGTTCGCCAAATGACTGGGCCGCAGGAGATGACGTAATTTCACGTATTACAGTTGTTAGTCCTACAGCTGCTAAACCAGTGTGGTTTAAAAAAAATACCTCAAAAGTACTGCGTTAAGTAACCACTAATAAATTTAGTGGTTTTCTCAAAATAAATCTGAGCACTGTTTTTGGGATTATCGGGAGAAATCTTGCGACTCTTGGTCAGATAGGCCCCCACTAGGGCCCAACGCTGTGACTGTCACCATGGAAACAAGTTGCTCATTGAAAATGCCTCTATCAATCTTGAATATGTACTTTGAGAAATTGTATATTAATGTTCTTTTCATTAGAAAATAGCAACGAAATGAGTACACTTATATTTATTTCATTTGTTTATGGCAGGTATCTGAAATCGTGTTGGAAATGTCGAGACAATTTGTTTAATTTTGAGCAGGCAGTGCCAAACGTCTCTATAAAAAAGTCGAAGCGAGTTAATGTGCTTCGAAGACGGTGCGTATTGTGTTATTACCAGGCCAGATAATCACATAGTCACGTTTAATTCTGCATCCAGCGTCATGCGAAACAACTTTAAAATTATTAGGTTGTCACAGTGGATCGTTAAGTAATTCTGCTCCAGCGATACACAAACATTTGTTAAAAATTTAAATGATGTCTCGACTCGTCAAGAAATCTCCATCTGTATGTACGGATCTACCCTTGGACAACGCCGATATTTGCAGCAAGCTTCATTTGCTGAAACAGCTCCTGGGATCTTGTTTTGGCCCGAGAGGTAGATTAAAGCAAGTTCATAACAACATTGGAGGACACGTCGTCACCACTTCCACCTCCTCAGTTCTCCTTTCAGCCATTCGCTCCTCACATCCTTTTGTAAATATGATAAAAACCTCCATCCTCAACCACGTTTCTCGTTTCAGTGACTGCGGTTTGTTTGCTGCTATACTGTGCCTGTCTCTTATCGAGCAAACAAAGCGGTCTGCTCTCAGAGAAAACGTTGCTATGAGAGTGAACAAGCACTTGTTGGGTCTGTGCACCAATTACCTACAACGAGAAGACTGTGCTTGTAGAGTGAAGCTGGACTTCTGCAGCACCCAGAACTTGATAACATTAGCTCGCAGTATGATCTCCAGCAAACCAGCCTGTGTGCTAACAGAGCCGGAGACACTTCATATCAGCAAGCTGGCTGTACAAGCTTTTTTGCTGGCTATCCCCTGTGGCAGCCCAGGCATAGTCACTCTTAGCAAAACGGTGATTGTTTCTGTTGAAGGCCATTCTGTCCTGCACTCTGCTGTGTTTCCAGGTTTACTGATCACCATCACAGATGGTTATGGCCTCAACAAGCCAGATAAATCTCATTCAACTCCACTGGCTGTGGTGGTGTTCAGTACATCTCTTGCTGGGGACCTTTCTGAACTCGGAAACGGGACATTCGAGGTGCACCCGGGTGTAGACACAGATTCACAGATTCTGGATGCACTACTGGAGCTTGGCAAACAGGTGGTTAAAGATGAGGTGAAGCTCTTTGTGTGTCAGAAGGTCATACACCCAGTCCTACAGCAGTTTCTAAGGAGTCATGGTATCATTGTCATAGAGAGACTAGGAATCACTCTGATGGAGCCACTGATTCGTCTGACAGGCAAGTCTTTATTTGTGGGCCTGCTAAAAATGTATAGTTGTACATATTTCTTAACAAATTCATTTTAAATAAACATGATCTGCTATCCAGACCAAATGTAACCTTGTCTTCTTGTTACTCTCGTTCTGTTAGGTGCTCAACCTGTGGCCACATTACATACTGAAATCCCAGCAAAGGCTTATGGGAAGGTGAGCGATCTTGGTATTCAGCAGTTTGGATCAAAGACGATGTTGCATTTACTCCCCGCTGGGGAGTCAGCGATCTGCACGTCTGTCCTCTGCCACAGGAATGAGACTATGTTAAACGAGCTGAAGGTAAGACGAAAACAGGAGGGTTGATATCCATCGCCTGTTATCACATACTTACCTATTCAAATACTGTGTTCATTTCCATCTCTGCAAATGTTAAAGGTGGTGTGCCAGAAGACAGAGCACGTGTTGAGGCTCAGCCTGAGGGAACCATCTGCCTTACTTGGGGGTGGATGTACTGAGACCCTCTTAGCCGCTTACGTCAGACATAAGGTAAGCACCGACATTGAGATTTTAACCAATCCAATTTCACATTATCTTCAAAGAGATCTCATTTCAATGTCATCATTTTGTTTAGAGCACGAAAGAAGTAACAGCTGCAGCATCTGTATTGGGGTGCTCACATACAGAGTTCCTTCTTGGCATGGAGGGATTCTGCCGGTCACTGGAGTCCGTGGCCAGAGCGTTGCAGCACAGTGGTGAGGAATCTTTAATCGACCTGACTCATGCACATCATTGGACTCTTGCTGCAGATGTCATGGAAGAAAACATAGAGGATAGCTTGGGTTTCTGTGGCTGCAGACTAGTGAAAAGTAACCCAGACAAGAAGTATACTTACCTTAACACTGAGCATGCAGACATCTCACCTGCACCGTTGTCTAGAGACAATACTGTGCAGCCATGTGTGCTGGACTCCTTCGCAGCTAAATTCAATGCACTGCAAGTTGCTATAGAAACGGCTAATCTTGCATTAGATGTGAGATACATAATTCAAGATGTGAATTAGCTGTTAATAGGTATGTTTCTCTGGTTTCTGGTGTTCAGAAATGAGAAATCAAAGCTGTTTTCAAAAACACAATGTTGGAGACAGTATACACATTTAATGATTCAAAGGAGTTTTTAAAACAGTTTCAGTTTTTTTTTCTAACTTTCAGTATTACAAACCAGAATGTTTCTATAATGGTGTTTGGCTAGCGCAAGGGTAGGCAAGTTCGGTCCTACAGAGCCGCAGCTCATTTTCCAACCATCCCTGCACTCACAGCTTCTGACTGGCTGAACACACCTGATCCAGGTAATCAACAGTTCCTGCTCTTGGTTAACAGCTGGAGGGTTGAGGGTAGAGTCTTATGATTAAGTATCTTTATTAAAACTTGGTTTCCTTTTAGGAAATGTTTATATATGTATATATGAGATTCTACATTTTGCATTTACACAAACAAAAACATTTATATTGATGTTAGTCGACAAACATTTTCTTTTTCAAGTTATTTGTATGTTTGGGTTAGATGATGGTGATTTTGTACGATACTGACTCAGGACAGTGACTACTGACAGGACTGTGCCTGACTGAAAGAAAAACCAAATCAGACTCGTGGAGTAAAATGATGCACTTAGAATACAACAATAGCAGGGCAGCCAGTGCGCTTTGTGTTAGAAGATGAAAGGAATCAAAGCTTTTCTCGGCTTGGGATAGTCTTTGAACTTCTCCTTGTAAAACCTGTAAGACAGGAGTAGAACATGATGACTACCATTCAGAAATAGCATATAACAGACTAGGTAGTTTGAACGTCTTGGGCACCTGTGATGGTAGTAGGCTCTTGGTCCAATGAAACACAAACTGAACACAGCGAACGACAGCGCTGGAAGAGACCAGGTGGCTATAGCGTAGCCAAACCACTCTACAATCTCTCCTAAGTAGTTGGCACCAGACACGTGTTCAAACAGCCCTCCTGCAGGGGATTAAGAAGACCACATGTCACCACCACAGAGTGAAAAGGGTGTTTTAAGAGTGATTCAGGCGTTTCCTACCTGTAGGAATCTTGTAAATGACTTCTCCTGGTTTCCGCAGGTTGCGTAGAATGTAATCACTGTGTATATTAATGGCCATGCCAACATAAAACAGCAGTAAACCTAGAAGAAAACCGAGCTTACCTAAGTAATGTTGACTTCTTTATTGAATAAGGCAATTAAATTGATGCAATTTTCCACTATAAAATAAAATAAATCATATTGTTCCTACCAGTTTTATAGCGATAGTCGGCAGACCACTCATCATCAAACTGGGCACAGTGCAGCAGATAGTGTCCCTGCAGGAAGCCATTTAGAGAGCAGATGAAACCTGCTGCTACCATCACACCCAGCGGGAAAGGTGTTCCTCTGATCAGCAAGGAATAGATAAACGTCCTGTGATTGGTAAAGAAATAGTCCATGCAGATAACATAAGTAGAAGAAGGAGAGCATAATGGTTCTCTTTATCTATGCTGGTGCAGTGCGTGCCAGGGAAATGTTTTTAAACCAGGTGGGGGGGTTTGGAAAAAGGGTTTAGCATTTAAGTGCAGGGGAGAATAAAGCCCCACTAGCTGCGCATTTCTAACAGTGTTTTTGCTTTCAGATTATAACAGCAGGTGTGCTGAAAATGTGTTGGGCTCTTACTTTAACTGACAAAATGAAAACATTTAGTTGCTTTAAATAAATTGGCAAAATGAGTTTTGCAAAAGACATTTTTGTTTGTTTTCTGTAACGAAATACAAAACGATGGTCTGCAACATTTACTGTACATAAAGTAAACTAAGTATGACAAGAGCATAAAACATACAATATATATGTGAGATACATACAGCAGAAAAGGTCTATGTGAGATGAGACTGAGATTATTATCATCAATTTAGGCAATAAGAATAAAGATACAGGACAACAAATTAAAAAAATATAAAATATATCAGTAAATGTGAGCAAAAGCATAAATAATCAAATCTGTGTTGGAGTTCACTCTCAGCTTCAATTTTGAATGACTGGGGCAACTTCATGCACACAAGACACCGACAATGATCACACATGAGCACATAAACAGCCCTGACCCAGGCTTCTGTTTCTGCGTTTACCTGTGAAAGTAGTGCATGCAAAAGGTTCCAAGGAGCAGGTTCTTCCCCATGCTGAAGGACTTGTCCGATGTAAGCGTCAGAAGTAGGGGGATCAGGAAAGCTGGTACCTCCTGGAGGAACCAGGCTAGTCTGGCTGGGATTGTTCTACCTGGAGGACAGGCTCCCATGTGGCGCCCATAGGAGGTTTGTGTTTTCTTGTGATGGACCAGGTGCCAGAATCCTATTAAGATGGCTCCACAGCTGAGACCGTTGACCAAGTCCTCATGGCAGTGCATTTTGCAGGTCTGCGTCTCAGGGTAGTGAGTGTTGCAATAATTGTTTCTCCACCAATTCAAAGCATCTGATCAAGTGGAAATGACTCCTCCCAATGCAAAGAGAGGGGTGTGTCAGTTGGAGAGCGAGCACGCTTCCAGTTTCTCAGTGTGGGTACAAACAGCAATAGAGGTGACATCATGAACACCTTTAACACCTTGGAATACAAGCACTGGGGTTACATTTCTGGATTTCCCAAAGCTGCAGTAAAAGTGATTAGAATTACATGGAGTAAAATCACCATGAAGTCAGCTGCTCCAAATATTTTGGTCCGAAGTCAACTGAAATCCCTTGCTGAGAACTTCATCTGCCTGTTCATCCTGTTTACGGTCACACACATCAACATCTGCACTGATCCTAAATTATGCGTCTGTGGTTATGAGAGTTTACTAAAGGCAGGAGTAAACATGCCATAGTGCGGCGTGGTAGCTCAGTGGGTAGAGCGGTCGTCTTCCAACATAAGAGTCAGCGGTTTGATTCTCTGTCTCCACAAAGCTACACGCCGAGGTGTCCTTGAACAAGACATCGATAACATGTAGTACACAAGCAGCTGTTCAAACAACAATTTCCCAAAGGGGATCAATAAAGTATTTAGTATTATTATTAATCAACCGGCAAAGTGGAGGGTGTTTTTTATAGTGTTAAATGAAGCTTTCTCAATGCTAATCTGTACCAAATAGGGGCAGAAGGCACTTTTTATAGGAGGACTGACTAAAACTAAACTTCCCTCAGTGAAAACAAATCCCACAGCAGCTGAATATTTGTTTCTATATTAATCTGATAATTATTACAGGCAGATTCAGATTCAGCATGTTGTCTGAGTATGCAGAGTATAGACGACAAGTTATCAACCACGCAGCTTAAGCTCAGACCACAAATCCTCTCGCCTTTAACTGGTGCATCTACTCTGCTCTTCTGGAAGGCAGCAGCATTTGTGACATTACTCTATACCTCAAGCTTTTTCCCAGCATCATGAATCGATTGTCAGTTGCAGTAAACATATTTTACATCATTAGGTCAATTATCCTGTTTGTAATTTGTCATGTGTTCAAAGGAAAAAGTGAGGTTAGAAATGCTGGGAATAAAGTAGTAGCACAAACAAGAGCATGCAAAATGACGGTGTGTGACGAACTGTTGAACCAGCACCTCTCTGAAACGGTTCCACCAAAAAAAGAGCTAAACATGTTTATGAAGGGAGGATTAATTGTGTCACTGTTGTATTAGACTACATTTATTTTAGGTAACTACTACTGGCCATTGTTATCTGGACAGTCCTTAGCTCCTGAAATGAAGTTAACAAAGAATAGTAATTGTGATGTCTTTACCCCCCCCCCCAACCAACCTCTTGGCTCCATCTGCTGGTGACATGTGGAATTGTCTCCACTTGAAACTGGCACTGTATTTATTCTAACCAGGATATCGAATACTGTACTTTTCTTGGCAGATGCTTTTATCCAAAGCGACTTACAGGGAGCTAGCGCTGGGTGTCCGGCTCAGGGACACACCTGGTAGGGGATGGGGAATTCGAACCTGCATCCCTGCGAGCAACCAGGTCACAAATACAGAAATACTACAGATTTTGGGGGGAATTCAAGCAACTTTCAAAGTTGAAAACTATAGCAAGTAATAAAAAAAGGCACATATACACAATATAATTATAATTTCAATACATAATATTCTATAATTTATATTTTTTCATTATATTTATATTTTGTTTTTCATATGCATCTGCAAGTAACTAGTAACAAAGACTGTCACATAAACGTGACTGTAGTGGAGGAAAGTAATGTCAAATGCAAATACTTCATTCATGCACAAGAAACCTCAAATACACAACCAAACGATCCACGCTTAACTGTTGCATTATTCGAGCTGTAAACTGTCAATAATCCATACTAGTATATTTTGTGTGACTGCAAATACTCGAAGAACAAGACACCAGAGCAGACATGCTTTTCAGTATATTTTACTTGTTTTGTAACATGAATCCTCGGCTTTATCTGAGGAGCCTTTTGGGATGCTTTGTCAGTGGAACCTGAGATCAAAAAAACTCCATTCAGGGAGTAGTTAAGTAGTATATTTTAGGTTTGTGACGTGTAAGTTACCATTCTCTAAGCAAGAACAAAAATAATAATAATACAAAAAACTTTTCTAAAAGATAAAGATCCATAAACATAAAATGAACAGTGTTGAGGTTCAGCCTTTGTCTCTCTCTACAGGAATGAGGTGAGGTGGAGAAAACAGAACACCACTTCCTGCTGAAGAAAGGAGATAACAGTTGGTGCCATTTTAGACCAACACATGAGAGGGATAGGTCACACACCCCTGGAGTGGGCTGGAGACTTATTGGGCATGTTGGGAGGGAGGGAAGTGGGGTACATATGGGGGAAAAAAAAGAAAACTTAAAAGTGTACATTGTAAAATAAGACTAAAAGTGAGAATACGCTTTATATGTAGATGTGCAACAGTGAAAAAGGCACAATAGCACAGTGTGTCATGCTTTTCTAGTTTCCCTTAAATTTAAGTCAGAGGTCAAGTGAGTCTTTCAGTCTGTGCCCACTTCAGCCAGATGTTTTAGCTTAATGCTAAGTAAAATGGGGAGAGAAAGAGAGCAAGAGAGAGCGAGAGAGAAGATAATGTTGGAGGACTAGATCAATTCTTGACTTTATCAGCAAAACTCAGTCAGTGTGTGATGTTTAACCCTTTAACAACAGGTCAGGAGACACTGTGTGCTGCCTGTATCATTTTGCAGTTTGTCAATACATCAGTATATTACATATTATAGTATTTAAGGCAGCGGGACTACGTGGCCAGATGCCATTTTTGCATTTAAGAAATCCAAAATAACACCTGTCACTATGCTGGAAAGAAAGTATTACTATTTTAGCCCCATTGTTAAAACTCAGCCCATTTATTACTTGCTTTAGTGCGTGTTGGCTAATTGATACTCCAGCTGCCTCAGAAATTATTTCGATGTGGTTTCTCAACAAAACAAAACGTATTTAATCTTCTCAATGTTGTCTCTCATTCCTAAATCAAAACATGACCAAAAAAAGACCTAGAAATCAGTTCCTAACCACTTAACCTCCTCTGTTCGGACCAAAACCAAATCTTTGCTACACAATTGAATGATTTACCAAAAGCATGCTGTTGGCTTTAGAGCTTCAAAGACAACACTGCTTTTATTCAGATCTACACTCTACGTGAGTAAATACAATCATGTCTAAGAAAACTAAAGGAAGAAAAACAATAAGATATTGTTAAAGATTATATTAATAAACTAATATAACAGAAATTATGTTTTTGGTTTTGTACAGGGTGAACTTTGTTGGGTGCAGCCCTTTGTTAGCAACTACAACTGGTGTTTAGCAATGGTAGTAGCTACCTGTGACACTATTTCCACAATTCAAGGTTTCGCACACATCTTAAAGCAGTCAGTCAAAATCTGGCAACATGTCAATAATCTCCATTCGGATTTATTTTCATTCCTTTTTTTCTGAGGCAAATTACATAAAGATTGAATTGTTACAACTCAAATCCATAATTTGTCGAGGGCACAAGAAACAGACTTGAGAGGACCGCTACAGTCCGAAACCCGAAATAGCACTGCTCCCTCTCTGTGCTAACTTTGAGCCAAATTTATAATAAAACCCTTCCTGTCTGTTCAAACCATTTGCTCCTTAAAACTACACTTCAAAATGTTTCAACTAAAAGCTCTGACACACTTCAAACCGAGAGAAGGTGGAGAAAGGTAGAAGAGAGCTGAGGGAGAGTCAGAGAAAGAAGACTGTATTGGTTTTGACTGTCTAGGTCCTTCCTGCAAATAGAGGGCACGACTGGAGGTGGGGTGAGAGAGGGGGGTAGGGGGCATCTGAGTCAGGTTATGGCGATAGATAATAAGGGCAGGACAGCAGCAATGCAGTGGCCCCTGTGAAGGTTGACCTCAATGAACGACGAGTGCCCCGGCCGCGTAGCTCACAGAGCTGTCCTGCCAGTTCCTGCACTCACTCGACTGGGCGTAGTTCAGAAAAGAGAAGTTCATTTCTAGACCGGACTTCCTCAGCTCGGCCACAGCCTGTAAAACAGTAATATCCACTGGGTGAGTGACTGACACCACATGCATGCAGCATCACAGCCCTTCCCCCAAAACGTGCTCGTCCCGTCATAGCTTAGCAACTTTATACGATAATGTTTATGTGTCTTAATCCTTCACAAAACCAAAACCTGAGAACAGGAAGATTCCGCGAGGAGCTAGCGCTGAGTCTCTCGCTCAGGGACACACCTGGTATGCGGGATGGGCTGGGAGACTCAGCTGGGAATCGATCCCGGGATTCCTGCTTCCCAGCCCTCTGCCTTAACCACTCTGCTACCAGCCAAGGATGTCGCTACCCACAAGAGGTTGTTTTTTTCCCCCCTTTGATCTAACATAAAACACCAGCTCTCTACACTGTAATCACCGCATGTCTGCACGATGTTAAATACTGTTACACCTGCTCATTTGTTTCTTCTGTGGTACTTACATTTAGCAGCACTCCAATCGGGTGACGCCCACAAATGGTGTTGCGGTACTTTTTCAAGTAGTTGGTGAAAGACATGGGATCCAGCTGCTCTATGATGCTCATCCCCTTTGAGCAGGAGAGAAAATGTTAAGTCATTCAACCTTTAAAGGCGGCTTGTTTTTTTTGTTTCTTTTTAGAACAATGGCATCAAAACCTTTTTGTTTTTTCTAGAATGTATAAGGACAGTTGCTTCCCCTGATTTCATTTAATTTGCTATGTCAGGTTTCTCCTGAACCACGGTTCCTAACAAGTAGCAGATGAAAAAAATGTATCTAGCTCACTGTAACATGTATATACCATATTATTTTGTTCCACATTTAATTGCACATTTACACCTTAGTAGTTACCATTTTGTCAAGATGCTCAATAGATCTGTAGATCTCCCCTTGAGATTCATCGTAGTATGTGTAGCGGAACCGCTGACCTTTAAAGGACAAATGGCAAACTGACATTTAAGGCTGAACTCTCCCAACATTACAAACTTTTATTTTTAACGACACGTTCATTGTTTTCTATTGTCAGCACCTACCCCAGTGGCAGAAGTCAGAGGAGATAATGAAGAGATTGGAAGGGTCTGCCAGATACTTGCTGAGCAGCTTCCCATACTCCTGTTCCTTCGATTCACTCAGTGCACCCACAAGCACGGGGACGATGCTAAACTCGTCTTTGTGGCTGCAACATCAGATTATTCAATTTACAACTAAGAAGGAGATTATTCTTATCCTATCTTTATAGTGTGTATTGTAAGAC
Source organism: Microctenopoma steveboyesi (assembly GCA_032359275.1). NCBI lineage: Eukaryota > Metazoa > Chordata > Actinopteri > Anabantiformes > Anabantidae > Microctenopoma > Microctenopoma steveboyesi. The sequence continues at coordinate 5,664,289 of JAUMHF010000007.1, read as the reverse complement.
AATGAAAAGAATAAGTCTGTGAGACCAACAGTGTTGTTTTGGTGGTTCAGTGAATGCTGCTCATGTGTGCATTACCTCTCCATGGCTTTAGCAGTATAAGGCAAGTGCATTTCAATACTGTGTTCATCTTCATCTGTCTGCAGAGTCATGCGCTCAAACAGCCCAGTTTTCCAGAGGTCAGCATAAACTGTAAAATAGAAGCGAGTTCACTTTAATTTGTGAAACGCAATCATGACCAAGTCTACTGAGCAATCATTTTTTCTACTAAGTATTTGCCTAGATGAGCAAATCCTCATCACCAAGACAGCTTTTATTGCACAAAATCAGGGAACTGTGATCACTGCAGGAAGATGACACGTGTAGATAAGAATACGGAATACAAACAGTGGCCATGTAATTAACTAGTTTTTTACCTCGTGTTCACATTTGAGTTTTAGCAACACACAACACACAGAGACACACAAAAAGAAATCACAATGCCATGAGTGAAAACCGTGTATATACCCTTCTGGTCGATTCTCAGGTCATACAGTGGTGTTCTATAGATGTCTGCAGGTGACAGGGCACAACGAGAGAGGGGCACATGGTGTGAAGGACCCAGGATGAACACCCTACGACTGAAGGACAACAGGACATCATCTCACTCACGCTGTTCACAGAGCGCACGCCGCTAGCAGTGTTTCCCACTATCTAAACTAACATCTGATGTGGGGGGGGGGATAATGTAAAATAAGAAACACTCATATAAGACATTTTCTTATATAAGGGAAAATACAGAAAACTGAATGACGTACGTAACAGAGGGATCAACCTGCTTGTAGGCATGTGCTGCACAAGCCCCACAGTAGGTATATCCAGCATGCCTGCAGACAAAAACATGTCAGATTAGAGTGAGAATGCATCACATGTCTTTTTGACATGTTCAGATGGCTTTCTTCTACTTGTCAATGTGTGCTTACGGTGCTATGATGGCTCTAGCAGGTCTGATTGTGGACTGTGCTTGGGACAGCCAGCCCTCTAGTTGTGCATTCAGCTGGGATCCTGAATAAGCAGAATATAAAATAATTAAAGATCGCTGGAATAACAAGAAACGACCATGCTGCTGGCTTTATGCTTCCCTAGAAGGATATGGCAGGTCAGAACTAACAAATGACACTAAAAGTATGAATTGTCTTAATAATATGAAACTTATTTGACAGACGAGAGATAGAAGTGTAACATGGAAAAAATCAACGTTATTATTAATGTATCAGTATATCAGTGATTGTTTATACAAGGAAGTAAATCTAATTGCAGCAAAATTACAGCAATTATGTTATTTAGGATGAGAAATTCAGATAAACTCAAATTATAGGTTATCAGTGTTTGTATTACTGTACAAGCTACCAGTGCATCAGTGTCCAGAGCTGCTAACGTAATGCCGACGTCAATGAGACGTAACTAAGTGATTTATTCAATTGGGTCTGCAGGAAAATCTAATTACATTTAACAATAACAACAATTAGTTTAATTGAACACAGACATCGGAACCAGGAAATAGTCGCTAGCTGGGATACATTTACATGCATGATATTTATATGTAATGCATGTATGCTGCATCTAACCCGGTTATTACTGACGGTGCAGTAAAAGAAGCCTATAAGGGTAAACAGAAAGGGTTTGCAGGATTTAAGATGAGTGACTAGCTGAAGAAAGGGGAGAACGGGTGCAACATGAACCTTCAGTTTTCTGCCCTGCCCTAGCTGGTCCTTTGTTTCATGCTAAGGTTTTTGTGGCGTTATTTAAGCGAACCAACAACACTACGAAAATCTGAACAATTTAAGTTCAAATACGGGCTGGCAGGCTGTTTCGGAAAATGTCTTAATTAGTCGGTAGAAGGTGGGCCGGGAAAGTTTACCAACGTTAGCCGAGGCGACCGATTCGGTGTTGATGACTGATCTGTGAATCGCTTGTCACGCATCGCTGAGCAACCGATGTCCGTGTGTCTGAAACATTTCACTCGACCATCAGAGGGAAAGTGCTGTATAAGCTCAAACAAACCGTGGACCAAACGGGAAAACAGAGATGAAGCGGTCAATGCCTGCTAATGTTAGCTAGTTTTCATCAGATGGATTAGCGTTACAACCATAGGGTTAGCTGGCACTGTTTGCTGTGTCAAGACGTAAATCAACTGCTTTTACTCTGAAGATGATTGTACGTCGGTACACAATCGAAAAACCGAGACTAGAACTGATTAAACACACTGTTATGTGAAATAAACGACCAGCTAGCACACAGTGTGCTAACGCGTACGGTGCTGTGTTGACAGTTACCCGAAGCAGAGTACCAGCTCCCGGCGTGACTTGCTTCTCTGCACACCACTCGGTTCGACATCTTGGTTCCCAAGCCGCCTATCTTGGTTTTTCTTAACTCTTGTCAGGCGAAAAAATTAAAATAAAATAGCAGAAGCCGGTGTTTGGAGAAGAAACAACGCCTGCTAACGTTAGCTTGCTTGTTAAGACAAAGGGTAGCTAGACTGGAAAGACAGCTGGGCTAGCAGGCTAACAAGCTCCGTGCGCTGTCAGCTGGCCGCTGTGTTGTTACCGGTTAGTAAGTTATCCGGACGGAGCAAGCTAACGTCACTTTGTTGGACAACCTGGCGAAATGATCTTGCTAATTCGGAAAGGCACGGAATACAAAACGTTTGCAATGTGCCAGTATCAAACTGCAAGAAGACCAATAACAAAAGCAAGAGCTGTCTCAGTCGAAAACTGAAGATTAAAGCTTGTCCGTCAAACCCAGGTAGGAGGCGTCTCTAAAGTGTTGTCATAGTGACGCCAGTGCTCGTTGATTGGTTGTCTGAGTAGGCAACATTTCATGATTGGTTGAAAAGTTCAGGAGGCATTGGCATTTTTTTGATTGTTTGATTATGAGATTGCTCTGCCCGTCAGGTGAGCGGGTACAGTGTGTGCTGACTAGGAAGACACAGGCTCATTTATTCTTTCACACGTTGTGTTTAAATAAGAATGCATGTGTGTTGACAAAATACAGTCCTCTGAGGATATTCTTTATTATTTAAGCATTATGCTTATCACATTGGATGATGTATGTAACTAAAACGTTTTAGTACAACAACGTTATACTGCACCTAGAATGTGTAGTTAGCTGAACTTTTCAATGGAAACAAAGCAATTGTGTTTATGGGATGTTTTAAACTATGCTTGGACTCCATCACTGTATGAATCCTATAATCCAACTGAATAGAAGGATTAACATAATAATAACACAATGTGTGTGTGTAAGACTCATTTTTGAGGAAAATAGACTCGACTGGGACCCCGTGAAAAAGTAATGTTCAGTCTCCTCTTATTTGCAGATCTAAGAAGGTGTGCAGGGATGCAGATTACTAGTAGCGTGTTGATATAAGAGGGTGCACATCCATTTATAAGCATTAAGGATTCAAACTCAATGAAGGAGCGATGAGCTACCGGGAGGACCTGTGCCATAGCAGTCAAAGAAAATTTGTTTTTTAAAGATTGTGTCTACTGTCGTTTATTCTAAAGGTCCACACGGAAGTTACGTCATTGTTTTGGTCACGGGTACATACCGGGAAGGCGGGGACTGCTCAGGGCTGCTAACGAGCGCATAGACGGAAAACGGAAGCTAACTTTAGCCGTGGATATGTTTTGATATCGATTAGGTATCGACGTCTCTGTGACTTCTGTAGAGAAAGGGTTGTTTGATTAACTCCGTACTGGGTATTGGGACAAGTACAAATGCGATTTAAAATCAATTTTCACCGTATCTCTTTGAGCAGTGCCAAACTGGGTTACAACTGAGGACGAGGAGGCATTAACGTAAACGTGAGAGTAATGTCGGCCAAAATAAACGCAGGCAAAGACAGCGGTGACGTTATAAAAAACTACCACAAGCAGGCGTTTGAGTATATTTCGAAGGCTTTACGGATCGACGAAGACGAGACAGGTTTGTTTACTGTGTAAATAAGTTGTTATCCGCTGGTGTGTCACAGCTTGTAACGAACACCCCCCCCTGTGACGGCAGAAGAGAAGGACGAAGCCGTGCAGTGGTACAAGAAAGGCATCGCTGAGCTGGAAAGAGGGATCGCTGTGGAGATCACGGGAAGAGGTAACATGCAAACACCTCCAGATGTGCCTGCTGCGCTCAGCTGACACGCTTTGGTGTAAAACTCCCGGGTTATGTCTGCAGGAGATCAATATGACCGAGCAAAGAGGCTTCAGGGTAAAATGGTCAACAACCTCACCATGGCAAGAGAAAGGCTCGTCCTGTTAGGTACGTCGCATCTTCAATCTGTGCACCCTATTTATCCAAATATCACTGGTATAAAAGTATAAGAAAAGGACACGAATGCCGAATATTAATACTCTTCTTTACAGAGACAACGTTGGCGTCTAAGAGGAGGACTGATCCCCCAAAGCCCTTAAACCCTGTTGTACCACAATCAAAGCCTGTTCCTAAAAGTCAACCTGCAGTGCGCGGTGTGGCCGCAAACATCAGGCCCTCTACTACTGTCAGACCCACACCCAGATCCACAGATCCAAAGGTTGTTGTGTAGTTAACTTCAGTCGTTCCTTAATAATATATCACATATCTGACGAAGTGTCTAATGCTTTATGGATATTTTTCTCTCTGCTAAGATGACCCCGCGGGTTGGAAAAGCCCAAAATGGAAAACCTACAGCGGTGAAACAGCCACCAAAGAAGGATATGAGAAACTTCAAGAATGTGGACAGCAAACTGGCCAACTTGATTCTAAATGAAATTGTTGACAGGTAATTAAAGTCAAAACTGCCTGTTGCAACAACACAACAACACACTTTTTACATGCAAATATGAAACCGTGCTGCATTCAAAGTAGCCCGCTCTGTTCATCACAGCGGAGCATCTGTATCCTTTGAGGACATCGCCGGACAGAATCTGGCCAAGCAAGCACTCCAAGAGATTGTGATCCTCCCTGCCCTAAGACCAGAGCTCTTCACAGGTCTAAGAGCTCCAGCACGTGGTTTGCTGTTATTCGGCCCTCCTGGAAATGGGAAAACCATGCTGGTACGCTGAGTGGCCATTTCAACACAACAGACTGGTGCGTTCAAATCAGAATGTGTTCTAATTTGAATTTTCTTTCCTTACACAAGGCCAAAGCAGTCGCAGCGGAGTCCAACGCCACTTTCTTCAGCATCAGCGCCGCCAGTTTGACCTCTAAATATGTAAGCATCTTTCCTTCTGCAGTAGATATCATATCTACACGATCGTTGCGTTGCTTTATCTTTCCTGTCTTTTCCATCACAGGTAGGAGAAGGCGAGAAGCTTGTAAGAGCACTTTTTGCAGTTGCCAGAGAGTTACAGCCCTCTGTCATCTTCATCGGTTTGTACAGCTCTCAATATTTATAGAAAAGATTTGTGTGTTCAGCACCAGCTTCTGTCCACATTTCAGCTCACGAATAAACCTGTAATTGTCTTTTTGTTTAACACTCAGATGAAGTGGACAGTTTGCTTTGTGAAAGGAGGGAGGGAGAACACGACGCATCACGTCGCTTAAAAACGGAGTTCCTCATCGAGTTTGATGGGGTGAGAGCCTCCGATGTTCTGTCTATGAAGAGCAGTAATAAAAGAACAACAGTCGTTTACCTCTGAAACCTGTTGTTGTTGAACGCTGCCAGTGTGTAGTGTGTGCAGATCAATTATGTAGTACTTCCTAAAAGTAAGAACAAGAACACCTGTCCAGGAGACAGGCGTATCTCAGCAATGTCAGCAATGTCAACAGTCAGCAGTAGTCGTCACCAGTGGTTCACAGTGCAGATGTAACATTTAAGGCAAAAGTGATGGCCAGACACCCTAAAAACTAGCAGGACACAAATACATTCTAAAAAATTCCTGTTAATTCTGTCTGTCCACGCAAATTAAGATCCGGAGATCTGTAACAGGTTCTAATGATTATTATCATGTTGGAGCTTCTTGATTTGTCTGTCTTTATCTCCTGTGTTTACCATATACAGGCTCATTTTTCGTATTAGAAAATGCTTTATTAAACATTAAAGGTGTACAAATTCATATTACAAAAATTTTATTCAGTACACTGCATCAGCTATTCAGTTATTTATTTGCTTTGTTTCATCGAATGTACAGATAACCGCAACTGACTTTCTGTGATACTGTTAGTCCTGTGTAATCTTGATTCCTCTGGCTAGTTCTGATGCTGTGGAAGTTCTGTCTCACCATATGAAGGGCCAAAAAAAAAGTATGCCGAAACAGTTCCCCTTTGCTCTGTACTATCGGAAGTACTGAAAACTGTCATTGAATCAATGAGTGTGATGCTGATGATTCTTTGAAGCACTCCTCCTCCTGCACCATCAGTGGATTATACATTATCTTGTAATTCTAGGACTTTAATTCATAAATAAGAAATAGAATCAAGCTCTTTAGCTCTGTGAATGGCGTGCACCTTGGTCTTTTTCACAGCTGTGCTTCATGATTTCAGGTACAGTCAGGAGGGGACGACCGTGTGCTTGTCATGGGGGCGACTAATAGACCTCAGGAGCTTGATGAAGCAGTATTGAGGTATATTAAACATGCACAGTAATATATATATTTTTTATTATAGTCATTCTCTTGTACAAAAGTCTCCAACATTTGCTGTTCATCTTTCAGACGCTTTGCTAAGAGGGTTTATGTGACACTTCCAGATGCAGATGTATGTAAATGTGGAACACTTGTTACATTTCACACACAGTGTTATTTTTAGCTCTTAGATGCTAATAAATTTTCTTAGATTATACAGTCTGCACATTATGCAACTTCTGTTCCTCCAGACAAGATTCACGCTGCTGAAAAATCTTTTGGGAAAGCATGGGAATCCCCTGAGCAAAAGTGAGCTGACCCATCTTGCAAAGTGAGTTTCAGACGGGCACGGCAGCAACGTTTTAATGTCAACTTGTATTTATTCATGGCTGTTTTAACTTGACAGAATGACTGAGGGATATTCAGGGAGTGATCTGACCTCATTAGCCAAAGATGCTGCACTCGGACCAATTAGAGGTAACTTCCCATTGTCGCATCATATTCGCGTGTAATCTATGATGGGCTTTGATCTGATGGTTGTTAATATGAAATCTCTCTCACAGAGCTGGGGCCAGACCAAGTGCGCAGTATGGCTGTTAATGAGGTGAGCTGCGGTTAAATTACTCACTGTACCACAGAAGTTCATTTTATGCCCATTTATTTTCATGCATGTGCGTTCACAGATGCGAAATATCAAGATGAAAGACTTTGAGGATTCCCTGAAGCGCATTAAGCCCAGCGTCAGCCCAGCCACTCTTAACATGTACACCAAATGGAACAAAGACTTTGGGGACACGACAGCTTTTTGAAATGTGAAGGCTCATTTCTAGTTGTTAAAAAAAAAAAACTGGACTGAAAATAAAATACTAGCTGATACATCGGTTGTTCACCACAGGTACAACATTAACGAATAAACCTTTTGTAGGTTGGTGAAACCTTATAGGTATATTGTATAAATATTATGACAATTGAATGCATTATGGGTTAATTTCCTGTTTTATGGAAATACTTTGCTAATAGGATTCTTATGTGTGTCTTTATTGTATTGTTATACTCCCAAAACACGGTCTTGCTACTGGAAATTGCTTTATTTATTATGTGCAGCAGGTTTGTGTAAATCCTAGTCTCCTTCATTAGATACCTGATGTACTGATATGTTGATGGTATTGATCACCAAGTGCTCTCTGTACTTGAACACATGCAAGAGTGACAATAATTGGCAAAAAATTAATACATTGGGTGCTTTTGTGTTATAGTTTTTTGATTTGCACTTGGTTTGTAGATAGAAGTATTGTCTTTGAAAGTAAGAATAATTATTGTGCAGAGCAGCACTTATCCCCCCAGAGCACTCATACCATTTAGTTGGAAAGTATTTCACTGCCCAAAACTGTAACGACTTCCCAGTTTTCTCACACATCAATAAAAACTGTGAATTAACGCATCTTTTTCCTTGTAATAATCTGACGTTTTAATGTGTCATTTAAAACAATCAACAAAGGACTTTTAAGTATGTTCACAAATATTTTGCATGAGAAAAAATATTTTTTATTAAAAATCCAGGTCATTTGAAAGTGCTGACTTGTAATGCCCCTCTGAAACAGGCTTGAAGAAAACTTGAGGTTTCATGAAGCTACACACTTGTAGGTAGATGGTGCTACAGCTCTGTTTCGCCCTGTTTGGCGTTTTCACTTTCTGTGGCTTCAAGTTGCAGACTTGTTTTTTTTTGCCTGCAACCACAGATGTGTGGAATGCAGTAAATCGCTATTAACAAAAATAAAGGCCATGTTCTGCCATGTTGATTGTCAGGCTGAATGACAGATGCGATTAAGTCGGCAGTTTCATGTATGTTGTGATACACTTACACTTGTAGGTGTACGCGAGGTCACATTTTTGATGAGTGATGTTCATTATGGAACTCTGTTGACAAACCCCCACAACCAGCCACTATCTAATAACAAGGCTGGTGACTGAGCAGGGACGGGGTCACCAGCTGCCAGGCTGTGGCTGAAATATTTCAGATTGGTAAGAGATCTTTAATCCAGTGCACTAAAGTATTCACTTAAGTCCGATCTCTCCTGTGGTCAGCTGGCGGTGTTACCTGTGGTTAATGAGCCCAAAGAGCGGCAGCTGTTCCTGCAGATGTTTACAGACTCTTGAAATGTTTTTTCATGCATGTTATCGTACGTTTTATTTCCACCGTGCTCCAAGTTATCATGAGAAGTAATAGGAGGAAAAAAGAAAAAATAAGTTCAACATGCAAAACACACAGTCCCAGAGCTCCAACCACACCTAGGACTATTCTCTTTCCCTCAGGGGAGTGATGTTGGATTAAGTGTTTTCAACTTGTCATGACTGAGGAGCTTCTTTCATGCCGCCAGACAGGAATGGAGAGTGTTAGGGGTTAGGGTTAAGTCATCACTTTTTCTTCTGTTTACTCTTCAGCACAGTAAACAAATGTTCTTGATGACTGTTAACTTGTGTTATTTCCCCACCTTTCACCTTTGCCTGTCTGTGAACAAAATAAAAGCCCACAGGTGGTAAAATTAGCTAATCGCCTCATATCATCAGCATTCTTACAAGTCATTACTGGTAAATACCCTGTAATTACGATGTGATAGTACTTATCACATCGACATTTTCTGATAGAAGACAGAGCTTTATTGAGGCGGGTTAACCTTTGCACATGATTGACAGTTTTGCTTTTTGGTTTGCGTGTCACAGGCCTGCACCTCCACAGTGGCTCATTGATGCTCGGACCGCTACATCCACTCGAGGGAAAACAGAATAGGTGATCATTTGATACCTCCAGTGAAATAGCCAACCCTGTCGCGAATAATAGTCAACACAGCGAGGACCTGAGCAAACACTGGGTGTTTCTTCAAGAATGAATGGGAGGCTTTTGTTACAGCGAGCGTTCGTGTCTCACTTTATGAGATGTTTGAATATGTAGAGATGTTAGTTATAAAGCAAACATGATGTGCCGTGAAAACAGAAAAGCAGTGCAATGACTGTGCAGCACCATGATGGACTTTCAGAAAAGCCTGACTGCGTTCAGCTCGTGGACAGCGTGTTTCTTCCTTATTTGTGATTTGGCCCTTTTATATACTTTAAAGATGTGGTTCGCAGCTTAGACAGTGGAAAGCCTTCAGGGCGGAGTTGTGTCCGCTTTCCAGCACTGGCTGCTACTGTTCCACAGGCTAGCACTGCCAAAACATAACTTCATCTACCAGGGGAGTATTATCTTTCTCTCACGTGGAAAGCTAGAAGCCAAGTCTAATCACGTATCCAATGGCAAAGTCTGTCTTCTATGAGTCAATTTATTTTTCTAGCTCGCTGCTTATTTTTAGCGTGTGTATCAGTGGGTGTGTGAGAATGTAAAAAATGGGGTGTTACTATATACAGGTCCTTCTCAAAAAATTAGCATATTGTGATAAAGTTCATTATTTTCTGTAATTTACTGATAAACATTAG
>JAUMHF010000007.1:5573406-5646592 GCA_032359275.1 Microctenopoma steveboyesi | reverse complement strand
GTGTCAACTTTTTGACTTTGTCAACTTTGAGTCAACTTTTTATCTTTTTCAACTTTGTCAACTTGAATTAACTTGCCGAAAAGACGCCGATCGGCGTCTTTCAGCGACAGTCATGCTCCCCCACGCGATTTCTTCTGAAATTGCTAAGTCTAGCTCTACTTTATTTCCTCTTTCTTGTCACACTGGCATGACTGAAGTCATCACCTGCATGACCCCCTTTGCAAATGGAAGTGATTAGAGAAAAGTAGAACATGTCCCTAGAGGAGATGGTGGTTTACACTCACTGGTGGAGACACTATGCTTCAAATTAAAAGGGAATGTTTGAAAGGCGAGAATGACATAAATCAATGCCAGACTATAGATAGATAGATGGTGGTCTGACTAGACGTTTCCCTGTCGGCTAATGTTTTCACCCAAAACCTCGATCTGCTTAGTTGTTAAGAAATAGATAGGATTACACCTGCAATCATTTGGCCAGTGAGTGCTGAGGTATTAGTGACCGTGTGTAAGCTGGATTTAAAATAACTGGTCGTCCCTGCTGGTGTAACACAGTTTTGTCTACAGAAAGCAAAAGAGAGCAGAGCTACTCCAGGGGACAGGAAGGATTCATGCCTTGGCATCGAAACTCACGCCATGGAAATAACACTGAAAGGTTTTCCTCTGAAGGTCGTGAATATTCCGTGGAGGAATAATAACCTTAGTAGCCTGCGCACAGACCCTCAGCTGTCAGAACAAGGGGAGAACATCATTGGAGTCTACCTCTTGGTGCTAGGTAAGTTAACTAATGGTTACCAGTATATAATAAAATGTGATTCTGTATGCTAACCCTATGTAATAGAGGTCACCTTTAAACACACTGCTCTACTCTGCTCTAATCCAGCCTACTCCACTTTGGCATGCTCTACTCTACTACACGTAACCCTGCTCCTTCTCTTCTCTCAGCTCCACTATGCTTTACGCTGGCACAGTCTCAGCTACTTAGGGATTTTACTTTGCTATACTATTCAGTGAATATATATATATATTTCTGTCTCCACAGGATGGATGTCCTGGTTTGGAAACAGCCTAGTGATGTTTGTCCTGTACAGACAGCGATCAACGCTTCAGCCAACAGATTTCCTCACTTTGAGTCTTGCCATATCCGACGCCAGCATCTCAGTATTTGGCTACTCCAGAGGGATACTGGAAATATTCAACATCTTCAAAGATAATGGGTATTTGATCACCTGGATCTGGACCTGCCAGGTACAATTCACAGCAGGGGAGTAGATTTTAAAAGTGTTAAAACTGTTACAAGAGTAATTTGTTTTCTATTCAAGAATATTTATTATCCTGTAAAAATTGCTGTTGTGAAGTACGTGTGTGCATTAATCTGATTTCTTTGCCCAATCCCAATTAATGAAATACATTAAAAGAATCTGTGGAAGTCTTACAGTAAAGTGAGTATTCATGTGAGTGTGTATGTGTCTGTGTAAGGGATTATGGTAGTAGCCATGAGGGCTGGTGGTTAAATCTGTAATAAGATTATCAATGTGGAGGCCTTCAAATGGGGAGAACTCTTCGAACCGCAACCAAACAGGGAACAACTACGTGTAGCAGGAAGAGCATTTGCTGCATAACGTAAATACATCCTGTAATGTTCTTCAATTACGTCAAGTAATTCCTATGAAATTAATAGATTTGCTGATAATTAAGACGCACTGATTATTTTTATTTTCCTCTAACCACAGTGACAGCTTAAAGTTAAATAGTTGTCATATTTTAGCTTTGATTTCATCCAAAGATTTTTCTTTTTTTTGCTGAAGGCTAGATGTGACGCTGCTGCAGTGTACAAACCTTCTGTGAAATCATACAATAACTGCTCATGTAACCAGAATACTTTTAGTCTCTTAAATCTCAAATTTGAGGTAGAAAGTAGTTGTAAATCGAGGTCTGCTGCTGTTTTGCTTCAGTGCGGTCTCTGAGGTGATCTCATCTCTTGGATATCCAATCTCAGGTTTTTAGGTGAAGGAGAAATTTTGGGATCACAGTACCCCCCTCTCTCCCTTCAGGTCTCCTGAGAGAGACGGGCTGTTAGGGGGAGCGTCAGAAGTAAATAAGGGGAAAGTGAGACGTAAGTAAGAGGTGACAGGAATAGAGGTGGGAAGGAGCTGTAAGGTGAGAGAGACATGTGAGAGGCATTAGCAGATTACTGCATAGAGCATGATGGGACATGTACAGATGCAAGCTGGGCCAGATGCCTGCATTTTGTACTTCATGGGACACGACATCATTAAATATGATACAGCCTTATGCGATGTTGCACAGAGGGATACAGAATGCACGAGGTTTCTTAAATGTATTCTGCTTTTCTGGTGCTTGTTCTATGGTTGAAAATTCACAATATCTGCTGAAGCAGAGCTGCTGGATTCTGCAAGGAGATTGAATCATTTCGTAAAGCTACTATCTTAAGGTCGATCCTACATTTGTATAAAACAGAAAAGTGAAGTAGAAGAATTGTGGATTTAAATATTTAAAGTTATAAGAGTTAATGTGATGGATGTCAGGGTGAAGAAACGTGATGACTGACGGTAATAAGATTAGCACTAAGGAGGATCAGGAAAGTAATCAGGGAGACCTTAACTGATCCATGTCACCTGGAAATGGCGCAGCAGGGAGTTGGGTGTCGCACAGTTGGAGACAGACGGTAACAAAGTAACATAAGTCCAGTGCAGTGATTAAAAGATTGTCCTCCCGAACAATGGACTAGCTGCAACAGAGCTTCATGGTGTTATTAGTGGTTATTTTTCTCCACCACATTTTTATGGAAGTTGAAATGTATGAGCAGCTCTAGTGAAAAAGTTTTAAAGCTAAGTGCTGAGCTAAAAAAGCAGAAATGTTGCTTAAGCTGTAGTGTCTCTATCTTATAATGTCCGAAACATAATCAGCAGACGAGGTCCGGAACTGTTTTAAGAGAATCCTTTATTAGGATTAGCAATTGCTACACACCCTGAAGCTTTATTTATAACTCTCTCACAGTTCTCTCATACTTCACCGACCGCTCTCTGTTTTCTTTCAGGTAGATGGTTTTCTGACGTTGCTTTTCGGCCTCGCAAGCATCAACACCTTGACTGTTATCAGCATCACCAGATACATCAAGGGGTGTCACCCAAACAAAGGTGGGATCCAAGTGGGAGAACATAAAGAAAGTTTCAGACCCGTGTCTCCGCCTCCCTCACATTCCAGTAGTTCTTATCTGACAGAAAAATGTGTTTTACAGTGTTAATGAAACCCTCAGCTACGGAAATAACTACCACTTGTCTCCAGAGATTTCTTTTACATTTCTCCAACACGCCATTAGGTTAATGTGAGGTGGCATTTTCTATTTTAAGGTGTAATGATGCTGAAGAATGTCTTAATTATATGGAAATTTGGTTGAGCAACTGGCACTGTTATCAGTGTGACTTTTTACTGTGTTTGCGGCTTTTCATAAAGCCAAACCTGCGTGTGGGTATTTTTTACGTTAGTGGTTTAACCATCAGTCCTACATGTGGCTTAAGATGTGAAACAAAAACAAGCAGTGTGTTGTTCAAAAAGTAAATTAGGCCATCGAAACAACTTGAGTAAACATGTGCAAGTAAGCAGCGATAGCCAGTAACCCAGGTTTCTGGGTTACTGGCAAGCTGTACTGTGCGTATAAGATATAAGAAAACAAGCTGACAAATTAATTTTCTCTACAGTAACAAAACTGTATCACCGGAGGTCCTTTTTAGTCACAGATGTTTGCGAAGGCTGTTTAGCGTGAGAAAAGAACTCATTGTTCAATAAATGTCACAGTCTTGACATTCATAACACGTCAGGAATGCTGGATCTTTAAGTGCCTCTCACTTTTCTGTCCCGCGTTTGCCAAGCGCATGGCGTTTAACCTTTTTAAACTGCACAATCACAAAGCTGTTGCCCAAGTTTGGAAACATTTTTCTGTATCATATTCACACTAGTCATTGTGTTTTCCGTCTGTTTGCAGCTTACTGTATCAACATCAACACCATCACTGTCTCACTCATCTGCATTTGGACTGGGGCAATTTTTTGGTCCGTTGCTCCACTTCTGGGCTGGGGCAGCTACACAGGTCTGTTACCACCTAAAAGAAGAAAATTCAACATTATATTATGAGCTATAATCTAATCTCTGTATCTTACGTGTGTTCGTAGATCGAGGTTATGGCACCTGTGAGGTGGACTGGTCCAAAGCCAATTACTCTACCATCTACAAATCCTACATCATCTCCATCCTCATCTTCTGCTTTTTCATTCCGGTGATGATCATGCTCTTCTCCTACATCTCCATTATCAACCAAGTGAAAAGCACTAACGCCATGTCAGCGAGTGGTTTCTTCACTGCCCGTCAAAGGAAGGTGGAGAGAGATGTCACACGGGTAGGCGACAAGGAGGGGGGGGGGGGGAGTTTATTTCAAAGGTTTAATGAAAAAGTAAAACGAGACTCTTTAATGCTCCACTTAAAAGTGCCCGCTCAGTAATAAACATCCTCTCATGTGATTCCACTCCTCGTGTTCCTCTCTAGATTTCCATTGTAATCTGCACAGCTTTCATCGTTGCCTGGTCGCCATATGCAGTGGTGTCTATGTGGTCAGCCTGGGGTTTCCATGTGCCAACCACAACCAGCATCATCACCCGCCTTTTTGCCAAGTCCGCCAGCTTCTACAACCCCCTCATCTATTTCGGCATGAGCTCCAGATTCCGCAAAGACATGAGCGTGCTGCTGCCGTGCACACGGGAGCACAGGGAGGTGGTACACCTGCAACATTTTAAAAACATCAAACCCAAGGCCGAGGCCCTGTCCCCACCTGCATCGCTCCCTGTCCAGAAGCTGGAGGCGAAAGACACAGCGGGCGAGCTGAGCCAGTCCAATCCTGACAGCGACTCAGGGGTCAACAGCCTTCCACAGACTCCTCCGTCTGACACACAGGAGGTGTTTCACATTGATATGACCTCGCACGTTGAAACGTCAGAGTACTGGTGTGACAGACTCTGAAGACTGTCTCCATTCCACTCAAACCAGTACTGGAATTAAAAGGGGAGATTGAGAGTATTTTTTATATTTTTTGGTCTTACCCGTGTTAACAAACTGTATGTGCAACTAATGGTAATAAATTATTCTGGATTTGACACCTGTTTCAAGGAGTGTTCATTGCATCCAAACTCCAACATACCGGCCACATCAGTAATGATGAACCGTGCAGCCCACAATAAAGAGAGACATGAGATGCAAAGAAAACATCTGGAGTTACTGAAATGCCCTCAGCATGTGATGACACACTATGCAGCCATTTCCCCTGCTCATGCCAGATTAGATTTACTCCCAGAAGATGCCAGACTGCACTCAAACCTTACATTTTCATCCACCGAAGCATCGTTATGTCAGTCGATTAACACCAGATTCAAAGCTTTACCTTGGAAAAATAGCCCCCTGGTGAATTAGAAGAGCTTTTCTGTTGGCAAGCATTTACACTAATAGCTCCGTTGACAGAGAAGTGATGATTCTCTTTTTTTTCT
The DNA here is from genome assembly GCA_032359275.1 of Microctenopoma steveboyesi. Lineage (NCBI taxonomy): Eukaryota > Metazoa > Chordata > Actinopteri > Anabantiformes > Anabantidae > Microctenopoma > Microctenopoma steveboyesi. The sequence goes on along the minus strand of JAUMHF010000007.1, from coordinate 5,641,040 downwards.
CACTGCATCAATGAGAAATTATCTATGTGATCTTTTTAAATTATCTCCGGGTCTAATCCTGTGAACGCCACAATCGCACACAATGAGCTCTTTCACAGCAGCGATTAAGACCTTCAAATCAAAAAAGCAGGCAGCTTGAGCAAGGTGCGTTCACATAGTAACGGCAGCAGCTGTGTGTCAGACTGTAGGGGTGTTGTGGGGCTGGGGGCTGTGTATATGGGGAGCACTGTAGACCACAACAGCAAACAAAAGTCACAAACAAAAAGTGACAGGGGTCTGTTTCCCAGACAGGTGTTGATTGATCCTGAGTGAGTTGCAGAACAGACAACCTGGACTACAGCCACATAAACTTGTTCTTAACATATGAAAATATATGTTGGCTGCTTCTGTCCTACCTGTCAAACCAACACGAAAGCTGTTTGCACTGCTGCGCTCTGGCTTTCCAGCTGGTTGCATCCTCTCCGCGTGGCCCCGGGTTACTGATCTTCTTCTGCCTGGGTGAAGAGCTGGGAGCCTGAAGTGGGACGGGCAAAGAGGGAAAAACACTGGCCCCGTCCCGTCCTCCAGTTTTAATGACTGCGATCATACAGTAGTAAAAGTCCAGGTGGAGCAGCGCAGCGCTCGCACACACACCCGCCGCTCCAACCACTGCTCAATGACCGCGTAAGGGAAAACCGCGCAGGTATTTCCTTCTTTAACGCACTGAGGATTACTTTACCCTCACAGGTAAGTTCATCTTGTTGGCTCTACGGAGACGAGGAACCGCGGATTTTGCATGTGCTGTTGCCGGAATTAAGTGAATGGTGCGTAATGTTCGCTCCTTTTAACAAATGTTAGTCTTTATGCTTGAGTTTATTCATCGGTACGAGGTTGTTGGTTTTTTAATCGTTTTATTATTTGTTATCCTCCTCTTAATTTCAATGAAGCGTGACAGGGTGCCCAGAAGAGAGGAGTTGTTTTTGGCTGTATGAATTAAACTGTATTCTTATTACACCATAAGGTCTTTCTCGTGGCTTATTAAAGTGATTCTGTGGGAAATGATGCAACTAGATTTAAAGTGAACCATTTTAAAAGCATTCTCCAGCTTTTGCTTTATATTCTTGTACTTGTTTGACATTTCTGTGTAGTTTGAAGGAGCCAGATTAAGCGCAGCTAGTGTCAATACAATATGTCCAGCAGCTTGCTCTGGCTTGCACTAAAACCTGTGCCAAGGATTGAAGTTATACAGTATGCTCTGTACTTGGTAAACAAACAGCAGCAGCCCAAGATACTAAAGAAATGACCTTGTAGAGACATGTTAGTTTCCTTTGAGAGGGATTTTTCCTGTGTTTCTTTAGTTGGCCTGTTGCTACAACACTTGGCACGTGTAATATGCTTACAGTACAAATCTGTCACATTCGGATTTAACACTGCCTGGCACTGAGTGTGCGTTACTGTCTCACATCAGGCATGTGATGGTGAAGCTAAGTTTTCAGTTGGTTGTGAGACTCAAACAAGCCTCAGTTCCTTTTAGTGCCTTGTGGGTCCACAAGGAATGTGGGTGCTGCAGCAACAGAGAAAGTTTGAAATACAGTCCTTGTGCACTGGAAAGAAGCTGCAAGGAAACAGGAAATTCTAGGGGGCAAAACTATGAAACAATGACACCAGTGCTCAGCAGTATCTGCCTTCTAAGACTCCTGAGACTATAGTGCACAGGTGTGTGTGGTCTACACCGTTCTTTAGGGACCTATTGTGTGTGGGTGTTTGAAATGGACACAGACAGCTGCTGTGCATCCTGTTTGCATTATGTGTACCTGGGATACTCCTGCCAGGTGTGATTCCTGGCCTTCATTGTCACATTGCTGGTGCATAAGTATCAAATATTGCCAGAAACGCACCCAGAAGAGTTCAAAATGTTAATTTTGCTGCATCAGCAGACCAAAACAGCTTGATTGTGTATTCTTGGTTAAATTTGCACTGTTCACATAATCTACTTTGTAGTAAGAATTTTACTCAGATTGAATTATAATTCCTTAAACTATGTGACCTGTGTAAGCTGTTGGGTTTTCTGCAGTGACTGAGGCAGTGTTTCATCGTTTCTTTTCAGTGGCTGTAGAAAAAAAATCCCTTCGCTTATTTCTCAGAGTTAATTGTAAGCATTTGGACATTTTGTTATGTGTGCCCACCCAGCTGAAATTAGATGGTGGAGATGCTCAGTATGTTTGAAGAATGTTGATATGAGGAGAGAGATGAGATGAAGCTGTGCTATGGATTTAAAGAATAACACAGGTGTAGGCAAAATATACAACACTTCCACAGTGTGTAACTCACCCCGGTTGCGATTTATGGTGGCAGTAAGTGGTGAGTCTGAAAGCCTTCACATAGCGTGACATTCTCCAAAGCTATCTGAGCATGTGATAAGTTATCCCAGATCTCTGGTGAATGTGTGAGCATGTGCGAGTGTCTCCTCAGAATTATCTACTGTACAGGAAACACCCCATAGTGTTTGTCAAGGGATGTTATTTGCCCTGCATATCATGATTCGGAGAAGGAGTCATTTAGAAGCTCACACTGAGAACATAAATTAAGAGGTCTCAAATTATTGTCATTGTCACACGTTTCATTTTTCCTACAATGATTTCATGCCTTTCTTTTCAGAGACATAAGAGAAAACATTATTTTGGGGTAATTGCATGCTACGAGGATAGCTCTAAAAAAGCAGTACGTGAACTTAGATATCCTCATACAGGAATATGACAGTTCCCACTTTTGTGTTTCATCCAGTGAAGCATGCTCACTTCTCTTGTACTGTAGATGTTCCTATCTGTTCCAGCTTGTTTCCAGCCTCAGCTTTCTTTCCCCGCAAGGACAATTTGTATCCCTGACTGTGCTGCAGTGATTTAGCTGTCTGTCAGAGCCCAACACTGTGGAAAAATCATGTCAGCGCTCATGATTGTCAGATAAAAATGTAGACCTGCATTGGGGAAACTCCTATCACTGCCTTAACATGATGTGTTCACTCCGAGGTTACCGTCACTGGAGAAATCACTTTACAAACACACAACACTGACTGATCCTATTTGATAGCTCAGTTTGCGTCCAGCTCTCCTCTCCTAACACCAGGGTAGAGCAGTGTTTTTCAGGAATGCACTTTGTTAGCTAAAAGCCATCCAGTATTTGTACCAGAGGTATCCTGATTTGTAGGCCTAACAGAGTCTTGCTCAAGGGCACCTCAGTGAATGTCAATATCAAAATATAAATATTCATTCCTGCTTGATATTACACAGACTGTACATGTGATACCTGACTGTGGCTTGGAGGCTGTTGTGCTGCGTGATCTAACGTTCACACTTGATCAGACTGTTGTTGCGTGGCAGCAGTGACAGACACGACGCCGCCCTGGTGGGAGTTGCAGCATTCCTCTGTTAACAGGGAGGCCTCAGTCATCGCCTCCCCAGTAAGTCCAGCGGAAACTGTGGTGGCTCTCATTTGCAGTTCATCCATCAGCCTTTATGTTGTTTTTTTATATTTATGGCTGTCTGTCTAAGTTCATGCTGTTGTGGTTACCACCAGCGCTATCATTACAACAAACCTATAGTGTCTGGAATGACGTCTTGGAGACCCACTTCTTCTTGTCAACGCTTTTACTTTAATTTATAGCTTAAATTGGAATGACAGACATGGAAAGATATGTTCTGTGTAAACAGGCTGTTTTTCAAAGAGTTATATAGTTTCATATAGTTGTTGTTGTCAAACAAGAAACTACCTGATTCCTCACACATGAAATTATGTCCCTGTGTGTTCTCTAATTGAACCCGACTCCCTAGATAGTGTCTCGGAGTCCACATGACTACTGCAAAGCTTCTGAAGAAACACCGATACTGACACTAAAATTGGTTTCTGGGGACAAATCTGTGGTTTCTCCTCTTTCCCTGCCAGGTTTGGAAAGTTGCACAGGGACATCTGGTTGAACCAGCACACCACCCATCATGACCAGAGCATCACTCACAGCTCTCTGCGTCGGTAAGCATCTGCCTGCAGGAGTATTCTAGTTAGAAATGCATCATCCACGACTACAGTGTTTCATATTTCACAATTCATTGTCCCTGCATTCCCACCATCAAACAGCAGCATCCTTGATCTCACAGCTCTTTTATTTACAGTAAACATACTGATGATTATGTTACTTTGTCTGCTATTACGTGACACTCCCTCTGCCTCGCCCGCAGCGCTCCTCCTGTCCTGTGATTGCTGGGCCAAGCCCAGCGGATCAAAAAACAAGAAACCAAAGCAAGGTAGACATCATCACCATAATCAACAAGCAAGCCTATAATCTCCGCTAGGCCCAGTGTTATTGTCATTACTGGTCCTCTTCAATGCATCTGATTCTTATTCCAAAATTTCTTATGTGCAGCAGGTTTTAAATCTATGATGTAACATATTGACATTTGGTAAACGAATGGATAAAATGCCAGTGAGTAGTAAAAAAAAGCCCACCTAAAGCTCGCTGTGGGGTCATTGAATTCTTTATTATCATTATTTTATCAATATACAGTAGCTGCCGATTGACTTTTTTTAAACTTTTGATCCACCTTGTTCTGCTTTCCCTTCCTTCCACAGTCGTTCCAGACATAGATTGCGATGTCAGAGCGGGAAAGATCAACCTCCCTGAGTTTATAGTCAAATGTCCTGCACACTGTAAGGAGACAAAGCAGCAAGTCTATGGGACAGGCGTGTTCGCCTCCATATCCAGCATCTGCAACGCGGCCATCCACAGGTTACCACCAGAGCGATTCAAGTGAAACAAAGCTCAGTGAGATGTATTTATGGCTGCCAGGCGTTTAACGGATATTTTGTGTCCACAGTGGCATCATCACCAACTCAGGAGGGAAGGTGATAGTGAGGAAGATGGCCGGGCAGAACGTCTACAAAGGAAGCAACTCCAACGGAGTGCGCTCTCTGTCTCTGCCTAAGTGGAGGGAGTCGTTTGTTGTCTCAGGTATTATGATGAAGAAAAACTATATTCGACAGCTCTTTGGAATCAGGTGTTTAAGCGACGGCTTGTTCCGTTGTGTTTCAGTGGGGAAGCCCAAGAAAGGAGTGATCTACCCGTCTACGCTGGACTACGTCCCTTCAAGACCAACCTATGTGAAAACAAGTGAGAGGAGAGTCACTGTTACACTTCATCATCACGCAGGGTTTATGTGACACCTACAAATCTCCAGAATCTTGCTTCTAGGCACAAAAGGTTATCAGATAGACGTCCCTGCGCTTGACTTTGGCATGTTGAACTTCTATCCGGTTGTAGGAGGAGTCAGTCTGCTTAAGAATGACAAGAATGTGTTACAACACTGCGCGTACTGTAGACACTCTTCCTCTCCATCCATCTGGACCACCTTCATCTGTCATCTCCTCACAGGTCAGAAGGAGGCCAAATCCGCTGCAGTTACCACAGTGCTCCCTATGACAACGGCACCTCAACCCACCACGACCACAACACCTGAACCCACCACCACCACACTGGCTCCGACAACCACCACTACACCTCCACCACCACCCACCACCACCAAGGCCCGAGCTGCTGTTCATAAAGTCAGGGATGCAGGTGAATTAAACAAGCGCGCCTTGTCCAAGTCATTTTTGGCATGTGTGTATGCACAAAAGGCTCAATGGATCTGCGTATGCTATGATTGTGTATTTACTCGGATGCAGTGTTCCGCTGCAGCCAGTGTGCCGCCTAGCTGGCGTTGAACTAACAGCATTAGAATCTCTCTTTTTTACCAGAACAGGCTTTCATTTGTGTGAAACTGAGTGATGAGGATGAATGATTGCAGCTGGTAATTACAAGTCACAGCGGCACTTGTGACAAATTACAGCTGGTCTGTGATGAAGTTAGTACAGTGCTGTTCAGTTGCTTGGCTGACTGGCTTCACGGCACACTTGATCGCCAGACCTTTGATCCCTGGTATTAAAAACATTAACTGATGATAATCCCTGTGAGTCGTCTGCCCCGTGCTGGATACAAATGCAGGTACAGTGAGCAGACAATGCTGCAGTATCTGAAGGTATGTGTTTAAATGAGATGGGCTGTGTGCCAGAGGGGCTTCCAACCATTTCTGTCTCCTTCATTTTCTGTAACATTATCTCTTCCCTCTCCATATTGGCACCCCATTTGTCTTTTTTCCATCCAGGCAGCAGTCACCCGTACCTCGCTTCTGTGGTAGCGGCAAGTTCAAGTAAGTGAAGGAAAGCAACGAGGGAATGAGGCGCATGAGGGGGTGCAGTGGTGTCACCTAACACATGGGTGTGCAGAAATATGTGTTAATATCTAACATGTTTGCTACACATATTGTACGTATGTACATTATGTGCTCTGTACTGGGAATAGTGTTCATCACGATTCATCGTATATCCTCTGGTAAAGGGATCAGTGGTCTTGTTTGTCATTATCAACAGCACAACTTGCACTGAATCGGTGAAGATAGTCCTGTGCACTTGCCAAATACTTACCAACAGTAACAACAGACGTGATCTGGTCTATTAGTTTACACTGATACTAAAACTATGTTGAGATCATTTACATTTGCACACACTGTGTTATTGGTGTAGGACAGTCACAGAACGGTCAAGGAAAGAGTCCCAGCCAAGGTATGTTAATGCTCCCACCAACTCTACAGCTCTTATAGTGCTTTAATTGAAGTTTAACTAAACCATGGCGTTTCTTCAAAGTATTCAGAGGAAGCACCTATCCGAATAGATTCCCACAGCGTACCAGTTCAGGTAAACTGAGCTTTATTGTTAAGTGTCTTTTTTCATTTCTGCATATGTGCCCTATATTTCTATGCTTCCTTGTATACTGACATGCACAGACTCTGCATGATGTGTCTCTGCGTGTACGGCTTGTTTAAGTGACTTTCACTGTAACGTCCGAAGAAGCCCTGCATCTGTTCTGTTGTTATTCAAATAAGACAGCATTGAATCAGGTTCAACTACTCACCCTTTTCTTTCAAATATAATTTTATGCTGACTCTACTGACATAGTGCACTAACTGGCCAACAGTGCTGTGGATATACTGCTAACATAGACAGTTCTTCGTAACTATCACTACAAGGTAATTATAATTTTAACAGTTTAAGAAGAATCTGTTACATGTCCTGTGGCCAGTGATTTTAGCCAAAGCTACCTGCGAGTGACGTACAAAGCAACAAATCAAAATCAGGAAGAACCCATTTAAAGAAGGCCATTTATTTAAAAAAGGAACGACATTGTAAGATCGCCTTCTTACAATGCTGTACGTCTGATGAATGGTTCACACGTCCATTAATCAGTGGACAATATGCATGTCACTAATCACGTGGCCCATGGTTAGTCAATGCTACTGGTTTGTGTGATTATGCAAAGGGACTGTTTATAAGATTGGGGAAACCTGCAGTCAATTGAGACTGAGGAAGAGACTTTTACAAGACTCAACATATTTCTCCCACTTCAAAACTTGGTCCAGATGAACAGAATCAAAAACTTCTAGGAACACATTTAAAGTGCAACGAGACGAAATGAAATGTCTTTCATATAATTACATATATATATATCATTTCCCAATCTTGGTCTCAGGTCTGCGCAGACCAGAGGCAGGTCCAGCTGTAAGGAGACAACCATCCTCTCCAGTCGGACCAGGTCAGCCTCTTCATCAACACACACACACACACAAACATAACAACCAAGCGGGTAGACACGGTGCAACAACAATCAGACCAAGGGGGCAGATTTGTTGGAACATGAATCCACAAGATGTAGGCGGTTATAAGTCTTTTAGCCCCTGTGGTCTTCACCTCTGGGGTCAGCGCTGATCCTCTCCATCAGGGATCTCAGCTGGCATTCCTTTCATGGTATCCGTTGTCCTCTGTCATCAGTCTGACGCTCTGCTCTGACCAAACAGTCAAATGCTCTTGTTCATATTTTTCCCTTACTGAGATGAAAAGAGACCAATTAAGCTAAGCTGAGGCCTGTAGATACTCCCCGTGTATATCCTTATGTTTTTGATATCATGCTGTGGAGAAAATGTCATCGGTTTGACTTAAAGCGAAACAGCTGGGCTGCATTTGTGTTTGGAGCCCCAGGCCTGAAGCTCTCTTCTGCCCCCCCCCTTCTCCTGTCTATTTCTATCTTCCTGTTTCTCATTGCTACGAGCAGCCTTTAACAGGGTTCAGCCGGCCCCACCCGAGCGGACTCCAACTATGAGCCAGTCCAACCCTGGTAAGTATCTCCAGACGCTTAGCATGAGTCCTCAAACAGACGCACTCGCTGGTGTAGGAAGGAGACAGGTCTGATCAAACAGGGCCATAACTAAGGCACTAAAACAGTGGTGGAAATGTTTTATAGAGCAGCACTGATGTTTACTTTCTGTGGGATGCTGTGGTTCAATGCAGACCATGGGTCGACACTCGACCTTTACTGTACCCAGTATGGAAAAATGAGAAGAAAATCTATTTATATGTTTCCAATATCAACGATGTGAGACTAGTGTCCAAAATTCATCTTCCAACTCTGGACTTTCTCATATAGATAAGATCACGAGAAGGATGCTTTGGGTACATCCCATGTGGTCTTTCCTTCCGTTCTAAATTCATGCAGTAAGGTAAGTGATAAATGAAAGCAACAGCAGCAAGGGGCCCTGGTGTTGCTCCTGGAGAGACTGTGTCCCAGTCCACACCGCTGCAGGATCTGAGTCTACTCTCCAGCCTGTCAAGAATAGAAAGCTCTGGCCATTCAAACCAGGCGAGGTTTGGCTCACTGAGGAATGCACTTTTGTGTTTGCTTCTGTGGAATGCAAAACCATGGTTCCCTAGAATAAGGCAGGACGATCCATTTAAGGCATAGGTGATTGTATGATAGGATTTCTAGGCACCGCATCCTTTGGCTGACTAACCTGTTGCTGTTGAGAAATGTGCCGTAGATCTTTAACTTGTAGATTATTATGTGACACTTTATTGATCCCCTCGGGGGAATTCTTTCAGGTTGAGATCACAGGTCAGCAGTGTTTCTGGTGCCAGCAGCAAATCACTGCTCTCAAGGACACTCCAGTACAGTGGGTGCCTGCTGACGTTGGAGTTTTGCTCAGCTTTCTGGAAATGTTACAATTTATTTTGACCAGTTGACAGCCACCGACATTTATGAACGTGTCAGGATTCTCTCTGCTGTGTCTGACTTGAGTTTAGGAGTAACTGCAGATGTATTGCAGAGCGACATCCCAAAGAGAGGAATAGCCTCCTCGCTTCTGCTCTGACCTTCTGGCCGCGGTGATCGCTGAAGTAACCATGATCGAAATAAAAATCCCTGCTGTCTCCTCTACGGTGCTGAGCCTTTTACCAGCAGCTACCAGTGCTAATCTCTGCGTCCTACTATCTACACTGACCCTGGTGTGACACCAACTTTATAATAATACTGCCACGCTTCACTGGACAGCAGGCTCTGCTCTCCCATCCTATCCCAGTAAACAAAGGCCCTGCTCGCTGGTTGCCACTGGATGGGAACCTTACTTGTCGTGGCTGTGCGTTTGTGTTAGCTACCCATCCACTGCAGGGAGGGTTGATTTGAAGGGTGTTGTCATGCCTCAGTCAGACAAGTGCAACACATTGTTACGCCGTTGCTCAGTTGTTCGGGCTTCCAGTGTTCGATCACATTTGAATGAACCAAGATACTTGCTGATTAAACCGCCACATTCCAAGCAAAAGCTTTGAGGCTGTGTGAATAACGTCTGGAGCCAGAAGAAGCAGACAGAGATGAGAAACACATTTTCCAGAGCTTCCTCTGTCTTTCTACCTGCAGGGTACTTGAAAGTAGTTCAAAAAGGGTCTTTACTTCCTCAGCCACAGTCTGTTTGAGTGACAACTATAACATCTCGTGCATACCCCACTAATAATGTGGCAGGTTTACCAGCGGTCAGTGTGCTGCTCCTTGATGCATGTCTTAATCTCCCCCCTGCACAGCTTTTCCTAGAAGGGAATGGGCGCCCCCCTCCTTTCCTCGTCCTGATTGGTTCCCTGGCGCTAGACGATCATCAGGTATCATAGAATTGCTCATGCCTAGATAAAAAATCCTAAATATCTCAGTATGGGATAAGATTGAGTTCTGCAATGTATTTAATTAAATGTTTTGTTTCCATGTTTTGCTAAATATGAGCTATGATCTATTAATCCAATACTAAAAATGTGACTGCATGAACATAGCTGAGTTATATTCTCTTTCATAAGAGTGCAGAACGAGTTTGTTTCGTCTGTGCTGATCAACAAAGTGCCACTTGTAGAGTTAACTATGAGCATTTCAGATGGATCGTAAGTCAACCATCTATCAAAACAAGAATATTCAGGTGTCTGAGGCTTAATTTCACAGCATGAATGTATTCGAATAGATTCTTTTGATTGTGTGTTTCACACATGTGTGCTTGTTGGTGTTTACCACCAAACACTCGGCCTCGAGAACTGAGGGAAATGTTGGTTTGAACTAAGATTAAAGGCCCTGAATGTAACCGTTGTCGTTGCTGATACCTCCGCCTCCTCTGCTGTACATTCAGATGTTAGTTATGCAGTTCCAGACTCGGGATACTCATGGAGTGAGACGGACACACCTGAGATCACAGGTAAGTTAACCCCCAGCCCACCCCCCGCTTTAATGGCAGTTTGCTGTGCACTCCACCATCCGCTGTGGACGGACGCCTCGTGTCCGTTTAAGTTGCATGTGCATGTTTGTGTGACCGATACAGTTTAGCATCTGCTGATCATGTATGTGTTGAATTGGCTCCGTGCGTGGAAGTGCGTGCAGCGTGTCTCTTAGGACGTTGTGTTTACATGCCATCTGTCTGCCATATGACAAACCCCTGTGAAGTGTGGAAAAGAGCATAGGACAGGTTTATTGTTTGTGCATGTGAGAGGGAGACACTGTGAGGTGATAACTCTTCACAAAGCCATTTTTTCACTGGTTGGTTGGCGTGAACATGTGACACGTGTGACACAATCACAACCATGGAAATGTGTGCTTCTCTCTCTGAAATGAAATGTGGGCATACTAATGGGTTTAAAAACATCCTCCTCTAGCTCGGGATCACAGGCCTGATATCTCAGAGTATGAGCGCTGGTATTATAACTTTGGACCATACCGTAAGTGTTTTTCTATTCTATTTACTGGGGACTAACAAGTGTTGGAGTCGTACATAATGTATGCATAGACTGATTCTGTATGTATAAAAGCTGGGACTGTTTTCCTACTGTGTTGTTCCATTTAATGTTCAGTTTAAATGTTGTGCTGCTTGTGTAGGTAGCTGTGTTTCTTCATGAATGAAACCATATCTTAAATGAAACTAGATGCTAGCCATCTCCTAATTTTAGCTCACTACTTAATCCCAATCTTAATCAATCTTTTTCTCCAGCAAAAAAGTGTAATGCACGTAACTGTTCCTGTAAGGAAATCACAATTTTCCCTTTCAGTCATATCCTTGACTGAAAAATAATAAAAACCATTTACTATTTGGTCAACTTGAAAGACAGCCCACACTTTCAGATTATAGGCCATGGTTCCATCTATTTATTGACACAGTCCTTCCTTCAAATCTAAGTAGAAGGGACACGGTTTAGAAAACCAAGTGGCTAAGCAATTTTCAGTGCGCACCACAAAAATACCACCACACATCTAACCGAATAAACATGGAGTCGTTGGGAGCAGTCTCTATCTCAAAATATGGTGGTCTGACATCTGTGAAGTGCCACAGTCATCACTGATGATGTCTTCGCTTTTAGCTCCCCGATCTGCGGACTCAGATGGCAACCGTAAAGTGCCACCGGATACGGCCCACACCAGAGGTGAGCGATGGTTACTATGGCTACAAGCATCAGTTTTTATCCATGAAGGTATCGCCATAGTCATAGATTATCTATGAAGCAGCCCTAGCTACCACGATGAGTGTTAATGTGTGGTAGACATGTGTTAATTGTGACGTTGTCTGTGCAGTGGAGCCAGTGGATGCCTGGAAGCCAGACGTAAACCTTTATGAATCAGGTAAAGTCTCTGCCTCCACAATAATCACTTTGCCAGTAATTCTCATTTCTGACTGCAAGTGCGAACCAAAGGAACGCATCTGGGTTTCTGCGCAGCCTGTAATTGAAGGGGTTTGGAGTCAGATGGTTGCTTGAGGATAAAATCGGTTCCTGTTTTGTATCATTTTTGCCACAACAAATAACCTTTGGAGTCTCTGGGCAGTGGTTAGCTGCAAGTCCCATGTTTAACAGAAATTTTACTTTTAGGTTAAATTTGCCAAAACACACATTTTCTTTTGCTTTGAAGCAACAGAGTAGACGATTTAGGAGGATACGCGTAATACCATATGATTTATTTTACATAAGGTAATAAATGTAAATCTACCATCCCATTCCACCAGCTGTGTGTTAAAATAGGATGAATAAACATGTCTTTACAGCGCCAGACCTAAAGAGTATGTGCCAACTGATTTAAGCTATTTGTGTGTTTCTTAATTTTCAGGCTTCAGCAACAGGGAGCAGGAACCTGTACCCAGGGCCCCTGAGCCTGTGTCACAGGGAGACCCAAGTAGGTATTTCTGTCATTGGTATTTGTATAATGTATATATTTTTTATTGCATATATGAAATTATGAATTAGCACATATGTCCTGAAATCCTGGAGGTGTTGGAGTGGAGACCTACCAGTAAACAGTTGTAACCTGATCCCAGTGGTCAGAAGGAAGTAGGTACCTTCAATCATTTTTCCTGTGTGGTTTGGCAGACTGTAAGGTGGACCTAGCCTTCCTCATGGACGGGAGCTGGAGCATTGGGAAGCGACGCTTCAAGATCCAGAAAGACTTCCTAGCTGAGGTGGCTCAGGCCATCAATGTGGGTGTGGCCGGACCCATGATGGGCATCATTCAATATGGGTAACCTCACTGTTCCTGTGTTTTTACATACAGTTTTTTGAAATAAGAAAGCTCGATGTGATTGCTTGTTGTTGTGTCTGAAGGGATGACCCTGTGACAGAGATAAATCTGAAGTCTTACTCCAACTCCAGAGAGGTGAAGTCAGCCATCGATAAGATTGTGCAGAAGGGAGGCCTCTCGAATGTGGGTGAGTGAGCTGCCGTTTGCTGCCAGCTACAGTAAATGCCTACAAACACAAGTGTGAAAGTAAAAGGGGTACAATTATTGCATGGTTTACTACCCAGGCACATTTTCACATGCAAGGATAGAATTAAATCTAAATTTGATGCAAGACACTGTGAGCTAAATTACAGTCCCGATTCTGTAAACCGTGTTTTTCTCCTGCTCTGACCAAAAAGCATTTGGTTTTACCAGCCCTTGGGGGTCAGCTTATAGAGGGCAAGTGCTGTTTTTTTTCTGCTTTGGTTGCTGAGTCGGCATGCTTCCACAGCCACATGTGTCTTTAGGACTTGCTAAATTTTGCATAGATACAAACACCATTTTTTTTTTGTTGGCCCAAAAGTGCTCTCTAATCATGAAACAGTGTGAGCGGTCGTAGGAGCTTCTTTAGCCACCAGCAGAACCAACCCTGTTCTCTCATCTTATAGACCATTTTATATCAGGCAGTTGCAAAATACCCCTATCTCTGCACTTTATACAGATATAGATGTATTTTGGAGACTGTGTAAAGTTTATTTGGCGTACACTATAGTAAGTAAGTACGATTTTTAAGATTGTTTGCGTTTAAGATTGTTTTGTGCAGCTCCCCAAAACTCTGCCCATGTGCACAATAAGCACATTTTATAGCAATTCACAATCATTCTGCTTCTTTAATCTCTGTCTTTCTGAATTCATGCCTACGTTTTAGCCACAGAATTGTGTTTGATGTGCATGTAGCCTTGTTTTAACTGTCTCTTCACTGACCCCTGGTGACGTTACAGGAAAGGCCCTCTCCTACATCAACAAGCAGTACTTCAGTGACGCCAATGGAAACCGAGGGGGAGCTCCAAATGTTGCTGTGGTGCTGGTGGATGGCTGGCCCACAGACAAGGTTGAGGAGGCGTCTCGGCTCGCTCGGGAGTCTGGCATCAACATATTCTTCGTCACCATCGAGGGCCCTGATGAAAATGAGAAGCACAACTTGGTTGAGGCCAACTTTGTTGACAAGGTTGAGTGTTGTCACAGAGATGCTTTAGTGCTGCATTAAAACAATTCCAGTCTGAAACACAGTGTGTTCTTCATCCCACAGGCTGTGTGTCGAACAAATGGCTTCTTCTCCCTGCCTGTGACGAGCTGGTTTACTTTGAGGAAGGCCGTACAGCCACTGGTGAAGAGGGTGTGTGACACAGACCGCCTGGTGTGCAGCAAAACGTGCATCAATGCCAATGATATTGCTTTTGTGATTGATGGCTCCAGTAGTGTGGGAACCGGCAACTTCCGAACCGTTCTACAGTTTGTGGCCAACGTCACGCGTGAGTTTGAGATTTCTGACACAGACACCCGGGTCGGAGCTGTGCAGTACACTTACGAGCAGAGGCTGGAGTTTGCCTTTGGCCAGTACAACAACAAGGCCGAGCTCCTGAATGCCATCAAACGCATCAACTACTGGAGCGGCGGGACCAGCACGGGTGCTGCCATCACCTACGCTGCAGAGCAGCTTTTCAGCAAATCCAAACCCAACAAGCGCAAAATCATGATTGTCATTACAGATGGGCGCTCTTATGATGATGTCAGAGCACCTGCGCTAGCTGTCCATCGCCAAGGTGAGCCGCTGAAAAAACAGGGGAAGTTTTGGTCAAATAGTGAAGATGTTCTTGCATCTATAAACCAATTTTACATGATAATAACCTAGCTTTTTAAGATTTGGATAAAAAAATAGATTTTTCTCAAAGGATAAGTAAAGTTGTTTAGCCCGGTGTGTCAGCGAGGCGTCATACATTGTGTGTTTGCTGTGACAAACACAGGTGTGTAATTTTCTGTTCCCTCTCTTGTTACCCAGGTGTGATCGCCTACTCTATCGGCATTGCCTGGGCAGCCCAGGATGAGCTGGAGTACATTGCCACGGACCCTGACAAGGAGCACTCCTTCTTTGTGGATGAGTTTGACAACCTCTACAAATTTGTGCCCAAGATCATCCACAATATCTGCCAGGAGTTCAACTCCCAGCCCAGAAACTGAGGACACCCACAGGAAATTTACTCACTCTGTTGCCCAGATGGTGGTGCTGGATTGGCTGCAGCGCCCCATGTTTGAACAGGGAGGGGGTTTGAATTTAGGTAAGGTTGGTGGGTTTCGGACCAAACAAATCAGCATTTGACTCCAAATATGCAGATAATGCTAACGGTAAAGGGTTTGCATACACAGAACGGACATCTCGGGTATACTGCGGTGCCGGTTATTCTTTGTTTGTGCCATTAAGAGAACAAAGTATTTACTAATTATTAACAGTGTTGGTTCCACTTTCTAATAGGACTACCTTTATGATGGGCATATAGACTGTACATAGGAGTTATTGATTGAGTTATTGAATTTCGCAACATTTGGACCGACATGCTGAAATAAAACCTCAGTACACGATTTCTTCTCATTAATAAACGTTAGGTACAACATCTAAACATGTCTGAAGGGAACCTTTCTAGGAAACCATAAGACAATAATTACCAAATATAAAACTACCTTACTGAGATACGGTGCTTGCAGAGAAATGTCGATTTAAAGCATGCCTAGGACTTCCTCCCTTGGCTTCACAGAATTCCTTAACTTTATAATATGGTGCTTTTCTTATACAATTCTCTGTAAAGAGGATATCCTTTCTTAGAACTGGTGCATTGAGATCTTCCTAATAGGAGAGATTCATTAATAGGGACATTGTTAAAGTTCCTCTGAAATACTATGGTGCTGTCGTCGTAAGAGGTGTTTGAAATGACGCTCATGTGCAACGAAGTGTATGTGAAATGCAAAATAAGCAACATGAAACAAGGAAGTTGACTTGTATGACAAGTAATGAAAGAGGAGCTTGTATGTAATATATCTTTGTATAGAGCAATGGAAGATGCTTCCCAAGAATGAAATTCATTTCATTACACTTGTTTTTCTAAGAGTGTGGTTGCTTCTAACATTGCAGGCATTTCTCACTTTCTAAGTATTTATGATTTTCTCCATGTTATGTCCTGTTTGTACATATGCAAATTAAAAGTCTTGCGCTAATAATATTCAGATAAATGATCAGTATTTTTTGCAGTTTTTAATAAAATAAAGAAAATTAAGACAACTTAAGGTGAGCGTCTTCTTTTGTTTTGTTGATCCAGAACATGGGACTTATTTTCTAGATTCAGTGCGACAATTACTTTCCAGTTGTGTAAATATATATTTTGTTTGTGGAGGGAACAGACATGCTGAGGAAAAATATGCATCTCACAGAAACATCTTTTTTCAGGTTTCCTTCATGGAAGTGATCCACACATGCACGGCACAGGTAAATACCAAATTCGGAAAACATTTAAAGTTGACTTAAAAACATTCACTCACTGAATCCTCCATACTGTCTAAGCTTGTTTCCAGTTTCTGAGAGTTCCAGTTGATGCAGACGTTTGTTAAAGAACATAAGAGCCCACATCACATTTTACAGCAGGTTTTATTTTGAACATATTTTCATATACAAACCAGTGACTGAGAAAATGGCTCATTGGAAGCTGTACTCTACATGTACAACATCTTGATTGATTCGATCACTCCCTTCTCACAGTTTATTGTAAACTGGCATTTTGCTGGACACGTCTCTTCCCTCACTGTCAGATGGTTAACTCTTAAATTCAAATAGTCCTACAGTACAGCACTAATTTCCTGCTAAACATTGGACTACTGTAAATATGTGGACATGATACATCAAGTGTAGTCAAGTATGTCCATACAAGTGGGGGGGAAACTACAGACAGTACAAGCCATTCAGTTCAAACAAGAGCAAACTGGCCAAAATCAGTAAATCCTAAAATGGACATCTACAACCAAGTTTGAATTGTATTTATATAACCAGCATGGTTGACTTTGGACACATATGTTTATAATTTTACTTCTGAAGTGTACAATTACTTGAATCTAACAAACAGGCATGTATCTACCAGCTCTGCCTTGAAATGCACAAAATTGATTTTCCCAACCACACTTATCAAAAAGGAGCACTCAAACTCACGCTGCACAGTAAATCTTAAGACTGTATATATATTTTGTTTATTATAAGCATTTGTAATTTTACATCCAATGTTAAAATTGACAACATTGCGACAACCAGCTCCACTTCTCAGCTGTCCCCTCCCTCCCTGTTTACCCTAAACAAGCTCGTTAAAATAACATTTTTCAAGACCTTTTTAAAGCAAAGGCACATTTGATAATACGTGTTTTAAAAAGGAAAATAAAGGCAGGCCAGCAAGCAGAGTCAGTCAGGGAAGCAGAGAAGAAGAATTGAGAGACTTCCACGACAGCTCCAGCGAGCCTTCAGTACCCCAGGTTTCTGGAACAGTACAACGTGAAAACCTGACTTGGAGTAAAGGGCCCGGACCTGTTTTGTCTGAGAGGGAAGGTCGAGGGCCTGAGGGATCTGTAGTGAGTGTGAAGTCCCAGGAAGAAGGTTGAAACCTAATTTCTCCACTCCACACTCTTAACACTTGTCCTGAGCCTCCTAGCTATGGAGGTTTGGTTTTAGTCTGTCTGCGGGGGGCGCTGTGGCCGGTCACACCCAGGCCTGCCTGGATGGTAGACGGGGGGCAAGAGAACAGTTGTCCTCCTGACTGGCCTCACTGCCAACCTCTTTCTATGGAGAGTCACAGCTCGTTTGAGGCTAGTGGCTACGTAGTCTGCCAGTCCGACAGGAAACCAGTGGGCTGTGAGAGGTGGGACTGGACCCATGGCTGAAGGTCTTTCCCCTGCTGTGTCTCTATTGGTCCCTTATGATGGGAGGCTGAGTCAGATAGCGGGGCTGCAGGGAGAGACACAGCTCCGCGTCATACAAACACCTTTGCGAGAGCGTCTGCCCCGGCGCTGGCGATGTAACATTTAGTTGGGTGAAAAGCTACATCGTGGATCGACTCCTCAAACTTCTTTCTGTGAGCTGTGAACTCCTGAATGCAGGTTTTACTCTCGAGGTTCCAGAGACGGATAGAGCAATCGTGACCTGGGGAGGAGATGACCCGTTACAAAAGGCCTTAAGCTGAAACACATTATTGTTATTGCTAGAGAACTACATGCATATTGTACTTTCACATTTAAAGTCAACTATTTTGCTGAATGTGTATTTTTAATCAAGTTTAGATGCACAGTTCTCACGAAAACTACAAGCTAACTAAGTGAAATAAATATAATATATGAGAGACACAGCAGAAGCAGATGCTGCTTAAGAGATACTTACTGCCTGACATGAGATAGAGTCCATTTGGATCTACAGCTAAGCTGGTGACGGCATCAAGGTGAGCCACCATGGAGTGAATCAGCTTCCCGCTGTTGTTGTCAAAGAACTTGATGTGTCTGTCCTCCTGTGCAGTGATGGTGATGGGAAGGGTAGGGTGACTGAGGACCTTATTAATCTGACAGGGCGTGCCTGGGGAAAAACAGATGAGCACATCAGACTTCTCACTGCATAAACAATCAAGCAGAGGAATTCCTTACTAGCAAGCAGACTTTTTATGATGCTCATATGGACTCGACTGACTGAATCATTTCTAGATAAAAACATTGCCTATTGAATATGCAGGTAAAGGCACAAAGAAAA
Source organism: Microctenopoma steveboyesi (assembly GCA_032359275.1). Lineage (NCBI taxonomy): Eukaryota > Metazoa > Chordata > Actinopteri > Anabantiformes > Anabantidae > Microctenopoma > Microctenopoma steveboyesi. The sequence continues at coordinate 5,622,324 of JAUMHF010000007.1, read as the reverse complement.
TATCTGATAAAATACAGGGCAGAAGATGGTGAAATAAAGATGAGAGTAAAGTGCAGGTCCAGCGCCAGGGTTTGCGGGTACGTATTTTCCAAAATAGACAGGATGAGATGAGAATGATGCATTGCACACAAACGACTGACTAAGTAGAAGGTAACGAATGCATACCTATTGTCAAAATGTTCTCTACACCTACCTGGCTCCAGACTGGATTCCAGACTGAGGGCCAGCTGGCAGGTCTCCATGTTGAACAGGCCAATCTGCCCATTTGTGAAGGATGTGACGAGGTGGGCTGGATCACTGCACACTATGTCTACAGAGGAGGGAACTCCTAGCTCTTGGACACAGAAAAATACACAAACATTTGTTTTAATCAATTAAAGCTCATTTCCAGGGGGAGGAAAACACTTGAGATTGAAGTTAGTACTTTTATTTTCATTGAATACTGCAAGGGCGGGGGAGGTGGTGTTGGGGTCCCACAGTCTCACGGTTCCATCTGCAGAGCAGGAGAGGAGGCGTTGGTGTGCGCTGCTGTAGACCAAACCCCAGACCGAGTCAGTGTGTCCATTTAACTCTCCACGCAGCACTGATGGGTCTGTCAGACACAACACGAGACAAGACAAACCACGTCAGTGAAAATAGTTGGATTAAAAACTAAATCAGAGCCAAACATACATCATTCAATCATTACCATAGGAGTCGTATGGGTCAATGTTGGGATTGGGGGTGTTCCAGCACTGTATAGTTCCGTCAACCCCTCCGCTGAAACACTGCTCCCCTGTACTGCTCATCACCACACTTAATACAGCCCCTCTGTGTCAGGGAATTATTAAAAAGTTACTAAAATATAATGTGAATCAAACCAGTTCTTGGACTGAACTGTTCCTTCTGTGTAGTGTTTTTACCTGTGGGCCCTGAAAGTGTAGATTGGTTCCACATCTAAAGATGTACTCCTGTGGAGAAGCAACGCATTAATTCATATAAAAGACAAAGACAACAGAGTTATTATTATTTGTGTTATATTGTGTACGGACATAAATAGATGCATTAGTTGTGCCTTAGTCACAAAACCCTCAACTTTAAAGTCAGTAAAAATAAACTACATCACTTCATACTGTGCACAGGCTGCAGAGTTGTGAGTTGACAGTTTTTTTTTGTGTGACCGCAAAATAAGCTACTGTATAATTGTTACGAGACTAAAACCCTGACCGTAACCACAAGACTAGACAGCAAATGGATGCAAAAGTACATCTTAAATGGGACATCTTGGTTGAGAATAAGAGTAGGAACTGATTAAAAATGGTCTGAGTTGTACTAAACTCAGAGTGTGGACGTATACAGGATAAACTCTTACTTCTTGGCAGGAGCCGTTTTTTGCAGGTTCCACATCTTGAGAGTGTGGTCCTCTGAAGCAGTGACCAGGACAGGCTCGACAGGGTGGAAGGTCAGAGCACGAATGCCATCGAAATGACTACGCAGAGTGAATTTGGGGTTCCACGTCTTTCTCATGGCATCTTTGTTGTTGCCAATCTGAGGACAGAACATCTTGTCAGAACTCAATATCATTTAATGATTTAACAGGTCCATTGTTATGAGAAAGTGATGAGGGAAAGGGAACATCCTTTGACCAGTTCTGCCTGTTATGCAGTAACAGGCCCATAATGTCCCTGGTTTGAGTTTGGCTGGAGACTTTCATTCTCACTCATCCTCAAATAAATCCTACTATCACAAAGTACCAGCAAAAAAAACAAAACAACTAATATCCAGGACCACACTTTCTAAGTTACTTTCAGTAAAACAGGTTTTCAGCGAGTGACATGATGTGGTGATTGGTGGAAGAAGGGGAATGGCAGTTTTTCAGGTTTCAATCACACCACAAACAGTTTTCTGCAGACTAATGGTGCAACAGCTCATTAATTCATTCTGCCTCCTCCTACTCACATCGTATCCCAGGCTGTCGGCTTCATTGGCCACGGTGAGTCCAGCCAGCTCCCCCAGGCCCAGCTCGGACTCCATCGCCTCATCTGTGCCCATGATGAACGACTTCCCTGAGGTGGGCGGGAAGGTGAGCGCCTCAACTGGACACATAACAGTGAATAAGTAAAACACACAACAACAGTGGACACAGTTACAAAGAAGGAAGGGAATTCAATGACGTATTTTATTGACGCAAGTACCTTCATCTGTTCGTGTCCCTTCGTGTTCGTTGAAACGAACAGCATTGGAGCGGGACTGGAGGGCCGCTGGAGGCTGCATGTGGGACATGTCCTCTACATCTCTCAGGTTAGCCAGCATATCCTGCAGCTTGGACCGATTTGGCCCTATTCAACAAGTGCAGCGGTGTTACCAAACAGACATATAGTGATGGATAATAGAGAAAGAGAAATTATATGAAAACAGGGTGTGTAAGCTGAAAAAAGAAAATACTAAATAAATGAGAAAGAAAAGCAGAAATAAAAAGAAAACAAAACTAATAATTACATGATATTAAAATAGGAAAATGAAGGAAAGTCAGCCACAGAGTCCTTTAGATGAGTTAAAAAAAAAAGTGGGCTGTGTGGAGAGACCACCAATTCAGGATGGGGCTGGAATCTGTGACACCTCAGCTCAGGCAGAATCAATTAGTGACAACTTTATAGATATTTTTTTAGTTCAAAATAACTCAACCATGGTGCGAAGTAATAGAGTCTACGAAAGAGCACAAATGTGTGTGAAATAACAGCTCCCCGAACGATCTCATCCACACATCCACAAAAGTGATAAACCACAGATAAAGTGTGAACAGCAAAAACAGATTTCTGCTGAAACCAGAGGAGGAGAAAGTGAAGCGTCAAAAGAAGAAAGTGAGATGAACTGAGGTGTTGATCTCATGATTCAATCACCCCAAGAAAAGAAAAAAAAACAGCAGTAGCACAGAGCTTAAGCCTCATAAATCTAAAATATAAGGTGTGTGAAGTGGACTGTTGTGTGAGAGCTGTAGTACTGAGCTGAGTCCCTAACAAAAAAAAGCTTTTAATTATTATGAAGAATTCACAACAGCAGCAATATTATTACTCTAGTATCAACATGGGTGACAGAGGAGGGTGAGGATGGTGATAATTATGCTACTATGACGAAGGAGATACTGATGTTAGTTTAGTGATGAAGCTGCGGGGACTAATGCTCGTCCAGATGGGACACAGACGGACAAGCTTTCGCATGAATCTTTTGATATCTGACAGTGTGGATGGTGACGGTGATGTGAATCCAAATTGAACATTTAAACAAAAAAGAGGGAAACATGCATCAAGCTAGTTTGTTTTTACACGAGCGTTTCACTAGGAGACAGGAAACGTTGAGTAGGAAATGACAAGAGGACAGAGGCTTAATAAGGTGCAACAAGAGGAGGAGATGAGAAAAGTAGCAGAGATGTTTGTTGCTTTTTGTTTGCGGATTTTGCCTGAAAGTCGGGCTCTACAGAGAGAGTAGAAGGGAGGCAGGCAGCAACGCCTGACAAGACTTACTCTTCACCCCCTTTTTCCCCTTGCGCTCCTTTTTGTACTGCTCCTTGAGTTTGGTTATCAGGCCCGGGTCCACGTCCCAGGCCTCAGAAATGGGACCTTGCTCGTCCTTCTCTACACAGGGAGAACAAAACCAGACCGAGAGGCTGTTGAGGAACTGCTTTGATGGGAGGCCCGGTGGGCCCGGCAGGGTGGGTAAAGGTGCAGAAACCTCTCAGGCTCATGCTCTCCTGGAGGATTATGGAGCCTCGAGGAGAGCAGCAGGCCACTACCACCTTAGTCGTAACAGGGAGCAGCATTAACATTTTGTCTTTGTTGGATTTCTTTTGTTTTGGGAGAGTGGTGGAGGGAAAGTTAATGTCATGTTGAGAATTCGCATTTCACATGACTCAATCACCATGTTTTTAAATATAAAGAAAACATCAACATGACATTAAACCCATTTTTTCATGGAGTCTAAGAATAAGTGAGGCTTAGAAGGAATCAGGCTGATTTGGCGACATACAGAGGTGGGACAGACATTGTGGTCACAGGCTGGCTATGGGGACGCACAGTGGAAGAGATCACAAACTATGGGTTAAACAGACAAAGTCAAAACATCATGATTTATGGCCACAGTATGACATATGAATGACGACTACTCCCTGAACAGTCGCTAAGCTGTGCGAATATTTCTTTTCGTAGAAGCGTGCAGCATTAAATATTGAATAAACCTTTGAATTCCTTAAGAAACTTATAGAACCCAGAACTAACAAGCTCATCATTGTGCAAAAAGAACAGAAGTTACCATCGATACGTAATGTTCCACATTCCTGTTGTGTTTAGATATTAGATTGGATCCAGCTCCAACTCGGTTCTCGACTGATCCGTGACTCACCCCAGTCTGTGCCGTCGCCAGTGCCTCTGGACTCGGGCGAGGTGTCCATCTCATCAGTACCAGACAAGAAATCAAAGCCCTTCAGAGCCTCCTCAGCATCCAGGTCCTCAGTGGTGTCCATACTGGCTGGTGATGCTGATGATGATGATGATGATGATGATGATGATGTTGGGGGTTTCTTCCTTATGATCTTGGGAAATAGACACAACAGTAAATATAACAGTGACAACTTTTTACACAACTGTGAGGACAGGACAGGCTGCTTTATTACCGTCCTGGATTCCACATGAGTCCTGTCTTTTCCCTCACTGTCCTCTTCCTCGTCTTCATCGCTGAACTCAGCTGCTGCATTTTCGATGAACTTGAAGGCCTCCAGTACAGCGCTAGTGTCAGAAAGCTCAGCTTTCCTGTGGAGCAGACAGTAACGCACATGTTAATACACAAGGTTTAAGTCCTATTATAGTGTCGAGTGTTAGGAATACTCACCCTCTGGTCCCCATGCCCTTCGTTGTTGTGTCTGTCCCGTTGACTAAAGGCTCAGAACCAGTCCGTTCGCCCGTTCTGGCTCCTCCATCCCCAGATAGTCCAAGCAGTGCTCTGACACGTTGGGACTTTACATCTAAGATTGTGTCTGTGTAGCCTACCTCCTGCAGATACCTGGAACGAGACAGTCGATAGGAACATGGTTGTATTTGGCCCAACCACACACACTGGTGTAGTTTAGCAACGCAGAGAGTCTTTGATAATATTGTAGCACAACTGAATTGCAAGTTTTTCCAAGTAAAGTACTCTTATAGTGTCACGTCCTCCGTCATTGGTCTACTTAACAGTATTAGCTTCGCTGAGGCAACATGAGCTACTCATCAAATATTACACATATCATGTAGGGATGCAGAAGCTCAGGAAATTACAGTGGGTGACTGACTGACTGAAAGGAAAGGGGCATCTTAGCACATTATTGATCTGTCCGTTGACACAAAGTGAATAATTATCAGCCTTCATGTTGGGGCAGCTGATGTGTGAGGGTCCCTGATGGTGTCTGGGACAAAGTCTGAGGCTTTATTTATTTACACAGAGAGAGTGAGAGAAAGTAGGATCCACTGTGTACACAAGAAGACGTAGTGACTGCCGTTGCCCATGTGAGGGAGCTCTTCCCCACAGTTACTGGGGCTACTGCTGGCATAGTTTGACAAAATAATTTCTGTCCAACACAAGACACAATACTATTGCAGAAAACTGTAACTAGGGGGCTGTGAAAATCCTGGTATTTGGATTGAGTTAATTTTAGAAGACAGCAGTGATTCTGCCAGTCATACAAGGATAAAAGCACTCACTGTCTGAGGAGCTGACGGCCTTGTTTCCAGGACAGCTGATTGTTGAGTGATCCAGAAGTCTCGTTCTCGTTGGCCTCATCTGGGGGGAAGTGGAGGACACAAATCAGGGCTCCTCAAACACAGCTCTCTCTCGCATTATTTCCACTCTTTAAACACGACCTCTGCATTCCTGCATCCAGTGCTCAGTTGCTTTAGGTATACAACATTAGATTTAAATAGCAGAGTTTACTGCTTCTCTTTAACCCTAACCCCTTGAAATGTGAACGTGAAACAACATTTTACATTTATGTTTAATGCAAAAATAACCATTATAAAGAAGCAAGCAAGCAACAGCTGTGCCCAAAAAATGGTTGAAGGAATCATTACAATCCAGTCCACATATTAACTTCTTTATAGGTAATTGTTGTCTTAATAAAACTTTATTAGCAATGGCATTTCTATTGTTAGTAAAACAAGACATTTGATATTTTTGTGACACCTTCAAAATGGCTGGTCGCTGCTTCCACTGTGTCCCATGACATACTAAGAGCTCAATGCCGTGTGTCTGCGCCTGCAGCATCCAAAACGACACACACTCTTTATGACCGTCTACGCACTGACAAGACAAACAATGATGCGATTCAAAGCTCACTTTGATGTTCTACAGCGTCGCGAGTCAGCTGGGAATTTTGCACGGGCTGGAGAGATGTGTCAATAAAAGCGAGATGAAGAATGTGTGTGTGTGTGTGTGTGTGTGAAGGGTTTGATTTGACGGGGCAGATAGATGAGGTCGCCTTAAAAAAGTGGGTCATGCCCAATCAGGAGGGTGAGGAGTGGGCAGGTGCACCACCTCGCCTTCAGCCTGACACCTCTCCCCTCACCGTCATAACACTTCAAGGGCTCGGGTGCTTTGAACAGAGCTCATAAATAGAGATGAGGACAGAGGAGAGGAAATATTGCAATCTGACTTTTTTGGCAGAGGACTTGAGCATGAGAAGCCAATTAAACTATAGTATTATAACAAGAAACAGGTAGTGCACTTGTGCAGACGTGGAAATGGCGTAAAACAAGGCACTGCAATAGAAAGGGTGAAGACAAAAGGTTGGATGTTCATGTTTGTCTTTCATCAATGTAGCCTGCGGTTTTTATTCGAGCGTGTTTGGATTGAAATGAATGCTTCAGCCAACAGTGCGCTGTGTTAAAGCAACTGGGCGACATATGTACGGCAACGTCTGCAACAATAGTGCTTTCAGCATTCAGGAAAATACACTATGAAGAAATCTATTGAGGCGAACAAGATTCGACATGAATGCAGCCTTCACATACTAACAGCCCTGCAAGTTAAAGTATGTGAACACAACAACCACAGTGATTTAGTATGAAGAGGTGGAGTTGACTGTTTGGGAAGCTATAGACTTACCAGAGTCGTAGCTCGGAGGCTTCATGTCACCCTGGTTCAACTCTGTCCCATATTTTAACTTGTGGTATTTTGCTCTGGGAGTGAAGAGACAAAAAGGTAGAGCAATATAAATAAACAAACGGAAGAGCAGAAGGTCTGAGAAGAAGCCATTTAAAATACTTATTATGCAGTGCATATGCATAGGCTTTGAAAGTCATCCTAACTGCAACCTGCTCTACTTCTCACAAATACATCAGCTTCATTTTCACAGCGTAAAATTATTTTTCTAAATGTGCATTGTCAGAAAGAACTTTTGACCATTTTTGTGCAGAGAATATAATTTGCTTATCGAATTGTTTAAGCTGTAGTGGAAAATATATGCAAAGCCCCATATAGGTTAATCAAGTGCATTGTAATGTAATAAATATAAACGACCTTTAACATCAAACTGTGTAAAGCCAAGTGCAAAAAATAATTAGTTAGGACGGATTAAAATATTATAAAACGCAGAATCTAAATATGATTAACAAAAGAAACTTAAAAATACCACTATCTGTTTCTCCCTTTACAATACTGACACTGAATGACTCTACACACACACACACACACATCCATATCAGGCACGAAGAGACAACCTACACCCTATAGTCGACCCTGTCTGCACTACACTATGATCCAGAGGAAGCAACAATCCATCAAAATCAAATTCATTTTAATTGGATGCATCCCACATTCACAAAGTCATTTAAGATATTGCTTCCAGATCCCCTCTGAGACATGACCTGTTGCTTAGCAACCAGGCAAAATGGTAGTAATTCTGGGTTAAGTGTTTCTCCTGAGGCACAGTCTGCAGTGATCTCACCGGAGAAAAGTAGATAAATATACACAGCATGATAGCTCAGTGGGTAGAGCAGTCGTCTTCAAACCCAAGGGTGCGGAGTTCGATTCCCAGTCCCACCAGGTTACATGTCGAGGTGTCCTTGGACAAGACACCGATACCCTGTAGCGCTGACACAGGTCTAGCAGCTGTCCAAACAACAATTTCCCCAAGGGGATCAATAAAGTATTTATTATTATTATTTACTACAAACAGCCAGAAGATGATTCTGACGATGATGCTCCTCACAGAGACGGGCAAAATTTAACCAACCTCGGCGATGAGTGGAGGAAGGACACAGCAGTAACCTATTCTGACACCTGTCTAACTTGATAGTGGTAAGGCTCCTATAAAACTCCCACAGCCAGTCGTTTTAATTTATTACTGATCTCAGTTATCTCTTCTAAACCTTTACTCATCCACAGGATGGACTTGTCTGTTATTCTGTGCTCATATCAGCGATGCTTTGCTGTGCGTTCCAAGAAATACCTAAAGTCCCACCTCATAGTCGTCTAACCAGAGTAGCTACACCAAAACAGCAATAAATCACACCCTGTAGTGGTTAAATGTGAGCCTCATCTAACAATGTGGTGAAAGATCATTCTGGTTTATCATAATTTATATCTGTGTGGGTGAGAAGCTGTAAGAAACAATTAATTTACCCGTATAACTGAGGAAATGTGAGTAACACAGCAGAACTTTGGGTGGTAAAGTTGGACCAGGATGTCAGTCTCATCTGTCTGTTTGTTTTTAACAATAGTTTTCGGTAAAACATTTAACCTTCTGTTGCTTTCTCGTAAATGCATAAAAGCGTAATAAATATTCTATTCGCTGGAGAAAGAAAGCTGTGATGGTGAACTCATGACAGGACGAGAGAGAACAAGCCATTTTTATTCACGTGGCTATTATGACACGTGAAATTCAGATGTAGGGTTGGAGATGAGGAGCAGAATTGACCAGACAGAGAACAGCTCAGACTGTGCTAGTTCAGACAATATTAGAGAAGGTAAACACCAAAAAACCCTGATGATTTGTGCTATAAAATGCACAAATCACAACAGTAATGTCAGGAAAACATTCATCGTGTTCGTGTCAGAAAGGAAAGCGTGCAGAGGGAGTTTAACCTGTGCCGTCACGTTTTGCGTCTACACCTGTTTATAACAAATGTTAACATTACAGATGTTTATATAACTTAACTGTAGTGGAAATGTTGCCAAGTTACCCCTGAGTGGGACGGTCTAAGCAACTTTGAACTACATTTGCATTTTGAGAGTGTGTGATGGTGTAGAATCAGTGTAGAAAATCACGTGCCCTCCATCTGCAGTTCTCATCACACCAGCTGGACTCGGGGGGAATCTCTCTGACACTCCTACTCCGTTACTGCTTCTGCTTACATCAGCAGAGTCATTGGACCGATACGCATAGAATATAAACACGGGGACACTACATATTCTTTAAATCACTGGCAAAACTTTACCTACTGGAGTGTGCTAGCTCTGTGCAGGTGCATTCTTACACACCATAGTTCCATATCTAGGAATTCATTATTGGTATTGTAGATAACAGTGCAGTTGTTATTTGTATGCATTGTGGGCGGGCTGAAGTGGCGGGCATTCACCTCTCCTGCTTCAGCGCGTACTCCAGCATTTTGATCCTTCTCACAAGGTCTTTTTTCAAGTTCTCCTGGCCCTTCCTCTCCCCCTGCAGGAAGGCAATCTGAGCCTGAAAACATAAAAATAGCATTGTCAGGTCAAACTTATAAGTAATAACAGATTTACAGTAGTTGTAGTTTTATAAATAGAGTTAATATTTCCGGTGTTTTGTCATTTCAGATATGAGCTAGCTACAAAGACTTGACTTAAAAGACTAGCTCCACGAGGCAACATCCAACAACAACTACTTCTGTCGAGACTGAAATAGGATGATGTCAAATCAATATGCGTGGCATGATGGGAAGTAAAAAGCCAATCTGCACTATTCTATTTTAATCTAACCTAGTCACTCTCCCACTCTCCAACGTATCTACAGTCCCTCCTCTAAAATGCTATCACTCTGCACACCACTGTCTCTTTTCAGTAACCGGCAGCAGCTGTTGACGCACTCAGTCTGAGTCAGCATTACATTATACTGCATATACCCCCCCACACACTCATACACAAACACAGCAGGTCAACTGATCATACAGTAGAATATACACACGTGATAATTAGAATATACAATGTTCCAGTAAATCTTATTCCTGGAATCATAACCCTAACCCTTTAAAAAGGTTGATAAATTAAAAAAAACATGTGCACGTTCTGATGAGCAGAAAATCCATTTGCATTACATTATTCAGCTACTATTGTGTAGCCCCATATTAGAGTTCAGGCAAATCTTCCACACTGGTTTTGAATAGTTACACATAAAAGCTTCGTATGAATGCAAAATAAAAAATAACTATGCAAGAGCTAGTTTCACATTTGTATTGCAGAATATTTTCTGTATAGTAAAGCTGTGTGTGTGTATATATATATATATAAAAAGCTATTATATACAGTTGGTGCCAAAAAACGTAAAGCTGGTATTAACTATATATAGTATACTTCATTGAGCAGAGAGAAACACACACACGACTATATATAATACTGTAACCAGTATTTTAATGGTTACAGCAAAGTGCAGACTTCCAAAAATAACTGTAAAAGCTGCTGAAGTCTCTAAAGGCCATGTTGTTTACAGAAATTAGGATGAGCATGTTGTCTCAAGTTCAAAATGATGCTCTCTTTTAAAATGTGTATTGTGCTGTTTAAATCCAATTTTTTTTTTATTAAGACAAACGTCAACGTCTGAAACAGTAAACCACACAGCAGCAGCAGCAGCAGCAAAATGAGAGAAAGAAAAAAGTTTGCATTGAAAAAGATTCAATGCAAACGTGGATAAAGAACAAAACCACACATTAATACCTAAAGGGAATGAATATTGACTTTGATTCCCTGAATTTCCCTCTACATGCAGAGGATGGTGCGAGTTTGAGTGGGCTGGATCACAGTTTCACACGGATGGCAAGCAGCATTGCTGCCTGCAACAATGAGTCATGATGGCACCTCAATCTGCTTCCTATTAAAAACAGCATTTCTTACACTCTAAAGTTCTCCACAGAAAAGACTCAACATCCTACCTACTATTTATGTAAAAATAATAATAATAAAGAAAATGTGTCTAACAGTATAAACAGTCCTGAGTTTAGCTGACACCTGTGATGTTGTCAGATGTTGTGTAGTTGCTAAAAATGTTTGTTTAAGTTGTTTAAGGTGGGTCAGCACTGCACATACATCACTAATACCTCCGCACAGTCTCCACTTTGTTACTCATCCTGTTGTATGTCTACCCACAGCTAGATCTATACTAATGCATCGAGATTGACAGCAAAGTTAAAGACGTTTATCATGCATCTGATTTTCCACATAAAATAATAAAATCACACCAGTGCATTTATGAGCTTAGTATGAGTAACATGGAAAAGGACAGATGATGAATAGAGAAAATACCAGCAAAGCCCCAGCAGTAGTTCATTTTTCACCTAAGTAATATCGATTTGTCCTGGAAGATGGAGTAAAAAAAGGTGGAGTGAAAAAAAAAGCAGTTTTAGCTGACAGCTGAACAAACCGCTTATGTTTAATAAAGCAGAGGTCAGCTTGTGCCTTTTTTGAAGGATGGATAAAGGGTCACAAAGATTTGGCCAGTTGAACATAAAAACTCTGGACTGACAAAGATAGCCATCTGTGAGATTGATGCAAAGTTTAGATGTTGTAACACATGCAAAGAAATAAAACCTTGCGGTGAAAGCTCGTTAAAATGCTTCAACACAACAAATAAATGATTATGGGCAAATTAGGAGCCTGCTTGCTGTTACTCTGCATCCACTCAATGTGGTACTTCACATCGTACTGAAGATTAACCTGTACATCTGTGCTGATGTCATAAACAGCCATTCACTTCCTTTTCTACACAGAACTGGCCCAGGGACCTGTGTCGTCCTGCAGTGCCAGAGATAGAGAAGTGTGCGTCTCTGTGAAACTCTGCCTCCCCATCTCTCTTCCATCAAACATTAACCTAGAAGGAATGCAATGAGTCAACTCAGGCCATAAAGACACACAGGAAGCATTTAATTCCCAGCTTCACACTGACTGCATTATTGGGCTGCTGGATAAGGGCTCCTTAGTCTGTCTGAGTAAGAGATGCGTAGAATGGGGGCATCCATCTAGAGTGCAGGGCTTTTCAGAGACAGGAAAAGGAGGCAGAAGCTAGAGAGAAAATAAAAACCAGCCACTAAATTCTGTTATGCAAAGCTAAGAAATACACAGTACTTTCTATGGTTGATCCTAGTTTGGGCGATTTTATCCTTAATCACAGTGATGTTGCAATCGCTCTGAATCTATATAGGAAACCGTCATCGTGAGCATAACACTGACACAATAAATGTATATCAAAACATCTTCATTTTATTTCTATTAATGCAGGATGGCTACATAAAGATCTCAAGGTCTGAGATTCTGTGAATTCCAAACAGGTTATCTTCCAGACTTGTTCTGCGTCATCTACAACACAAAGAGTCCATTTAAGCTAAACAGTGTGAACTCTGTCAAAACTTCAGAACGTCTCAAAGGGGAGACTGAGTTCACTCAATATGTAGAGGAAATTCAATGGATACTTATACAACCACATGGCTCATACACAAACAGAATGGTCACATGCTGTGACCCTTCCCTCACAGCCAGCGCTGAGGAAGAGAAGGGTACTGGTGTAAATCTCACATTTAAAATGCAAACAAGCTTTCTTTCAGTGAACACAGGGTTTACTCTTACAGTTACCGCAAACCAATGAAGCACCATGATGGCCGACCTGATAACTAGCCAAGTACATTCCAGGCATGCCATTACACTAGTAGCAACAGAAAAAAGGCAAAAAAATGTGTTGCGTCTGCTTGAACCTGCCATATGTTTGGATAGCATTATTGGCATGCTGGAGTTAGGTTCATGTTATATTATTGTATAATACATATACGAGAAATGTTATGACTTCTAAATTATTCACAAAAATATATGCAAACCTTTCACAGATATAGGATGATGGAAAACCAGTATGAACTTAATTTGGATTATATTATTTAATTATAAAATGTAATTATTAGAAAATCTAGTAGTGCCATAATTCTGACCTGTACCAATGCCCTACAGCATACAGAGGTACTAAAGGCACAGTAAACACACAAAAATGTATCAACTATTCCACCCACCTTTAGGTGGGTGTCAAGTATTAAGACATTCAGGTGAATTATTCCTTTAACCACCTAAAGAAACTTCAGTAACAATTAACTCCAGTTCCTGCTGACATTTGACCTCCTTCCTTGCTCTACGTGGTGAGGGTCATTTAAGTGTTTACAGTAAAACTAGTAGTGTTTTCACAAGCACATTCTGCCTCAGAGAGCATCTTTAAAAAGACTGACCTGACTGTATGTACATGTATTACACAACCTTTTCCTCACTGTTGGGTGTGAGCATCACACAAAGAGCTTAGTTTAATCCACTGCTCCGTTTTCTCCTGCTATGCCACAGAAGCAGCAAGTTACAATGCAAAAATGCAGAAGACCTGAAATCAAGGCTGGAGCATACTGCTTCAAATGCAGACACTGCACAGTAATCCACGTCGCTCATGTCTGCAGGACACAGATTCAGGATTGCTGCGAGTGTCAGGGAGACACAGTGAGCTGCTCAAACTGTGATTTAGTAAAGATTTCTGCTCAGGTATCTGGAATAAGCCGAGCTGTGCCTTTCACCTCTTGTAGAAAACTAAGAAAGGTGCTGGAGATTCCTCACACTCAAAAACACACCCCCATTTCCTAAACGTTCACAGACACATAGACTTGATGTTTTCATTTCATTCTTCTCCACTTGACACTTTGCTGTCACAGAGCTCACGTCAAGTTGACACTACAGTGCTACCTTACACCCTACAAGATGGTGCAAAGAAAGCCAGCGTGTTTGGCTTTGTGAAGAGATGGGACCCATGTTGCTGCATTAATATTACATACGGCTGATGGCGCACATGCACACACTTACTTACACATGCAGGCAAAGAGCTACTTTCTCAACATCAGCATTTTCTGTAACACATGCATGTGACTGTAAGGTGTGGTTCTGAAAGAATTAAGTTCAAATGAGCCTAATAGAGAGTAAAGATGTGCTGCACAGTGAGGAATATTTAAAAAGGGATAGCAAATCTGATGTTGTGAAAATTTTACGAAAACATGCCTGCATTTCTTGCTAAATTCTTGCCAATCATAATATGCATTTGTATAGTTTATCCAAAGGCTGACCCTGATATAGCCCTATTGATGTTTCAGAGAATGAACTTATAGAAACATAACAGATGCAGACAGAAACACATTTTCTAGCCAAAGCACCAAGAAAGGCGGCAGTCAGGCAGCTGCTCCCCTTTGGCTCGTCCTGTCTATGTGTGGCACAAGTAAGAAACATATCAAAAATGTCTACCCATACAATGTAAAAGAACTCTTGTAATATAAAAAAATTATCATTAAATAATACATGTACACATGTAGTACTAATAGTAATAATATTGCTCTAATCGTTAATAATAAAGAAAAACATTATTACATTCACAGTTACAAATAACATCACAATATATCACCAAATCACAAAGAGATGACACCGATTTTATCTGGTGAGTTAACTCATTTACAACTCTGACAGACAGACAACCTCAGATTTACTGTAAAACTGGTGGGGGCAGGCGAGTTTGTGGCAGCTGTCCCACACGCCCACGTCGACAGACTGGCTGTAAGTGTGAATGGAGGAAGGACAGGAGAATTAGCAGGCCGACAAGGCAGCTTTACAGCACAGAGAAAAGCTCTGGTGTGAGTCCAATGAGGACAGTGGAGGAAATCTCAGAAACTAGGTTTTAGATAATAAACATGCATCCCTTCAGGCCCTTTCATGAAAAACTACATACCATCTCTACACAGTGCATATTTGATCTGAGCTGCAGCAACAGTCTTTGTGGTGCTTCTGTTAAATATTACCAGTCTGTCATAAACCAATGACAATGGGTTTGATTCTTTGTGGTGTACACCCTGGTTACGTGAGCAAGGTTGTGGGTTGCTGTGTAGCATTAGTTTCTGAGTGAACTTTTTCTTTCCATTTGTGGGGCTTTAAAATCTCAGAGCAACAACATTTGCAAAGCAGCACTTGTATTCTTGAGGAAGCGTGTACTCGTGTTTTCACTGTAGTACTTTCCCCACAAATACCTGCTTCTTTGGGGTGGATGCAGTGGACGTATTATGGACTGAGGAATGACTCCCATTCTTGAATTTCTGAATGCCATGGTAGATGCATGTGTATTTCTGTGCATGCTGCAGTGCTTCTTATTGCTCCACCACTGAGCTAAATATGCCTCAGGCTTTGCCATTATTTAAAGTAAACATGAGTTTGCAGTAATAAGTCGTCTAACTTAGGCAGACGAATGCTATAGTGCTCCACAGTTAGGTGCACTCATCTTTGAAATGGAGAGACATAATTGAGAAAAGTGAGAAAAATAATAATCTTGCTTGATGTATTTGTTAAGGAAAAACTTGACAAGAGACTTGTATCGAGCTTCTTTTCAGTGAAGCCACGGTGTGCACGCATACAGAGCCACTTTACACCCTTGGTCACCTTCAACCTTCTCCTGGTGTCAAATTATGGCTTCTCACAGAAACTCCTAGCAAGGAGACACCCCATGGAGCAGGGATTTCCCCATAACTGGGGTGTTGGCTTAGCATATTGGAGCTCTGCCTAACCCGTACAGGATATAACATGACTCAACTTTAAGGGCCTGCAAAAGTTCGTGTTAAAATAATATCATATAGATTATAAGACTTTTTCCAATAGATACATCTAACAAGTCAGAATAACTCTGCATCTACTATTGTTAAGTATAATGTTATAAATCAGTGCGTACTTTCAAACCACAGCTCAGTGTTTTTGTAATTACAATTTGGTTGAATTAATTTGGACAAAAGAATATTGCAACAGAAAACAATGCAATGGCAATTATAATTGCTAATAACCATGTTGAATTAACACTGTCAAATGAAATGCTTTAAATTCAACGGCAGCATGTGGTGTATCCACTATTAATTACAACTAACAACACTTCACTAGTGTGTGCCATCAATCTAACTTACAAAGTCTTACACGTTTACTGAAACTACAAAGTCCAGTTTCAGTGCCTAACTAAAGTGTCTCTAAGAGGGAAAATGATTACTCAAATAATGAAAAAAATATAATGGACATTATTTACCATTTTAGCTGCAGAGCTGGCTACTTTCACTATGCTAGGCTGACCAGAACTGCAACCTATTCACTAAGAAGATCAGCTTTATTGAGTCAATCAATAGCAACTAAATTGGAGTCTAATCATAAATGACAGCAGCCTATGCACTACACAGAAATTGCCTTGAATGTACAGTTTAGTTACTGCCATATTTCACTAGAGAGGAGTGGCTCTGAGCATGACCTATCTGGCTGGCTGAGCAGCATTCCTACTGAACAAGCCCTGGGCTTTGCCTTTTTTCCTAAACAACCTCATATGAAACAGCTTTAACTGTCTCTCATTCAGTGCCTGTACAACAAAAATGATAAACCATGCTGGGAGGAGAGTATTCACTGAAATGTGAAATTGCTTTGTATGTTCCTAAAAAAGGGATTATACCTGAAATCATATCATCTTAAAACATGAGCAATAAGAAAGATGAAGTGGACCAAAGAGAACAGAAGATGCAGCATGGTGTTGTTCCCAATTGTTGTCATTACTCGTGTGTATTTGTGTTCATTTAAATTACCATCTTTCTATGTATACCGTGTTCCTTCACTAAAAGTTAATCCTCCAATAACAATCTCTCAATGACATTACAAGGGTACATCTCATGTGGGTTATCAAAGCTTTTCAATGCTTTATTTAACATTACATCTCCAGTACGGTGCAGCACTGTTTGAAGAAAATGTACAATTGTGAGGAAGCCAGAAAACTATAACAATTTACTGCAAAACACGTACAAGATATTTAGTTGGCTCGTTTTTAGGAGCAGCAAAAACAAAAACTCAAATTGAGTGCACACCATTTTGCCGCCACAAACAAACCACCCAATAAGCCATTTAGCAACATCACTGCGCTTTGCCGCAGTTGCCGCTGCTTTGCTGATAAGCTTGCTTCATGACAGCAGACAGGAAGCTTAATACACAAGCCAGACTGAAAGCGCTACGCCAGTCTGATGAGTCCCTACTATAGCAAACATGGTGTACGTCACCAGTCTAGAAACAATGCAGGGTCTTCCTCTGGTCTCTTTGTTGGCTGGGTCACTCTGTTGATGGAGTTGCCTGCTGTTAAACCTCAAAAGTAAATTCTGGTTCTTGTCTGTGATCTAACTATTAATGATGCACAAGTAGGTGAAAATAATAGGAGAGACAGAGCATGGCAACATTAAACTGAAGCAAGCTGTATCTGTGTCAATAAGTGATCAATGACAGTTCAGCCAAATTAGGTCTAGAGTTGCAAACAACAAAATCGCTACGCAACGTCAAATATTACAAAAGCCATTTGAGCCTAAAGAGTCAGGATTTAACTTGAACATGTAAGTTAAGATGACTGCCTCACGTTGTATGGAATATGTGCATGGAAGAACAACTACAAAAAGAGAAACAGAACAAAGGTTTTAATAAAAAACTAACTTGATACAAATTTTAGTTAAACTAACCGAACCAAAACAAGGTTTGACTTTCCTCGTGTATCCTATAATCTGCTGAATATATGAGTTGTCTGACCATCAAATGATGATCAGGTATATGGACCAATGACCATGACCAGTTAAAAGCACAGTGGCCCTTTAAAATATACATGCAGAACATGATTTCCAATTTTCTCTGGAGGAGTGGCAGTGACACGGCAGCTAGCTTAATCTAGGATAAGATCCATACACAACGTAGAGTAAGCGGTCTAAACATCGCTGACAGCTCATAGGAGATCTAAACAAGTAGAAAACTACTGCTGTGTTTGCTGTATGATTTTATTTCAGGGTTTAGAGATAAAATGTCATAAAATCAAGGCGAGGTGTTATATGTTACGTTGGCACAGCGCTGCCATGTAGCGTTTCTACGCGCTAGCTACTTTGCTAGTAAACGTGACGAACAGTTGGGCAATTAGTGTGGCTGTTTTCCTGCAAACCCAAAAGTCTAAACCTCGTTTCCAACTTCTACCCGCAACAAGCAACTTCGGGGGTTTCAGTCATAGTAAAGAGCTCACAAACAATCGTCGTGCTGTTGGGTCAGGGGGGGCGCTGCAGCTCCTTTAGCTCCTGAGCTAAAGCTAACAAGCTAGCCTGGTAACCAGAACAATCAAACACACAAACTACCGCGACTCCCTGAAGGGGAGCAACGGTATGCCGCGGTAGTGCCACTAATATGTGGTCGTGTATAGATGAAGTGTGGTGGTTTTCACCTGCAATTCGGCCCGCTCTACCTCCCATTGTGCTCTCTCTACTTCGAAACGGGCCCATTCGTGCTGCAGGAAGTGCAGGATCCCCGGGATACTGTACTGCGCCCTAGCCGCCTCCCCAGCGTCGCCATCAGGCAGCGGTCCTTTCCCACCGCCGGGTAAAACAGAGTTGTTATTGTTGTTAAAGAACACGCCGGGCCCCGCCTGTTCGTCCATGGCCGGGCTCGGTGAAAAGGTCTGTCCGTTGTCTCGCCGACTCGGGTTGCTAGATACCAACGGAAGGGCAGAAACCTGTCGACGGCGCTCCGTCTACTTGACTCGGACGAATGAACTCACTTTCTGACAGCTAGCTGTCACCGAATGACGTCGGCGACCACAACCACGCCCACTCAATGGGGGCGCTCGATTCGCGTACCCAGACACCTCTAAAGACGTAAACCGTGATTATTTATCAACACCCTGCATGAAATCTTTAAAAATAGTAAAAACGTTTAATTATTCGTACCAGAAAGACAATCATTAGTATTAGTGCATTCTGTTATAGATCTCGAATTGATATTTCATCCCAAAACTGAGTTCAACCACTGGCTACAATATGCCCCCAAACACACGCTAAAGTACATTGTGGTAAAAGCAACTTTATTTGCATTTAACAGAAATGAAAGTGAAATACAACATAGCGCAACATAGACAAATCTGCCAAATTGATCCTCTTACACATATGTATGGATCACAATCAGTTTTAATGAAAAACTACAATGTATGATATGCAACACCTACATTAATTAATGTAGTTTTCCTCATATCAGGAGACCAAATAAGAGAGAGAAAATTACAATTTCTGCCTAGAACAACAGAAAATGTGGTAGGAATGTTTGCAACATAATTTAAAGAAAACCAGACAAAAACAGACACCAGTAATGATCAGCAGAAAGTACTGTGATATACTGAAACATTTTGAATAAGCTATAATGTAAAACAGCTCCATTAAAGAAAAACACAAGGTGTAATGGAAACAAATGAAACAACGATCATGCTCATAGTGATCTATGATGGCACTGTAACTCAAGTCAAAACGATGACGATGACGAAAGGACAAAAAGGACAAGTTCAGGAGAAAAAAACGACATAAAATGTATAGAGAGTCCCTTTATAAATATGCATCAAGTACAGATAGGGATACATTCTCACACAATCAATATTTCCTAAAGGTTTTAAAGAGAAGATTCAGAAACTTTTTAAAAATAATATTCTAAAGAAGAGTTTCTATTCATCAAAACCAAAGATGTGTTGTAGAATAAATAAATACAGATACAGATATGACATTCCAGACACGAAAGCCAAACAAAACAAAAAAGACAAATTAGACTATGAGACAGTGCAGTGCATTTCTGGAGTGTTCAGAAGAAGCTTGTCTTGAGTTTGATGGTTGGTGCAGTTTGCACAGTTGGCTGAGCTTGCCTAGCTGCAGCTTTGGCTTTGCTGCTGGCCTGGTTGGCCCGTATAGCAGATTCCAGCCGGGTTTTAAGCTCAGGTGCTGCACCAATAACTATCTTGAAAGCAGCTGGATAGAGGGGGCCAATGCGCATTAAGTTCTGAAGAGCAAAATCATGCAGGGCCTTAGAGATTTGAGGTGCAGAGGAGATGGCATTTTCATCCAAAAGGTAGGAGACTAGAGTTGGTACAAGAAGAGCAAGCAACTGCACCCCTGTTAAAGACAAAAAAAGTGTAAACAAGATCATCACTAAGAGAAAAAATATTTAGAGTAGAAAAGCATGGAGAACATAATTCCACTGAGCACAAATAGATCAGAGACAACTGGTTGCCAAAAAGTTGGTATGTAATGGCAAAAGGCAGTAGTTGCAACCCAAAATGCCATTAATAAAGATTTATTAATTTTTCCAATCTGCAATAAATATTGTAGCACCAGCTGCTTCTTAAATAACCTGTTAAAGAAACTAAACTACTTTATATCACAGCTTAATTTAACACAAATATTCAATACAATTTGTGTAATTTTGCTTTTCGGAAAATGAAATCATATTTAGCAGGAAAAAGGAAAACAGTGGAGACAAACTACAAAATGTATTTATCTGAATATACAAAGCTGAAAGATAAATTGACAGTAAATCCCTGCAGTGGTTCTAAATTTAGCCTTTATTGCTCTGATCTTTGCACATATCAAATAGCACTAAGATGTATACCTTAGGCGACCTAGTTTAATGGAACTGAGCACTTTAATAGTTTCAGTGCTTTAGTGGTCCATTAGGCTGACGTATACTTACGATTCTGCTCTTCCCCCATGCCAACCAGATTCTCCAGGACCCTGATTCCCTCCTGCACAGCCTGCAGTTCAACAGCAGTCCCGGGTCGACTGCGCTCCACTGCCTTAAGTTTCTCCACCGTCAGTGGAGCCAGAGTGTGGATGTATGGAGTAGACAGAGCACGGTTGGAGTGTTGAAACACTGATAACAGAAGCTGGTAACACCGGGCCTGAACCTGTGGCAAAATTATTTAAATTACTCACTTAAACCGACCATACACCTGGACAATACACTTAAAAACAAAATACACCTTTTGTCCAGGTCAAGATTCTCATTCTTCCTTACTTAAATGTGGATACTTAAGTGCTTACCCATGGATCACTAGAGTTGAGGGCATTTTGGAAGCGGTCCATGCAGCCTTTCTGCAGTACGGTCACTCCGACAAGTTCGCTGCTGGCCGACAGCAGGAAGAGAGTGATTGCTGTCAACATACTGACCTGATCCGTGTCAGGTCTAGATTCCTCTGCAGAAACACCCAAACATACTTTCAGTGAATAGTGAAGACAGCCGTCTATACATCATCGCCTTCACAGAAAGGCCGGGTCACATTCGGATATCTGGGTGCATTACCTGGCTGCGAGTAGTCCAGCACAGATGCCAGGCTGCTCCTCACAAGTCCAGTCCACTGTGTGTGTATGGTCTCAACACGGACCAGTGGGGAGGTGATGATGGTCTTGATGCCCTGCAGGGCAGCTGACACGGGTGCAGAAACTGAGTTGTCAGACACCTTAACTGCAGTTTCCCTCAGCACCCCGGTGATTAGGAAGAGCACAGTAGGTAGGATGGTCATGCTTCCTATAGAGGAAAAGAGCAACTCTGACACATCACTTCACTGTGAATCCCACATTGCTATGCTAATGAAATTTGTACTTTCATTTAACCTCACACACATAACCATTATTTATGTTATGTGCCTCGAGCCTCACCGGCAGGAGAGCAGAGAGAGGGCAGCTCTGCCAGGATGTAAACTGTGTTAGCCACCAGTCGTGCACTTTCTTCGGGAAGTCGTTGAGGTCTGAGTGGCACATGGCTTGGGGACTCCTTCACGCGTGTGTTAAGCTGCGGTAAGTGGCGGACCAGGATGAACACGAGTAGCTCCATGGCTGCAAACACAAGAGACTTGCCAGGAGCAAGCTCCCCTGTATCTCCTCCTTCCCCTAGGTCCGAGTCTTTCTCGCCTTTGCCTAAAAAATGAATTAAGAAAGTGACCAACAGTAGATCACTCAAACAACCACATAATGAAGAAAGTTCTACTAAGAAAGCAAAAATTATTTTATTCATATTAACATCTTTTGTTCAGCTATATTCCCGATAGAACAAAGTATCATGAAGAGTCTGTGTTTTCTGAATATGGCGATTTTGTGAGTGTAATGTAATGTAAAGTAAACAAGGTTGGGTATGCGTGACCTTGGCTGGACCTCTGTTGCTGTAGGTGGTCCTGTGCAGCCCTGATGGTCTCCTGTACGACCGCAGTGACCTGCAGCTGTACTGCAGGAGGATCCCGGGTCAAAAGCAGCCTGTGGAGCACGTTGAGGAGCTCCACTGCCAACATCTACAGAAACAGTAGCACCAAGGCTCATACACTAGGAACGTTAACATGCAGACAGAGAATTTATTGAATTCTGCAGTGTGATGCCTGACATGACATCTGTTCTGACTCCATGCCAACAGGTCCTACATGAAGTTGTCTACATTATGTTATGGAAGTGGGGACGGCAGACATTTTTCAAATTCAATTTTGGCAAAAACATTTTCAAATATTAATAATACTGTATGTTAAATTCATGTACCATTTTCCCATTGTAAGAAAATATTGTCTCCTCTGCTATGATGAGAGACACATGCAGTGTCCCAGTTCAGAAGCTAGATTCTATGAATTACGCATCTATAGACTGAGTACATCAAAATCTAGAAATGCTGTTACTGATGAATGTATCACTATTATATTACTATAAATTTAGTACTTTACTTTACTTTACTTTACTTTACTTTGCTTTGCTTTGCAGACGCTTTTATCCAAAGCGACTTACAGGGAGCTAGCGCTGGGTGTCTGGCTCAGGGACACACCTGGTAGGAGATGGACTAGGAGTCAGACGGGATTCGAATCTGCGACCTTCTACATTCCAGTCTGACACTTAACCCATTGAGCTACCAGGCCACCATTAGGTGGCCACTACCAGGCCACCATTAGGTGGCCTGGTAGTGGCCTGGTAGTAACGATATTAGTGATATTATTATATCACTAATATCGCTAATATCAGTAAATCACTGATAACTAACACAACGTGTAAATAATAGAAAATGATATGGACTGTTTTTTATTTTTTTACTAGACTGAGTACATCAAAATCTAGAAATGCTGTTACTGATGAATGTATCACTATTATATTACTATAAATTTAGTAACGATATTAGTGATATTATTATATCACTAATATCGCCAATATCAGTATATCACTGATAACTAACACAACGTGTAAATAATGATATGGACTGTTTTTTATTTTTTTACTTTGTAAAAATACTGTATATCTTATAAGCAAATACACAATGTGTTTCCTTAATTTCAGCATTTCATATTTTAGACGCATTTTAGTCATCACATCTGTAATATAGCATAAATGTTGAAACAAAAATACTACATCCTGATATTAGTGTTATTTGCAGTCTGACATGTGCCTTTTTTACCTGGTCCTCTGCAATATGGCTCTTGGCATAAGGAGACTCAAGCAGTGTGCAAAGCGCCTGCAGGCAGGACATCACGTGTTCAATGGGTTCCTCAGGCCGGGGAAAGCAAAGAAACTCTATGCTGACACCTGAGAGACAGAACACAAAAAAGCACTTATGGTGTGTTTAATTTTGTTTTGTTTTTTTCTCATCCATTAACACCTCCAGCGTACATTAAAAGCAGATCCTCTTTGCCTTCTATAATCCTAAGGTTAATTGTACCCTCTAAATTGCCCGTAGGTGTGAATGTGAGTGTGAATGGTTGTCTGTCTTTACATGTAAACCTGTCTAAGGTGTACCCTGCCACTTGCCCAACCACAGCTGGGATAGGCTGCAGCCCTCCCACAACCCTTAAGATGACAAGACGTTTGGATTATAGATGGATGGTGTGCTCCCCCTGACTACGCAAAGATGATGAAGAAACTGTAATGCTCTACACCACTGATGATGGCTCTGAGTTTCTTTACCCAACATGAGATGCATCCTGTCTTTCACTGACTCGTCAAAGGCCTTTGTGGTGGATAAGGCTCCTTGAGTGAGGGCAGGAGACTTTGAGAGAGCTGAGGGGATCTCCTGTTTCTCTTCACCAGCTCCAAACCCAGTGCTGTTCAGCCACAAGGCCACAGCGTGCAGCACAGGTGCCCACGAGCTGCGGTAGTGGAGCCTTGCTGTGTCTATAGTCTCTGGAGTATAAAATGCTCCACCTGAAGACAGACACATTGTGGGAAAATACTCCGTCAACCAACTGTTCAATTAAACTAGAAAATGTGCCAATTAAAAATCAAATCAGATCAGCCGAAAGGTGTCTTGTACCATCAGGGGGCAGCTGACTGGAGAACTCAGCTGGCAGTGTGAGCAGAGCGTAGTCCCTCAGCATAGCCAGCCAAAGGCGGCTCAGCGAGGGCAGCTCTGGCTGCACTAAGGTGATGAGACTATCGGGTGGAAGCACGTCTGCGCCAAGGTCATCCTCATCTTCATCATCATCTATGCTTTTGACTGGTTTAGCAGGTTTAGACTCAGCCTCTTTTTTAATTTTCATCGCCACAACATACACCTGTGCAACAAAGCCAGTGCACACACTCATATTAATTATGTGTGTCGTTCACGACATTAAAAATAATGGGACAGTGCTCTGATCAGGATATTTGACCTCACCTCAGCCCAAGCCTTCAGCACAGCCAGTTTCTCCATCGTTGTGGCACTCTCACTATACAGTTGGCTGGATGAGCCCTTCCCAGCCTGCACCTTGTCCAGTGATGACACCAGCAGGTTGTGGACTCGCCGTAGGTCATTGAGGTCACTCACTACGCCACTACCAATCCACGTGCTACACACCTGTGTCAAGGTAATAAATGTTCACATCAATTCCAATACAGCATCTGTCATTTCAACTATTACTTCCCCTACAGGTCTTAAGAGAAATTAAAACCCTACAACACACAAGAGATCATTTAAGGCTGATTAGTTGACGCTATTAAATGGGATGAGGGCATTAAAGAACAGTTATTAATATAAGTATGACTGATATGTTTTAACTTTTAACCTATACAGAGAATAAAAGGTTCAGTTAGTCAAAGAGCAGTAACTTTACTGCTAGTAGTATTATTGCAGTAGTACTGGCACAGAATATACAAATTTATGTAAAGGCTGTTCAGAGTAAATGTAACAGCGCAAGCAGAGCTGGTTGCTTTGTGATATCCCTGTAGTGCACACATCAAACAGGCTTGTTCTTTGAAAGAACATTACCAGGTAAAGGAAAATGTCTTACTGTACCTGGCATGCTTTAGCCGTTATGTCAGATGGTGTATCAGGAGAAAATGCAGGTCTGAGAGCAGCTCCAACCTAAATATGAGGAGCACAGGCACAAAGTTATCTACTTTCATTGATTTTACATTTACTGTGTCATTAAACAATGTGTATTTAACTTACATTGGCCTGATATTGTTCCAGGATAACGTGCCCTGGGAACTCAGGCTCTGGTACAGATGCAAACTTTTTAATGATATCCTCCAGGGCCTGCAGACCGGCCATCCTCAGCTGGTTACTGTGGTCTGTCGCTGCCATGAAGGCCATGCGGATGAGGTCAGACAAGTGGAGCACCAGCAGATCTCCTGGATAGACAAGTAGACAGTGGAAGCATCTACATTAGATAACAGATGACAGATTGAACACCATCAAGAAGGTGCAAAAAAGGTACATCCTCTCAGTCCTCTCTTGCTTTTTTATTACCTTCATCATTGTGAAAATTAATTGTATGTTAAGTGACAGGGATATAAAAGAAATATTGACCTTGACGCTAAGTTTCATTTGAGTTTTAGCTGAGGTGCACCTTTGGGGGGATTAGTTGGACACTCAAACATAAAGATCAACCATCCTCTCTATCCCGGTCACTAGATTTGGCTCGACTGCTTCCAGAACTGCAAAATCCCTACATGTGCTCTTACTGTCTAGCTTGTAGAATGCTTTCTTATTTCAGAGGAGCCTGTGTACTGTACATGCTGGTTCCCCTGTCACAGTGAAAAATATTTCCTACAGTACTTTTGCTTACTTATCTCTAGCTTTGTTGCATTTTTATATAACATGAAGAAACTTGGAATAGAATTACAAGATTACAAGAAAAACTTGCAAGTAGCAAAAATCAATCACAAATCTTTACGCAAACTCTGAGCTAGTCTCCTCTGGCAGCAGTGAATGGTACCTTTGGGATTCTTGGCCTGTGCAGAGCGGGCAGCTGCAAGGTCAAAATGCACTTTGTCTGCATTCTCACACAGCAGAATGATGCGGCACAAGCAGTCAGCGGCAAACACTCGTGTAACCCAGCGAGGAGCCACAGAGGGCTTGGACTTATCATCTTCGCCCAGTCCTGTGAACATGGTGTCATCGTCCATTTCGTCTTTCTTCTCTGAATCTTCCTCATCTTTTTCCACTTCAAATGCAACAGCTCCTCCAACATCTGAAGGATGAGATGAGATGTTCATGATTTGAATAACATGTTAATTCAACTCTTTCACATCTTGTCCACAAGCGTTGGTGCTTGTTTTTAATTAGCTAGTCAGAAGTTTCTCATTTGCTGAATGTTTCTAATGAGCATAATCATTTATCACAATCTCAAAACACATTTAAACTCACATTAGGCTACAGAAATTAATCTCTCTCTTATGCAATAGTTCTTAGGCAGAATACACTAATGTGTCATACTTTACCTGTGGTTGCTGCCAGGACATCCTTGCAGAGTTTTAGCCAATGAGAAAGTTTTTCCACAGCAAGAGAGGACAGCATGTGGCCCAGTGTGTCATGAATATCAGAACAAAGCTTCCTATCTGTCTCCCGATCTAACATGCCAAACAGGACACCCTCCAGCCCGGTCTCTGTGATGTTCAAATCTGAACCAAAGACAAAATCAACATTATCAAGAGTTACAGTGTCTCCGTGAGGTATGATGATAAAACAGACTGCTTTGGTCCATAATTTATACTCACTAATTGTAGTGTTGTCTTTGCTGTCTCCTGCTCGCTTTGCTAGGCTCATAGCGTACTCACATACTTCTGCAGCCTCTCTTTGGGCAAGCTGTCTCAGGCAGGCCACAGCAGCACGCCGCAGCAACAGATGAGAGCTGCATAGGTGCACCTGCAGATATCCCATAGTACAGCAGAAATGATAAAAATCAATTTCTAATTAAATATGTTGAATAAATTAATAATCATTGTATATGTAGTCTGAAACTCGTGGTATCTTACACATAGGCAGGGCACCAGGCTGGACAGGTTGACGTGGCGTGGCGCAAACATGTGCAGCTGCTGCAGACATGAGATGGCAGCTGCCTGCACGAGCGAGTCAGAGTGGTCCTGCATTATGGCACAGCCAACCAGGCAAGATGAGCGGATGGTGGAGATAGTGGCTCCATTACCTTGCATTCCCAACAACACAAATTAAGAAAAGAAACAGAAAGAACATTTTCAATGGTGGAATGAAACAAATCAGGACAGTGTTTAAAAAAAAATGTGATTACACTGCCACCTGCTGGTCAAAATGGGATATTCTATGGCTTTTAAAGAAATGAGTGGAATGAGACACAAACCATGATACAAGATTTGTGAATTTGTTTCTGCCACCATTACCCTGTAATTCTGGTCCCACAGTGGTGATGAGGGCTCCCAGGCAGCGGCCCAAACACTGGTGCACTTCTGTGTGAGATGGAGGCACAGTGAGGAGCAAGGTGAGCACCAGGGAGAGGGTGGGCTCTACGTAGCCTCTGTACATTGGACCACTGGAGTCTACGATCAAAGCCAGAGAATGCAACGCCCATGTCTGACAAAAAAGTGATGACAAGACCTGAATTAGTGTTTGTACAGCACAAATGAGGAAACAAAGCTTGTTCCTGGATGTAGATTATGCATAGGAAATGTAACACAATATGAAACCACATGCACATTCCACATGTGTATAACACAGTTTAGATAAAAGGTGATACAGGGAAAAGACATTAAGAGTTTCAACTCTTCTATTCCAATTCAACTATGAATTAATTATAATATGCAGTATGTCCCTGCGCATTAGTTCACTGTACCTGGACCTCGTGAGAGGATCCATCCTGGGCCAGAGCCAATAGGATGCTGACACTAGTCTTTAAGTGCTGACCGGAGCCAATTCCTCCAACATATCGATGCAGACAGCCAAGAGCCAGTGAATGGCCTGTCCTTGAAACTACATCACGGGCTGACTTCAGTCTGGAAATTGAGGAGGAGAGATAAGCATTATACGATTAAAGCCAAAAAAAGTCAAGGGTAAAAATGTAGATAAATGTAGATAAATGTCAAAGATGGATATTGTTATCTTCCTGGAAGCACACAGTATCTACATAACCGATCTACAGTGGAATGTAGAGCACCTGTGGCACCTTGTCTGTAACTTACTGCAATGACGCTACGCTGACCACATCTTTCTGAACAGGCAAAATAACAGAATAAACAGAGGCTAAAGAAAAGAACAAATACACATATAGAATACTTGCTTGTCAAAGCTGGTCTGTGCCATTCTGGCAATGAAAGTAGCCTCTCCGGCCACCTGAGCCATCCTACCCAGAGCCTCTCCAGCAGCACAGCGCAGGATGGGGTTGGGATTGTCCAACGCTCCCATCACCAAGGCCAGTGCTGACTTACGTACCTCCTCAGGTCCCAGAGTACTTTTGTTCTCTGCTAGGCCCTTCAGTCAGAAAGGAGGGAAGGAAATGCTACATTATTTCATGTTCTATACAACACCTGAATGATTAACCAAGACGTTGTATTTTATTTTTACATTTTCTCACCTTGAGAGCACTAAGCACTGCAGTAAAGATGTTCAGTTGGACTGCCTGCTGTCGAACACCTTTAGCCTGCTTTATACACTCTGCAAAGTGATCCAGCATCTGCAGCCTAAATAAAACACATTGAATGCAAACATAAAAAAAAAGCAAGAGAAATCAAAAATGTGACATAGTGTTGACATGTTGTAAATATGAAAACAATACAACTAACTGCCCACCTGTGCTTGAAGGAGACATGGGGGAAAACCACACCAAACAGAGCCACTGAAGCATCGATAACTGACACGCCCAAAGGAAGAGGCCCGGGAATGGCCTCGCCTACTGGGACACGCAGATAGATGGAGGACGGGTCGTGCTCCAGGGCTCCACTGCCAGATGCACTGTTGGGCTGCAGCTGTTGATACAGTAAAGTTAAAAGCACAAGACCAAAACACTGCACAGTGCCCAGAGAAATCAGATAATAACCATTAGACAGTTACAACACATTCTACACATCATTATCTATATTTATTAGAATTTGTTTTCTTGTTCCTTTTAACTAACCTGGTCCTCTATGCACTTGTGGTCAGTCTCTTGTAGCCACGAGCCCATGAGTACACTGTCATCATAGTGACAGAGAGAGCGCAGCAAAGAGGTGGTGGTGTTGGCTGAGTTGTCAGTCAAAGTGAACTCAGCCACCAGCTCCCTCAGCAGGGCGTTGAAGCTGCCTACAAAAGAATACAAAGGCACTTAAAACACCTTCTGAATGCTCTTTGCTGCTGTGAAAAGAAATGCGTGCACGTGCAAATGTGTTACCTTCATAGGTCTTGGGAGGCAACAGGGCCAGTATGTCGTACAACCTGAGCCTCACCATTGCCGCACTTGCTTTCAGGTGAGCACCATGGACCTTTATGATGGCAGGCACTCTGACATAAGGTGAAAACATAACAATGATTGAATATACAGTATAATCAGAAAGCATTACAGGTAAAGTAGAAGTTTTCACGCATCATATCAACAGCATCATACTCACTGAGACATCATAGTCATAGCACATTCAATGGGAGTCATCAGTCTACGGATCACATCTTCTGTGAGGAGCTCGGGACAGTGGGCCACAAAACTACGCATGGCTACAGAAGACGGAGAAGTTGTTTTGGTTAGAAACAAGCCTCCTGAAAATATAGAGCATGCGATTGTAAACAGTAAAAGGTTTCTTCACCACACAGCGCTCCAGCTCGCCCCTCCAGGGTGACCTGCCAGGTGAAAGAGTCTCCTCTTGCCTTTTCTGCCTCCAACTCTTTCTGAGAGCGTGGAAACACGTTCCTCCACAGTAGCAGCATCTTGGGGAGGTGATAGCGCACCAGAGAAGATCCTGACAAGACAGAAAAACACAATATGGTGGCCATGTTGCCAAGAGCTTGCTGCCAAATCGCCAAGGAATAGGAAACGTCTGGGAATCTCACCCAGAGTCATGAGGGCACCCAGCAGTAGCCATCCAGCCTGGGTGCGCTGCAAGGAAAGTCGACTATTTTGAGCAGCTGTCCGAAGGAGGTCTTCAGCTATACTCACCACCAACTACAAGAAAAGAACACAGTTCATTTTTTAAGTCTACACTAAAACTGAAATGTTTGGGGTCAGTTAGAAATGTCCTTGTTTATCATCCATGTTTTTAGATGCATAACTGTATAATTAACTGCAAAAGGTTTTCTAAGAATCAATTAGCCTTTTAAATTGATAGACTTACACTAGCAGAACATCAGTAGGAGTAAAGATCTATGTCTTATTAGGAGACACGAACCTTGCCCTTGGAGTGGGGAATACCCAGGGGACACTGGTGCACGCCTCCCAGCAGAGCAGCTATAGCAAAGCTGTAGCCGCTCACGGCCTCAGGTGAACTCTTCAGGTTGTTGATTCTCTCTGCACAGCGGTCAAGCAGTGGGGTCAACTGATAGGGCAGCGCCACAGCAACACAGCGCAGGCACCATGCAGCCGCCAAACGAGCTGCCATGCTTGGGTGCAGCAGAACTGAAGTCACAGTTTCAAGAAGTCCTGAGGAAAACATGAAATATGGTTTTAATGCATTCCTTCTACAAGCAAAGCAGTAGTGGCTATCATAGCTGGTATGCACCAATATCCTCATTACTGAATAATTACATGTTAAAACATAACACCAAAGTTACACAATAAGGAAAAAGCATTTCCTTTTCTGTCAAAATTAAAATTGTCTGTAACTAACAGAACTTGTGTTTGCTGAAACTTCAAATAGCCATCAAACAAACGCATCATGTGCCATTGAACATGTTGAGTCCCACCTATGGAAGGTTCCTGGATGAGTGGGGAAGCTGTTGCACTCAAACTCTGAACTAGACTGCCCAGTTCCTTTAGCGCGCACACCATAACATGTTGACTGGCAGATACATCGGCTGCTCCTGCCTTGTTCTCTCCACTTATGTCATTCACAACGGCCTCTGGAAAAACATGTGGCAGACAAAGAAACAAGAATTTTGTGAGTTTTTAACAAGCCTTCGCTACAAAAGTTTGGAAAGTGATTAAAAAGCATAACTAAACATTTCACAATATAAATGTAATGTTACTTAATAGGACGGATTGGTTGGCCAGCAATCAATACCAGCTTCAACCAACATTTTCTCATAAACATGAGGCCTTCAGAAGATAAATATAATCCTCTAGACCTATTAAATAATACTATTTTTTAACTTTACAACCTAACAAAATAACTGACTGGCTGCATTAGACTACACATTACAATCACACATCATTAATATGCAAGGTCCTGCAACTACAGCACTACTAATCCAAAATATACAAAAGCACACTGTTATATATGCCAAAAGCTCAAAGCTCTGTGGATTTTACATTTGAAAAGGAAACAGGGATTATGTTTGTAATAAAATATTTCTATCAGGTGCTGACAGTTCCAATTAATAGTCATTTGTCAATAACTGAAATCATCAGAGCTCTGATTGGACAAAAGTCAAGACAGAAAAAGTAAATCAGATTATTTTAGGAAAAGATTTTAAGCTGCTTCTTGAACTGTGGTAGTTTTTTCCCCACACATCTTGGGATACTGAACTGACTGGAGAACATAATGAGGAGCAGATACATTAAGCCCCCACTTTTATGATTTTTTCCCAGTGACTTTTGGCAGGTGACATTTCAAGAAGTTTCAAAGACCCAACTGTTGTTATCAACAACACATAGAGTGAAGAGTCTAAAACCACGGCTTGACAGACACCAACATTTAACATCTTTTTCAAGTTCTATTTAAAAATAACATCACGCAGATTTGACACAGTTTATAGGCCGCAAAGCAAATCAGAGTAAGAATCATCCTTTTCGAATGAGGTAAATGTGATTATAAAATGATTCATGTGTAAAGCAGAAACAATAAATATGGATTGTAACTTAACCAAATAAAACATAAACATATAAATGTAGAAATATTTTTTTTGTTATAAGTCTGTGAATTTAGTGTCACGTGCAGTTTAATTTGCTGATACAAGCCAGACGTTAACAGTCAGAGCTATCAGTCGCTCGAGGACTGTGATGCAATAGCAGAATGTGAATTCACAGACAAACAGCCATGAGGGGAATGCAAAAATATAAGCTTGAGTAACAAAAATGTTGATCTGGTTAATGGATAATGGTAATCATTATAATGCTGATTGTGGTTAAAATAAAAGTGTCAGAAAAAGATGAGAGTGATCTGAAGAAAGCTAAAGCAGGAAACACAGAGGAAAACAATAACAGATCAAGCCATTCCTACACATCTTACAAAACACAAGCACAAGCCATGCAAAGATTTCTGAGTAAAAAGAGGATTAAAAATAATAATAATGGATGAGTACTTACTCTGTAATGCTCTGAACCGTGATATTTCCCCCCCATCCTCCTTACCCACAGCCCTCATTTGCTTGCCGATGGCTTGGCAGATTTCTTTGCCAGCTGCAATTTGAGCTTTCTCTCCGAGTAAGCCCCCCAGCGTGGCACGCAGCATGAAGGAGACACAGCTGCGTGAGTATACAGCCTCGACATGTGTCTGCGTGGCCCGTGGGTGAGATACTAGGTCCAAAACGTGTGACAGGAATGTGGCAAAGTTGCGTTCCAGCCACTGACCACCAAGCGTAGTCACGAACACAACATAGGCCTGAAGGCGACGGAGAAAGATTACATGTGAGGTGATTGAACCAGACAATGTGTGATCAGATTGTTGGAACGACCGAGAATGAACCTCACCTGTGTAACACCCACTCGCACCTCCCTGCTGACAGAGCCTCCACCCTTCAACATCTCCCCACCGCTCTTTAAGAAGCCAGATCCGCCACGCAGAAATCCTGTGGCCATTAGCTCAAGTACCTCCTCTAGAGTGCTTCGCTTCACATTCTGACGCATCACTAATAGAAATGATTAAGATCATTATTCTAAAAGTGATGAGAGATGTGGCTGACAGATCTCTACCATATACACATCTTTAACCTACCTGCTGCTTGTTTGGGCATCAGAGCAGTAGCCATGACTGTCCCCAGCAGCTTGGCCACGGCTACCCGAACACCATAGTTAGATCCTTCTAGAGCCTTATAGCACAAAGTGGCCATGTTCTCCAGCTCTGTGGTCCACATGAATACTGCCTCATTCTGCAGCTCCAACAGGCACTGATCAAACAAAGAAGAAATAGATAAATAAAAACATAAAGTCCTTTTAAGACCAGGAAACCTCAGGACCAGGAACTACAACATATTTAAGACTCATTTTAGATACTAAACCTATACTGTTCATCCAAGCACTATCATAAGAAATACATAGGCAACCTGTACCATATGTAATGACAAGGGGCGTCATGTTACCTAAAACTCAGAGAGATCTGCGCAACATAAGTTTGGATAACATAATGACAGCACAAACATGTAAGCCAGTTTTTTTGTTTACAAACTCTGGTCACTTTTATTAAATCCTTTACAGCTTTATTATACAATTTCTGTACCGACCTTTGCTACAGCACAGCGGACAGCCATGGACCTGTCTGTGAGTAGAGACCGTGCATTCTTGTAGATATCTCTGTGACATGAGGCTGCAGCTCCACCCAGTCCACTGAGCACTTTCTGCAGGCTGAGAAGGATCTCCCCTCTGCCTTGTGACTGGATCGAAAAATATGGGCAAGATATGATGATGAACACATCAGTTTCTGAATAATAAATCTTGTTAAATATTCATTACATAATCTCTGCTATGTACAGTATATTACTATGGGAAACTACTTAGATTTCCCAACATTTACTGTCATACCTCTGCACTCTTTAATGCCTTTAATAGGTTATTGATGGTGTCTGGAAAGGAGCTTCCCAGCATCCTTCCCATCTTCTCATAAAAAGCTCCAACACATGCCACTGCAGCACTGGAAGAAAAGTTACTGTTTGCATTAAAATTATAAAGAATATTGTAGGTTACTTCACATTATTTGATGTCCAGAGCAGGTGTAGACATCATATTTATACTTTACACTGATAGTAGATTAGTAACTTAAAGTTAGTTGACTTTGTGGACGGACTTTTTAGTGTTCCTTTTTTTTTTTATACCCCCTTCCCCTTTAAGCTGAATTTGTACAGAAAACCCAAACACAGAAAGTATGAATGAAAATAAATAAATAAAACCCTGCAGATCTCAACTTAGGACCACTGTTATATTAAATTAAAGTCAACACTGCATAATATCTGCTTATGTATTCTACACTTAATCTCTCTTTTTAAACATGAAATGTCAAACTACCTGTAAATGCTTATAATCATATGCAAAACATGTATGTACGTAGTGAATGTACATAATGTTGTAATTAAAAAGGACCTTACAGTTTTGTAGGCAAGTATGCAGGTGTGTCATCTTTGCTTTTAATGATTTCATTGCATTTATCCAGAGTCTGAAAAACAGTAAAAGTGTCCCCAATGCTGTAGAGAGTAGCAAGGTTTTTGGCCAGCAGTTTTCTTGTTGGTGGACCTGGGGCACTACTGATCAGTCCTGTCAGTTGTTCAACCAGCTTCTTCTGCTTCTCCTTTACATCCACCTGGCATTTAAACACAAAGTGCTCAGAGATAAAATCGCAAACTTCTTCTAATGAAACTCACTGTGAAAAACTACAAGACTTACCTTATTTGCTGCCACAAGAATTTTATCCAAAAAACGGAGCCATTCAAAAATGAAGACAGGCCTCTTTGCTTCAGTGATCTGGGCCAGAGCATCTTCATTGAGCAGCAGACTGTGAGCCAGCTCCATGACAACAACTTTTTAGCCAGATGCTGTACACCTTCGCCTCTGCAAGGTTGACATTGCTTCGTAAGTAAATGTCTCTCCTCATTTCATCTAATCAGACTAAGACCTATAAAGCTTTATGTAATACAGCACCCAAATTATTGTGTATTCTAACATCTAAATATCTAAAATCACCACCGTATCCACTCATCATCTGTGGACATTTCCGTACTCGTTATGTCTTTAAAAGGTCTGTGTCACAACCAAAAACATTTATGATGTTTCAGCTACCGGCTGTTTTAGACGTTTTCAAATCCGTGTCGACATACAATATGCAGCAAACCAAAATTTTATTACTAAGAAATGTTAAAATTGTGTTGCTCCGTGTTGACAGGGAGCTGGTTAGCCACTTAAACCAGCTAGTTTATACGAGGAACAAGCTAAATAAGCTAAAGTCTGGCAAAGCTCTTACCCAAAAAGACCGTTGACTTCCATATAGTAGATCATTTTAATGTTTAGAAACACACCTGCAACACAACTACCTAAAAACTCGAGGGAAATAACCAAAACGTTAATTTTACCTGTGTTTCGATGACCCAGGATGAATGACGACGAGCATAGGCGGTGTCGCAATAAACCTTGTCCGGTGTGAAACCAAGAAAATTGTGTGCCGTTCACACAGGTTTTACATTACCAACATAAATGTAATGGTATATACATTATTTTTTTTATCAAATGTCTATATGCTCCTACAACCAACACCTTCTTCTGAATTACTTATTAAAGAAATCGGAACTTTAGACTTGTTTTAACAATGTTGCTACTCGGAATGTATATGCGCACGAACCAAACATCCGTGATGCGAATACAGATACAACCGATTTAACAATTAAGCGTTGTACCGTGCTGATCTGCGTTTAAAATACTCTTTGCGCTGTCATAATGTCTGATGAAGAGGAGGACTACATGTCTGATGCATTTCTCAGTAAAATGTGAATAATGTTTGTGTCGTATCGCATGGTGTTTGTAGTAAACACGGATGTGGCATAATTTGTGTTACATTTGTGCGTTGTTCGCCTTATAACGTTAATTATATGCAGAGGTCAAATATGGGAACTTGAGTTTGCAGAAATTGATTACACAATAATTGCCGCTGTCTTGACTGTGTTTTTCTGTCTTTCAGACAAGATGTGAAACCCGGTGTCAACATGGTGAGGCGAGTAAAAGAAGCAATGAAGAAGGAGGAACAGCATAAGGAGAAGAATATCAAGAACCGCCAAAAGTCCTTCAAGGAGCAGGAGAAGGAAAGTCGAGAAGCGGCTCTACAGAGCTCAATTAGCAATGAAAACAAGGGCTTTGCACTTCTACAGAAAATGGGTTACAAAGCTGGTCAAGGTCTTGGGAAAGAGGGCAAGTTTCTCCTTTACTCAATTACGTTATTTATTTGCTTTACAGCTATTTTGTAAACTTATGCAATGTCTATATCACCTTTTCAGGAGCTGGGAGGGTCGATCCAATTCCTCTAAATATAAAAACTGGTAAGCAACGCAATATTAAATGTAATGTGTAAGGACAACAACAATTTGGACAGCTGTCACTGGTGGCAGTGGCTTACCATCTATTCTTCAGACAGAGGAGGCATTGGAATGGAAGAGATAAAGAAAAGAAAAGCAGAGGAGGAACTTGAACATTATCGTCAGAAAGCCCGAGCCAAACTACAAAATGAGACCAAATCTCTGGAAGATTTCAGGTGATGTCTAAGAGATGTACTGGTGTGCAGCCCTTCCTATAATTGTAATTGAAATGCTATCTAATCTCTGTGTGTGTAATCCTGTGCTTTTTTATTCCAGGTCAAGAGTACGGACAGAGAGGGAGGAGCGGAAGATTGAAGGAGATCTCAGAAGGAGTCAGAGAGGCTGTGAGCAGCTTGACAGTCAGAAGGTTGGTGGAAGTCTGGCAATGGCACAGTACGAACGTTGTGCAGTTTCTTTGCAGTGAAAATTCAGGAAAGATTTTTCTAATAACTGTATTTTGACATTTGACTAGGCTTCATTAGAGCTGTCTTCTCCTTTCCAGGGCATCACTGTCCCAAGAGAAGACTGGTACTGGCCTAAAGCAGAATCTGAGGATGGGGAAGAAGATCTGAAGGAGGAGGAGGAGGAGGAGGAGGAGGAGGAGGACATTGTAGAACTAACAGTTCGTATTAATTTAGCTTGTTTATTTAGTGATCTAGTGTTTTGTCCTATTAACTAAAAGTAAAGTGTTGTCCCATCAATGTACAGTACTCTAGCACTATTTTGTCCCTTCTTGTTATTATTATCATTATAACAAAGTACACCATTGATATACTAGCATACCACAAATAATAAACACATTTCTGTCTCTTTGTTACAGTCCTTCGATAAGCTGCAAATTTTAACATCATATCTGAGAGGAGTCCATTTTTACTGCATATGGTGTGGGACCACCTACAATGGTAAGAGTCTCACCTTTTTGCACTGGCTTTTAACCAGACTTAAGATGTTGGTTTTATTATTGCAATTTCTGTTGTTATTTAATTTAAATATTTATTAGTTCTTAATTGAATTGTATTTATGGGTAATTGTATTTTATGAAATGTCCTGAACTATGTGCAGCACTTTGGTCGACTGTGTTGTTTTTAAAGTGCTATATAAATGAAATTGATTGAAGAGTGTTGAACAAATGGCTGTAGATGTAGTGCTGTTTTAGTGCATCTAGTGATATATATATATATATATAATTTATTTTTTACAGATGAGGAAGACTTATGCTCTAACTGTCCTGGGGATACAGCAGCAGACCATGAATGAACGTGATGACAAAATATGTGCAAACAAGCTCAATATAATGTAATAAATAGTGAGACAATAATCCAAGCTCATGTTGAATTTAGTGAAAAGGTTTGTACAATATTTATATTTTGAAAGATTGTGCCATGTATTCATTAAACATTTTATGTCCCACCTTATTGTCTTGTATATTGGTAATTTTAAATATTTATTTATTTTTCATTTATATACTTTTTTGTCCTCTTGTATCAGATCAGTCAATACAATTTCTGTTCTCACCAGAAAATTGGATGGTGTGAACCCATCTGATAAGTGTACTGCACCAGTAAATACATTCATATTCCTAATTCAAAAGATCATACATATTTAATATAAACTCCAGAATTATGAATTTCCTGTGTCTGAAAATGTTGAACCATGTTATGATGGGGTTTGTACAACACTCTTTAGTAAAAGATCCTCGACCATTTGGATGAGGTAAGTTTGAATTAAATTTAAGCAGACATTTTTATTATAATATTAACAACTACAACTCCCATAAGTCTTAGCTGCAGTGGCAGTAGAAATGTTTCTTGGGGACTGTAGTTCTGTCAACGCTACGGGTTTAAGCAGCGTTTGTCAAAGTGTAAAATAGATTGTCAGAAAGTGTGTAAATCAGGTTATTTAGTAAAACACAATATGAATACGGTAATTAACTTCTCGTGTTTATATCGCAGACATCACTTAGTAAACGTCTTTGTATTTCAGACGCCATTTGAAGGCACTGTGTAGCGTGACGTTGAGACGAAGAAAACGAAACTCAAAGTCTCAGTCCAAGTCTGAGACTAGTTTCAAAAACATGGACGCGGAAAACATGCGCTGCTGTAAGATTTGCTCTGGTTTTCGCTGTTTTTATATGATTTCGTGCTAACCGTCTTATTGTAGGTTAAAGCATAATGGAGCTAAATTACATAGCTAAATTAAACGAATATTCACAGAGAGAACGGTCGCAGGTGAAATACGAAGACGTGGGGTGTGTTGGTCCTGACCACATTAAAACGTAAGTTGAATTAACAGTCAGGTTAAAGCTATGCACAGAGGTGGTATTTCAGGCCCAAGGATAGCTTATTTCCTTCTAGATGCACTGTGTCATGCACGTTGCCTATTGAATACATATGTGTAGTAATTACTGAAATATTTATGTGTTTTCTGTTAGCTGCATTCAGTGTCCCCATATATTTGTCCTACTTCTCCTTTCCATCTTAAAATCTAGATTGATCCAGATCTTTTATAATAGTTGTGCATATTTAAAATCTCTCTGGAAAACGAGCTGTAGGAATCTGACATAAATATACCACTTAAAGAAAAAAACTGTTGGATACAAGTGTGTGTGTTGAATCTCAAAAATCCTTGAGTACTGACTGATCTGTGTGGAAAAACAATTGTGCAGACCCAAAAACATTTATTTTGATATTAATACACTTACCAGAGTTCACACAGCCTATATTAAAATAGATTACGCCTAACCACTAATATCACCCGCTTCACCACTATGTCATATTAAATACCTCACCTAGCCCACATCTATGTAGTAAAACCTCCATCACACAGTTCGCTTGGATTATGTTGCCTTGTTAACAAAGGATTCCTAATTTCCCCTCAGATTCACAGTGAGAGCCGTCGTGAATGGCAAGGCGTATCCTGATGGTGTGGGGAAGAACAAGAAGGAAGCCAAACACAATGCAGCCAAAAACGCTCTGAAAGGCCTGTTGGAGGAACCAGTGGATGCTGTAAGATTAATACATCTATATTTAATTTATGCATGTGTCAGTATTTGTACTCCAAGGCATAGACAATTCATTTATGGCACACGTTTGTTCTTTTTGTTTTCTTGACAGACAGAACACATAGCAGAAGCTCCTACTTCACCAGTTCACCAGGCGGGCAGCAGTACCATTAACTACATATGTTGGCTCAACGAATACGGCCATAAGAACAGGGTAGTTATAAGAACTGTGGAGGCAACTAGACTGGGACCAGATAATAATACTCAGTAAGTCTACACAATGCCTCCTTATATTTAGTTCAGAGTTATAGGCATTATTTAAAAATGCTTTAAATACAGTTTGTGTATTTGTTAGATGCTGTAGTTTTGTGGTTGGTGATAAGGAGTATCCAGCTGCTTATGGAAAAACAAAGAAGGAAGCTAAGGAAGAAGCAGCAAAGCTTGTATATCAAGAGATTCATGAAAGTAAAACTACAGAGGTAAGTATTAATACATGCTAGTATCTTGGTTCAGTTAAATACCTAGAGCAATTCAGAGGGAAGGTTTTTTTTACACATTCAGTTGTTTAGATTTTAATCAGTGAACCATATTGAAATTGTACTTTTTTGCTTTCCAGACTGAAGATGAGAAATCCAGTGGTGCACCAGGTCAACAAAAGGAGGAGTTGAAGCAAAACGTGTCAGACATTTGGTGAGTATAAACATCCATCCATCCATCCATTCAGTCCTTTCTGTTTGGTTCGTGAATGTTTCTGATTAGTGTCTGATTTATCTTGGTATTACAGTGATAAGACAAAGAACCTGAGTTTAGAGACAGAAGGGAAAAGCCTTACTGAGACAAATTTCATAGCGATCATCAACCACTACTGCCAGAAAAAAAAGATCTTCTGTGATTATACCTTAGAGAGAAAATGTGGTCCACCTCACAGCCATCAGTGAGTATTACTGAATCTGTGTAACACTACACTGTGACACTACAGACATCCTATGGTTATGAATGAAACAGACACACTGATCTAAACAATTGTATCTAAATTTTTTCTAGATTTTTTTATAAATTAGTGATTGACAACAAGGAATACCCTGTGGGTGAGGGTAAAAATAAACAGGAAGCCAAACAAAATGCAGCACAGCTGGCCTGGTGTGAGCTTAAAAAACAGCCAGACTGGGACACTAAGGTATTTCATACTTTTTGTTGTTTTATTGTGACAAATGCAATTAATTTATCACGCATCCTGCTACATTATTTGTCCAATTGTAGTGTCCCCAAAGAAAAAATACATAAATTACATCTTTATATGACATTTGAAACATATCAGAAGAAAAATGAAACTCTTGAAAGCCATTGTGTTAATATTAAATACTATAAAACTGTTTCATAGATGGTTGCTGGGATTTAAGATTTACGTCAATTGATTGCAACATGAGGAATAATTTATTTTATTGATGTTGTGAACAACAGTGCTGAGCTAATGGTTATCACACTGATGTCGCCAGAGATAATCACACATAACAACACGTTTCTTTGTTTGTGCTTTCAGGCAGCCTCCTGTTCCGGTGTATCTGACTGTAGCACACCACCCAAGCTGCCCAAATCACCAAGCATACCGTAAGGCACTGCCTGAGGAATACAACACATCATAAAGATGAAAAATGTGGATATTTTACTTTGTCTGATTGTTTTTTTCAAGGTCGTCCCACGATGCACCATCAAAAACATTATCGTTAACTCCAAGGGACTTAAACAACACAAAAGATCAGGTTTGTTTTTCTTAATCAGTACTATAATATTCTCATGGATGAATTCTTTTTTGACTATGGCAGGAGTAACCTTGTCATATCACTAAGTAATGGTATTATGTTGTAAATGCCTCCTTACACACGTTTAATGACAATTTAATCAACTATGTTTTCTTCCAAAGCTTCCAAGTCCCAGTGTGAAGCCCAAAATAAAGTAAGTCAGCTTTTGACACTTGTTGTGTACAAGACTTACTTATGGTTTTTGGCCACATTTAAGTACATTCTATCTGGAATAAATCAAAGTAATGGATCATTTATTAAAGCTAAGG
Organism: Microctenopoma steveboyesi; assembly: GCA_032359275.1. Taxonomy (NCBI): domain Eukaryota; kingdom Metazoa; phylum Chordata; class Actinopteri; order Anabantiformes; family Anabantidae; genus Microctenopoma; species Microctenopoma steveboyesi. The sequence goes on along the minus strand of JAUMHF010000007.1, from coordinate 5,580,592 downwards.
GGGATCACTTTTTCTTGTCTTGTTAGAATTGCAGCAAATTTCCTAAATTCTCCCAGGAACAGAAAAGAGGTAAATTACCAGAATATGAATCATGTTGATGTTTGTATTTTAATCTTTCTGTCAAAGCATTTTAATACTATTTATATTCTTTAGGATATGATGGAAAACGTAAATGGGAACATTGACGTGAACAGTCCTAGTGAGAAAAAATCAACTCAGTCAGTCATTTCAAGGTATGTAAAATAAATCAAATTAGGGTTTCAGCATCAGGCTTCATTACTTCTGTGACCTTTTATACTTGTGGTCTCTATTTATATACAGTCATTTTTAGATGCTCAGCCTTTTGAATATATACTGCTTGTGTTCATTTACACAGGTTTACATCAGACTTTCACAACATAGAACGCCTCGGCAAAGGAGCCTTCGGTTGTGTTTTTAAGGCCAGAAACAAACTGCTAGAAAAGCATTACGCTATAAAGGTCGTCCGCTGCAAAGAGTGAGTGAAGTAATTCACTAAATTATCTTCTTCTGTGAGTGCTGCCTGGTGTTTTTAAAATGTAACACATGCAGCTGAAAATATTTTAATTACTTGAGTTCTATATACGTTTTCCTTGAATCAGAAAAGCTCTACGAGAGGTGGGGGCGTTATCAGACCTCCATCATAGAAATATTATTCGATACTACACATGTTGGATGGAGGATACAGGATACCAGTGGGATCTCACAGCTGATAGTTCAACTAACTCCCAGTAAGTCTCATCCGCATCACTGCTGTGCAATCCTTTATAAAACATATAGGTAACTTCTCTCGTCTCTTACTTTTCTAGCTCCAACAGTAGTTCACCTGTGAAGTACCTCTACATCCAGATGGAGCTATGTGACACACGGACTCTTAGAGTGTGGATAGATGAGAAAAATACCCAGAATGTAAAAAAATCACTGCGGAACTCCAAGAGAAGAGAAGAAAGTCTGGAAATTGCTCAGCAACTAATCAGTGGAGTCGAGTACATTCACTCCCTCATGCTCATCCACAGAGACCTAAAGGTAAAGCGAGGCGATAAAATCAGCATTTATCACGTCACACGAGCCAGTGAGCAACATGTTTGTTTGTTTCCTTCCTCTGGTCAGCCTGCCAACATCATGTTTGGACATGATGGAGACGTGAAGATCGGGGACTTCGGTCTGGTCACTGCTGAGAATGACGACGATGCTGAGAACTTGCTGGAGAGAACAGTGTACAAAGGAACCCCGTCTTACATGGCTCCTGAGCAGGTGAGATGTTCTGGACATCAAGATTCATTTTAAACCCCCCAGTGGTGCTTGTAAAATAAGTCTGATCTCTATTGCAGAAAATCAAGAGCACTTATGATCGGAAAGTGGACATATTCGCTTTGGGGTTGATATACATTGAACTCCTCTGGAACCTTTCTGTTGGCCCGGAAAAAAAAGCGGTGAGTGGTTTCAGTGTGTCAACACAGTGCGTCTCCTCTGCGGCGAAGCAAAAAAATAGAACAAGCATGTTTGTGACGGGTTTTCTATGGGCGACCATGAAGGAAATGAATCCACATCTGACCTGAGGCTAGAATCAGAGTGAACCATACAGTGTGCATTTGTTTAGGAGCATCCCGACACTGAAGCAGATCAATTAAATTCACCATTAATGTTACGTCTGCCTTTTCCTCTGTGACGTGTCTTGAATAAAAAAATGTCTTTGGGCGTCTTTTTGTGCCACACTTTCTATCATACTAGTTACATGTTTCTATTTTTTCTTTTCATGAATTCCAGATTTGGGAAGCTGCCAGAAACCAGCAATTTCCCAAAGGATTTTTGAACAATTTTCCAGAGGAGGTACATGATTCCTTTTAGTTTACATGACATATGAAACATTGGCAGGTAAAGCAGTTCAGTTCAGCTACTGCATGAAACCTAAAACAGAACTGTGTGTATGTACAGTATAAAGCAATACTCTGTCAAAGACCAAGCAAGAGAAGGGGCCATTTAGAAAAATGTTAGTTTGTGAGAGAAATACAGTTGTTTTTCATTTAGAATTTAACACCAGCGACATCTTTATTCAACAACACTGTGCCTGGTGACTGGAGAACAGTGTCTGTAGTTATTAAAGCGCATGTTCTCCTGTTCTCATGTGATACAGGATTTCAGCTGCTCAACAGTTCACAGCCTTCATCACAGTATTCGCCTAATTTTCCGCGGCAAATTCTTAAGTGGCAGATAGTTCTGGACAAGAGGCAGACATGTTTACTGTTACATGCATTTCTGGAAGAAGTTTTTAAAAACTAATCTCTATTTTTATTTGAATTAGACATTTTTTGGAAACAAAGCTGTAAAGTCTTCCTGAATGAAATACTGTTAGGTGAAACCTCATACACACTCTGGCAGCTTTTATTCATATCATGAAGATCACAATACATGTTTTGTTCTGTTGCAGACCCAAATTATAAAGTCAATGTTGCGCGTGAAGCCAGAGGAACGACCTGAGGCGACCAAAGTAAAGGCGGGTTTGGAAGAGTGCACTTCTGCTCTTACAGCTCTTAAAAATATGTGTCGAGAAAATAAGAGCGTCTGAATATTACATACTATGGGAAAAACTGTTTTTTTAATGAAAACAAAAAGACACAAGTGAGTCTGATTTTAACATGGTGTTATACTAATAATGAGTGAATGGGAAAGTGAATTGTACCATTATTCTCTTTCAATAAACAAATAATCATGTCTCAGCTGTTTAATGTCAACTCCTATTGTAATAATTTATCACCGTATTTGATGAAAATCTGTTTATGTAAAGAAAAGGCAGACTTGATGATGGATCCAATAGAAACCACTACAGGTAAATGTTTTTGTATATAAGTACTGTATCCACAGTAAATGAGATAGATCTCACTGTGTAATACCAGCGTATTACAGAAAAAGTACTAGTAATAAAATGTAGTCTGCACATTACAATCATGTTCATTGTCTCTTCATCACCCCGTCTGTGAGGGAAAAAGCAGCACTCTACTCCCTCATCAGTGTGCCAGTGGATATGCTCAGTGACATCAGGTCAGTCTGTGGTTGTACTGAGCAGGTATGAATATGTGATCAGGGAGTTTCTAAAAAGAGAAGTGACCTCTCAGAGCATCGTCCCAGAAGGGATGAATCCTTAACATTATGTGCAGTGATAGACACTTGTGGCATAGTTACCTGTAAGGTATTTCATTTCAGCTGAATTCATGTACTGTAGATTTACAAGCAGGTCAATTTCAACTCACAGTGGTTAACAGATAGAGAAATTACATTACAATAATTCAATTTCTACTCTGTTGATTTGTCTAGAGCGCCCAGAGCTTTCTTGCCCTTTAGTTTAATGTGTCAGCTAAACTGTGATCAATCTCAGAGCCCAACCTGATGAGGCGGGTCATTAATGCTGCTCTTCTGACTTTAGACTAAAGGGCATGGAGACACTGTCTGCACACCACTGGACAGGCCCTGTCCAGCCTATAGTATCGTTTTATGGGGCCACACTTTCAGTTTCGATTTATTACGTGTGCGTGAGGAAAAGAAAACTCAAAGACGTCTTGAGGGAAAACGAAACACGGTGTAGGCGACACAAGGTCGCTGGTCAGAGAAAAGGGAGCACCGAGCATCTGTGCGCAGTTTAACCTGCGCCATTTATCATGGCCACTGACACATCTGTCGCTAAACTGAACCAGTACAAACAGATGCGGGGAGTTGATCTGCGCTATGAGGACGGCGGCTCGGTGGGTTCAGACCACAACAAAACGTGAGTGGAACAAACCTGCACAGCTCCTTAACAGGTCTTTACTTATTACTCTGCTCTTCATCTGTGTTTGGGGGATAGGTCTTCTATAGCCCGACCTGGGGGGCAGGTTTCTGTTTTAATCATCAACATAAAGTCGTCATAAAGTCACTTTTATTTCAGTCTTTCATATGCTTCGTCAAAGCCGTAATTTGTGAAGCGCATGATAATTAAAAACGTATATATTGTCATACGTTTCGTAGAGGAGAGGTAAAAGCAGTGTACAGTGCAGACATTACAGGAGGAAGGCCACAGTTGAGTTAAACATTACTTCCTGGAGGCCTTCACTAGTAGTGTGTAGTGTAGAGATTCATTTAGGAGAAGTAAAGTAATCCAGTCAAACTCCACTGCTCTTGTATGACTTTAACTAATCATATTTGAATAACAAAGAAATGATACATTTGTATACATATTCATACAAAGGGTTGTACGTAACAACAACTTCACCACTATGTCATATTAAATACCTACACAGACTCACATCTATGTAGTAAAACCTTCATCACACAATGTGCTTGGATTATGTCGCCCTGTTAACAGTGTCTTTTTATAATTTAATCCTCAGATTCATAGTGAGAGCTGTCGTAAATGGCAAGGCGTATCCTGATGGTGTGGGGAAGAACAAGAAGGAAGCCAAACACAATGCAGCTGAAAACGCTCTGAGATGCTTATTGGAGGATAAACATCCAGACTCAAGTCAAACAGTAAGATTATTTCTCTCACTGTGGTACAGAACAATGCTGGTTCGCAAAAATATTAGAGAGAATAAGATGAATTTTCAATTCAATTCAACTTTATTTATACAGTGCCAATTCACAACATAAGTCATCTTAAGGCACTTTACAGTGTAGGTTTAATACCTTACACATTATATAAATATATACAGAAAAACCCGACAGTCACTTGAGCAAGCGCTGAATACTTTGCATACTTTGATGTAATATTATTGATATTGTTATAGACAGAAAATGCAGCAGAAACTTCTACAGCATCAGGTCACCAGACCACAGAAAACATCAACTACATATGCTGGCTAAATGAATATGGTCAGAAGAACAGAGTGGATGTGAAACCTGTGGAGTCGACCATAGCTGGACCAAATAATACTGTCCCGTAAGCATCTGAATTCATTTGATATTCTGGTTTGATTTTATTTTTTGTTAACTCACATTAATATTATTTATGATATTAGATGTTGTAGATTTATTGTTGGTGATGTGGAGTATCCACTCGTCTCTGGGAAAACAAAAAGAACAGCCAAAGAGGAAGCAGCAAAGCTTGTATATGATGTGATATGTGGCCGTAAAACAACAGAGGTATTATGACCTACATTTATAATATATTACAGAGAATCACTCATGAAGCCGGGAAGCTGTGTGAACCATGTCAGTTTTTGTGCTTTTTTAAGGCTGCAGATGACAATTACAACCTTGCACCAGGTCAACTGAATGGAATGGACACAAATGTGTCAGATATCTGGTGAGTAAGGTCCAGTGGCAATGCATGGTTCAATGTTGATGCCTTTGTGATCGTGACAAATGATTTGTTCACTACAGTAACAAGACAAGAAGCTTGAATTTGAACCCTAAAGACAACAGTTTTACAGAGACAAATTTCATAGGACTTGTCAACCACTACTGTCAGAAAACAGGCCGCGAACATTCATTTACAGAGGTGGGGAGAAGTGGCCCACCTCACAACCCTGTGTGAGTTGAACCTTAACTCCTGTAATGTCTGTAATCTGAATTGACAACACAGTGATCTGAATTGTTTCCTCTTTTTCAAACACAACACAGATTTTTTTACAAAGTAGTTATCGACAGCAAGGAATACCCTGTAGGTGAGGGTAAGAATAAACAGGAAGCCAGACAAATTGCAGCTCAGCTGGCCTGGTCTGCACTTCAAGAACAGTCAGACTGGGATGATGAGGTAGTTAATATTTTCTTTTCCTTGTGTTTCACCAATATATTGTTGTTTTGTACAGTAGTAGTATAAGGTTAATTGTACATCAGGCTATAGTCACAATAATTAAATTCACAGATGACTTTTACATTAAATAATGACATCTAACACTCTTTGTGTGCATTTTAGGTGTCTGTCAGGTCAACAGCATCTGAAGATGGTGCGCCACCAATGACACTGTAAGTTTCACTAACTGAGACTAGTAGAAGTGCAGATTAGAGTTAAATACTGTTTCCATGTAACATGTTCTGAACAACTCTACAATCCTTAATATTGGAAGAAGTTAAACCACAGAAAATCTTCTCCAGAAAGAAATTTAGTTTTAGTTCAAACTTTTTAATGAAAATAGTCTAATTGACATCAAACGTATATGTGATGTGAAAGAATAACATAGTACATAAAATAAACCACAGTTTGTTTGTCATTGTTTTTTACCAGGGGCTCCAATGAATCGTCGCTGCAAAGCATGTCAGCAAGTGCATCAAACCATTCAAAGGTCTTTTCTCTAATAATTTAAGAAAATCTCCATTAGGGAAAACAACAATGTACCCTAATGGAAAAAAATATAAAAAAAGCAAGACCAAGAAGGTTTTCTGTGTGTCTGTGTTGCCAGACTGGCTTCCTTTTATTTGAGACAGTGCTTTTATGTTGTTGTGAAAATGTCGTGTTTGCAACTGATTATCACAGACTGTAGTCATTGCAACAGTAATAACTCATACTAATACTGGTGGAAACAGATCCTTAGACCACATATACAGAAAAATGGAATAGTTTAATTAAAATCAAATTTAATAGACGTAATTGATCGTGTCTGAGGTCAAGCAGGGTAATAAGCTTTCTTTGAAACATGTTTGGTGTAATCACTAAGGGAACTTTTTGTGCATTGTAGATGTCCATTGGATCATCTTGGTATGAAAATGATACATCAAGCTTCTCAAAACCAACTTCAAACCAGTAAGTTTCTTCATTTCACCAGCGTCTAATCAGACTGTACAGCTGACAGTGTTGTTGTAGAGACTGTTTGTCCTTGTGTGTTTCCAGAGAATCTCATAAGCCATCAAACAACATGTCAATGGATAAAAGTTACTCTATAATATTTGAAGGTTCAGCGAACCCAGCCAGGGATCAGGTAAGTCATTTCTCTCAGACATCTTTATAGTCTGAATTATGATGTGCAGTATTCTATAGGTCTGTTGTCTAGGCTTTTGTCCAACATTTTAAATCTATATTGTGCATTTATTTTATTATCCTAAGGATGGTGTCAAAAACAAAAGGAAGGAACATGGTGCGAGTGATGCATCAACTCAGTCAAGGTATAAACATTAAATCAATGTTCATAGAATGTTTTTTTAAACTTACACAGATTCTCTTTCTCACTCATTGATCTACAACGTTACTGAGCTTTTGGCT